>LPNX010071880.1:193412-328998 GCA_001517045.1 Pseudotsuga menziesii | reverse complement strand
GGGGGGGGGACTCCAGATATACCCGAGAGTACTTGGAGTATGTCCAAAACTAAACCATCATGGCTACCCACAAGGAATATGTGGGCTGAATGGAGTCTCTGAGGCTATTCTTCATAATGCACCACAGGTGTAACAGATATCGGTACCCCGAGGTCACTTTTCAGGAGTTCCTGCTTCCTTTGGGTATTTTTCCACCGTAATGGTTTGATCTAGGTGTTGGATTTTCACCTGATGGTTTGCAATTTGGGAAAGTGAATCCTAATTATTCTAGTCACTCAAATTCTTTTGATACAACTTTACTGATCGGACAAACCACAGCCAAGTGCAGAGCATACACACCGGAGTCTTGTCAATTTTAGTAAATTTTGAGATGGGTGTTCTTGTTAAAAAAGAAAACCCTCCAGGAACCTCTTTCGATCCAAGTGGATCTCAATCAAGGAATCAAGGAGGGGTTAATTTAATAATAGCTGATGAAACAAATGATGAAAAGGAAAACATAGACACACAATTCCAGTTTTCTAATTAGTCCTACCACGCATCTCTTTCCCCTTTCGGGTCAATCGGGAAGTCATGGGGTAAGTATTAAGATTAATTTGAAATATAAAATATGGAATATGAAATTGATAATAAATCAAAGTATGCTACCCCTCAGATTATAACTATGCTAGTCTGCACAAAAAGGAAAGAAAAGGAAAAAAGAAACACGGAGACAAACCCCCCAAGGGGGGATGGTGAATAGGCTCGAAAGAGCCTATTCTAAAGGACCTTTTATTTTTATTAACAACGATTTAAAATATCAGAAAATTAAAATTGATGCACTTTGGTCCTTTTTATCTGGGATCCAAAGGCTTACAACAATCTTATAACAAGCTAGAATTAAAACACAGTGGTGGGGGAAGCTTCTG
This sequence comes from Pseudotsuga menziesii, assembly GCA_001517045.1. Classification (NCBI taxonomy): domain Eukaryota; kingdom Viridiplantae; phylum Streptophyta; class Pinopsida; order Pinales; family Pinaceae; genus Pseudotsuga; species Pseudotsuga menziesii. Next base: position 328,093 of record LPNX010071880.1, on the reverse strand, counting down.
GGAAGCTCCGGTTCATCCAAGAGTCAGAAATTGGGTAGAGTATCCTTCTCTTTTTTGTTAGACCTGATAAAAAACAGCGATAAATCAAAATAAAATGTTCCCAAACACACTTTGAAAGTTTTTTGGATCACTACACTAGTTACCAAAAAAAAACTTAAGTAAATTATTGTTAAATTGGGGTAATCTAGTTTTGCAAAAAGGAACCAAGGAAAACAAGATTTCCTTGGGATCTTGGCTTGCTATTTGGGAAGCCAATGAGATGTGCAATTTTATTGTAGAATATGAAACTTTAAAGTACAGCAAAGGAAACTTCCTTAAAAACAAGCTACAAATATTCTTTAAAATGCTTGCAAAAAAGAGGATAATTTCAGCTAGATCTCTTAAAATATAACTTTATATGCAAAATGGAACTGAGATCTAAACTTAAGAAAGGATCTTACTAACTAGATATATATGTAATTTTCTTTGTGGGATAGATCTAAGCAATAATTTTCTTTAAAAGTAACCAATTTGAAGAGAAATTAATATTTTGAAGGAGGAAGAGAGAGAAAGAGTGTTGGAATCCTGGGAATGTTGGGCTTTGGACTCTGCTTTGGTGTGAACACAGAGGGACTATGTCATTCAGAAGATATTGAATATTGGGAATATGAAAACCAGATCAACCACTTCGACAAGCGATATCACCTGCAACTTAGAAATCCTTGCACAAACAGATGGTTAAAACATAGGTGCTGCTGGAAGAGATAATTGGAAAGCATGCAATTAAACTTAAAATACATACAAATCCAATAGATCTGAAACAAGCAGCAGTAAGAGCATAAATAAAACTAGAATAAACTCTTACCCTAATAGGAGGGAGATCTCTCCTTCAAGGCCAACAATTAAACAACAAAACCAATGATAAATAACACAGATTATACCTCATAAGCATTTGACAATCAACATCCACACATGAAGAGCATTACACCATAGATATTTCCTCCAAAGCTTCTTTATTCTAGAATAATAAACAATACAAGAGCAACAACAAATCATTCCCAGTTCTAACTCACTTGGAATAGGCTGCTTGTGCTTTGATTTATACAAAAACCAGGAGATCCAGCCCAGGGGGGCCGCAAATCCCAAGGAGACAGATCAAAATAGCTGATGGAGATTCAATCAATGCAGATCTAAAGCTGACCTAAGCCTACTTGTCAATCAAGGGCTTGATTGAGCTGACACATAAACAAATAAACCGACACATCAGTCCATAGAGCTCCCTGGAGATCCCACACATGTGGAGGAGAGAGGGAGGGCACAATTCCCCATGAAGACTACTGAAGATCAACTCTGGATCTGATTTGATCACCTCCTTCAGTCAAGGATTTGTTAGATCCAATCAATCTGGTTCAGATTTGACTGATTTCAATCAAATCGGTTGAGAATCCACTGATATATGATTTTGGATTTGCTCCATTATTCATCAATTTATTAATTAAAATAATCAATAATTGATTTTTTGGGGCTTTCTGACCCAAGTGATGGAAAATCACTCAAAACTAGGAAATAGTGGGTCCATGGGTTTACATGGTGCTCTTAGCTTGAAAATGAGCACCTACATGACTGAAATTGATTACTTGGCCCACTTTTATTACAAAATCAAATTTTCTAATTAAACTATTAAAAAATAGCCTAAGTTTTGGAAAAATTAAATTTTAATAAAAAACACTAAAAAAATTTAAAAAATGAAAATTTGAAAAAACCTAGGGGGACTTAGACATGTTCATATGACTCGACCATGATGCCCAGCATGTTTATACATTGACACATAGACTCTAATAACCTCAATAGGCCTAAATTCCAAGTCGACCTCCCTAACTTTGGAGGTATGGAGTGAAAAACTCAGAAATTATCAGTCGTTTATTCAACAACCAATAATAACCAAGGGAAAAAACACCCTGGGCTGATGGAATTGACAAATAAAGTCTAAGAGATCGAGTCTTTTACAAACACTATCATTCTAGAACATTTAGTACAACAAGCACTTCCCAGAAGTACTTCCAAAGGTCTTCTGAATTCCAAACAAGTTATCCTTGTCCGGTTCACCAAGATCAGTTGATGAAAGACCACTAAGTACAACTTAGATGGTAACATTCTGGCTCCATCTAGGGACACATTCTCTGACTGATATTCTATTCAGATGAGAGGATGTGAGAACTCTGGAATCTCTGGGTCCTGCATAGCAATTAGAGTTTGTTAGTAACATGTATATATAAAAAATTAACTATAAAAGCAAACTGATGTACATAATTAGTCTATGATGTACAAAAGGGAATATTTTACAAAACTAATATACAAAAGAAAATTTTCAAACATTGTACAAAATAACTATAATACAACAATATCTATGATAAAAAAAACATGATATATAAAATTTAGAAGTACATGCAGGGAAAGGTTTAGAAATTGGCCCTGAAACCACTGATGCCAGTAAAGGCATCAAACTGTCTCAACAAAAAACAACTTGAGGAGGAAACCATTCACTGGCAGGCTCAACCTTTCTCCTTCTAGGTCATTTAGATAGAAGGATTTTGTTCCTTCTATTTCATCGATGATGTACGGTCCCAACCATAAGCTATCGAGCTTTCCATGTTTCCCAGGTTTCTCCTGTCATTTGTCCCAATGCAAAACTATGTCACCTACTTGGAAGGATCTTGGTTGGGTATACTTATCAAAGGTTCTCTTGACCTTGTCTGAGTTTCTGATACTTTAGTCAAGATAATATATTCTACTCTCATCTAGCTCGATCAAATAGTTTATTCTGTTCTGAATGGCCTCTTGATCTGAGCTGAAGGTCTGGAGAAGATGATAAACTGGAAGCTTTAAATGGACTGGTAAGGTGACATCTAGGCCATAGACTAGTTCGAAAGGCTCCTCCCGGTTGAACTTTTCTTCGTGATTTTGTCGGCCCATAATGCTAATTTGATCTTGCTATCCCAAGCCTTCTTATTGTCACCCACAATTTTCTTGATTATGGTCATTAAGTTCTTGTTACTTGATTCAGCTAGACCATTTCCTTGGGGGTAGTAATTGGATGAGTGGGATAGTACAATGTTGTATTTGAAACAGAAAGAGGATATCTCAAAGGAAACAAAGCACGGGCCGTTATCCGTGATGATTTTGGCTGGCACACCGAATCTTGTGATAATCTTATCTTCTAAGAAATCCATGACTATAGCATTGGTTGCCTTCTTGGTGGGTATCGCCTATACCCACTTGGTAAAATAATAAGTGGTGGTAATAATCCAAGAATAACCATTGCTTGAGTTACATTTGAACTTACCAATGAAATAAAGCCCCCATTGCTGGAAAGGGGCTTGGACTACTATTGGATTTAAAGGCAAGGCTTTCATTTGTTGCATTCCGGTGAATAACTGACTCTAGGGGAAAAATATGACAACCTTGTGCACATCTGAAAATAGGTTCAGCCAATAGTAGTCTGCTCTAAGGATTTTATGGGTAGTTGTGTTTTCTACAAAATTTCCACCAAAAAATCCTGAATGGAACTCAACCATGAGTTTCTTGGACTCAGGTTCATCAACACATCTAAGTATTAAATCATCGGGGTTTCTCCAACCCAAACCATCTTTTTTCAAACAATACTTAGTTTCTTTTAACCTTAATGCTCTTATTTTATGGCCAAGTAAGTGATCGGGACATGTAAGGTTGCAGAGGAAAAATATGATGTCGGTGTACCAAGGGTGCTACTTTAATCTCTGAAGCTCGTCTGATACACTTTGTTCGGAATCATTGTTTTGGCATATTATTCCTAAGGCCTTTTCATTTCCTTGGGTCAACATCTTTGCAAGACCTTGTCCCTTAATTAACTTAGTAGGTTTTATCTCCAAATCATATTCTTGAATCTTTGAAACCCACTTACCCCTGATTCCTAGAAAATCTTGTTGAGACATGATATCCTTGACAGCTGCATGGGGTACATATCCAATGATTTTAGAGTAGCCTATATAAGTTCTGAAATGTTTAAGGGACTTGACAAGAGCATAGGCCTATTTCTCCATCGTGCCATACTTCAACTCTGAATTTTGCAAGGCTCTACTCATTAAGGCTATAGGTTGCTCTTGTCCCTCCTTATTCTTTTGAAGCAAAACACCGACAATGGTGTCTTCTGAGGCAAAGGAAAATATCTGCAATTCCTTGGAATAATCTAGACTAATCAAGACTGGGGACATGGATATGGCATTTTTTATAGACTTGAATGCAACTTTCCCTTCATCCGTCCACTCAAACTTAGCATCTTTCCTTAATAACTTTTGTAGAGGTTTCATTAATTCTGCTAAATTTAGGATGAATATTCTTATGAAATTGATCTGACCATTAAAAGACTGGAGAGCTTTTATATTTTGAGGCAAGGGTACTTTCTTAATGGCTTCAACTCTCTCAAGATCAACCTTGACACCATCCTTAGAAATGATGTGCCCCAACAACTTGCCTTCATCAACTCCAAAGATTGACTTGGCGAGGTTCAAGGAAATACCATATTTTCAACATCTTATAAAAACCTGCCTAAGATGACTTATGTGGTCAGATATTTCCTTTGAAAAAATAGTTAAATCATCTTGATATATTTCTATTATTTTTCCTATAACTTCTTTGAAGGAAAAATCCATGGCTCTTTGGAAGGTGGCACCAACATTCAATAAGCCAAAAGCCATTCTTAAAAATTTATAGGTACCCCAAGGTGTGGTGAATGTAGTCTTATGTTGATCCTCCTTATTTACCAACACATGGTTATAACCAAAAAGCCATCCAACATGGACATCATTCCTGATCCCGTTACTCTTTGAAGCAATGTTTCCATGTCGGGTAATGGGTAATTATCTTTGAGGCATGATGTATTCAGATTTCTAAAATCTATACATATTCTAATTGACCCATTCTTCTTTCTAACCACAACTAAGTTGGAGCACCAAGATGAATGTCTTGTAGGTGCTATGATCCATGCTGCTAACATATTTTGAAGTTCCTTCTGCACAATGGAGGCCAACTTAGGATTTATTCACCTAAGTTTTTGTCGGAAAGGTTTGACCTCCTTAGCTTCTTCTGTGAGGGGAATAGTGTGTTGAAACACATCCTCCCGATAGGCTTTAAGCTCATCATAACTAAAGGCCAACACATCTATATACTCTTTTATTAAGTTGATCAAATTGTTCCTTTCCTTTTCCGAAGTACCTTTATCGATGTTTATTAACTTGGGGTCTTTATCAATTCCTACGCTTATTTCCATATAATTCCCAATCTTTATTTCTTCTTTTCATTTTTTATGATGATCCTGTCGATCAAAGAGATTCTCAAAAGCTATAAGGTTACTCAGGATGTGATTCCCTACATTATCCTTGCACTCCTTATACTCTTTACCCTCTTGCTGATAACTGATCTTGAAACCTTCAAACTCTTGTAGATTATGGATGAATCTCAAAAGTTGTTCATCATCCTTAAACACTTGCTAATGATCTATATTATCTGGAACTGAAGGTCTAAAATTAATTTCCATCTTTCCATTCACACTAATCATTTCATCTGATGGATGGAGGGTGGATGCTACTACTGCCAATTTATCTGCTAACCCATTCATTTCCCTATGGATCTTTTGAATGTTAAGCGCATCAAACCACTCCATAGTGTCCCATGTGGCATTTCTATACTTTCTTAGTCTATCATTTTTGCATTGATACTGATTCCTAATCTGCAGGACAACTAAATCTGAATCACCCTTTATGTTCAACATCTTTATCCCCATATCTTTAGTAGCTTCTAACCCTAGGAGCAATGCCTCATACTCGGCTACATTGTTTGATGCTTCAAAACCTAACCTAAATGCAAAGTTGTAGATTTTATCTGAAGGAGAGATGATCACGATGCCTGCACCTTTTTCAGCTTTGGAATAATCCCTGTCAAATTACATTTGCCAAATTTCATCGATCTTTTCATTTTTAATGTTTTCCTTAATAGGGGCCATGAAATTTGACAAAATAACATAGTTTCCAAAGTTATCAATGAAATGAACAAATTCATTTTCGGGCTTCTTAGGGTTTTCTACATGTCGTTTCCTTAACTTTTCTCTGTGGAGAATCACCCTAGTGTTCTCTAATGCAAGTATAGTAGCTTATGTCCAATCCATTTCAATGTGCCCACCAAGAGTTGCAGCCCATTTTCTGGATAGCAACATCCCCCAATTATCTGGAACATCTATCACCACCACATCCATCGACATGTTGATATCAGGATACTTGGAAACTTAACTTGTAAATTTAAGATTATCCCTACCACTTCAACTTCTCTTGCATCCATAGCACAAACATTGTGGTAGGGTCGGGTGAACCTTATATTTAGCTATTCCATTACTTTTCTTGTCATGACATTTGATGAAGCACCTGAATCTAACATGCAGTTATGAAGGAGAAGATTCTCAACTAAGAGGGAGACATAAAAAGGTGGGTGGTCTTCTCTTCTCGGATCAACACTGTTGAGGACTATAGGAATATCTATAGGTTCAATATGTTCACTTCAAATATAGCATTGTTATTAGGAATAGGATCCTATTTGACAATATTATGATTTTTACTTTGATTATCCTCTATGGCTTTCAACAACTTTTATTTTTGACCAGGAATTTTAAGGACATCAATTGCGTAAACATGAATCTTAGCACTACTTATCCATTCTCCCATATCAACATTTGATTCAAGGATAACAGGGGGATCTGGGAGAGGAGGAGCAGTTACCTTTGGCGTGTACTGTTTAGACAGTGATGGCTTCTTCTTTCTTTGATACACTGCTCCCTTGAATCTAGCCTCCTTCATTTCCTTGATTGCTTCCGGAGAAGGCATTACACCATAAAAGTTTGAAAGGAGATCCTTCTCGTAACTGTAATCCCTGGCCTACTGTCAATGCTGGTTTGATAAAGTATAGGTTCATCCTACCATGTAAACATGATCAGACTCACTTGATGTTGTTTCCTGATTAGTGACCTCGGCCATTTCATGTTCTATAACTTGGTTTGCAATATAACAAGTGATTTCTTGGTGGAATTGATCACAAGGTCTGCACCATGGAATGACTTCTTCTAATATGTTAGTTGAGTCTAACTGGTTTGGAATTCTAGGTTCTTGCTGAGGAGCTCTCTTCTGATACATCTGATTCTTTTTAGGCTGAAAGTTCCTAGGTCCATTATTTATTTCCATTGTGACTATTCAGTTCTGAATATGATTCAGTTGTGCATAATGATTTGCCATGATTTGGTTTTGACTAGTAACCAATTCTTTTATCATGTTAGTTACCTTTTCCATGGGGTCTTTAGAGGTTTTATTTTCCTCTAATTCAAGGGATTTTCCATTCTCTTTGTTGTATGAAGTGTTTCCCCTAGTGTAACCTGAAATGTTGGATTTGCCTGAAGACTGCATATTCTTTTCTATTTTCTCAGCCAATTCCTGAGTAGTTTTTAGATCGGCCGACTCTTTGTCCCTTAATGGGTACCTCAAATCACCAATGAAAGATTTGATGTAGGATATGAGAATGGAGGCATCCTTTGGCTTGATTTCTCTAGGGAGTTCCGCAACCACATGCCTAAACTTCGTATTAAATTCATCAATGGTTTCATTCTCCATCTTCTTTATGTTATGAAGGGAAACAAGCAGATGTCTTGGCTCTTTCTTTTCCCCTCGTTCTTCTTAAAACCCTCTAGGAGTTCATTAAGAATTTTATATGAATCATCACCAAGGTCAGAGTACCCTTCTGTAGCATCATCCTCTAAGGATAAAGCAAAGAGCTTCATTTTGAGATCTTCATGGTTATGGGTAGCACCATTGCAATAACTGACCAGGTGCTTATCAAAATTTTGGATGTGAGACTTGGTAGTGATGACATTATTTCGCTGGAATATGGGGATATTCTTGATAGCATTATTCGGAATGTCATGAGGACTACCTGCTATCTAAGAAAGGTCAAGGGGTTTGAAAATTTTCATCATTTCTTGAGATTGGAAGGTATGACTCTCTACAAATATGTGATGGATATCTGAGAGGGATTGGTCTCCTAATTTTTCAAGGTTTCTACAAGAAGTCTGCCTATTCAATCTTTCCCTAACGAACCTTTTGGGATCAGCGACAGGATTGAATAATTGTCGGTGGTTTCTTTGGGTAGAAATTACTGAAGGGATGTTAGATAGTGGAGTCGCCAAATGGATCAAGTTTTAATTTTTATGTTTTCTTAAAGACAACATCAGTCAATTTTTTTATCTTTTTAGTTGTTTAGAAAAAAGCTAAGCTAAGTCGTACCCAGGTATAAAAATACTTTTCCCCGAAAATGGAACCAAAAAGTGTTGCCGCCTTTTGCACACCTGGGTTATGTGGTAGAAATATTCAAGCCACTCGGTGTGTCCTTGGAGGCAAGTCTCGATTCAAGGATGTCACCTTGTTCTTGACTCCTATATTTAGGCTCAACTCCTAATGAAGCCAAGGCGGGTAGAGCCTATTAAGTTACTAAGGCTAATTACTTAGTATGGTGATGTTAAACTGAATGAATTACTTAGGAGTTTGAAATTTAACCATAAACAACCATAGATGACAAGATACAAAATGAGCGCACGAAAGCACAATGCCGAGACACAATATATATATATAGCAAGAAAATAACCAGTTCCTTAAAATGGAGTCAAAAGATAATCAATGTGCTTGCATGTGCTTGGAGTGAATGTTTTGCAATTGCCTCTTGGTATGTTTTAAGTTAATGTGAAATATGAGTTGATTAAAATTAGGCGAAGGGGGGGGGGGACTCCAGATATACCCGAGAGTACTAGGCGTATGTCCAAAACTAAACCCTCATGACTACCCGCAAGGAATATGTGGGCTGAATGGATTCTTTGAGGCTATTGTTCATAATGCATCCACAGGTGTAACAGAGATTGGTGCCTCGAGGTCACTTTTCAAGAGTTCCCGCTTCCTTTGGGTATTTTGCCACCGTAATGGTTTGATGTAGGAGTTGGATTTTCACCTGATGGTTTGTCAATTTGGGAGAGTGAATCCTAATTATTCTAGTCACTCAAATGATTTTGATACAGCTTGACTGATTGGACGAACCACAGCCAAGTGTAGAGCATACACATCGGAGTCTTGTCAATTTTAGTAAATTTTGAGATGGGTGTTCTTGTTAAAAAAGAAAACCCTCCAGGAACATCTTTCAATCCAAGTGGATATCAATCGGGGAATCAAGGAGGGGTTAATTTTATAATATTTGATGAAACAAATGATGAAAAGGAATACATAGATACACAATTCTGATTTTCTAATTAGTCCTACCACGCATCTCCTTCCCCTTTCGATTCAATCGAGAAGTCGTGGAGTAAGTAATAAGATTACTTTGAAATCTCAAATATGGAATATGAAATTGGTAGTGAATAAAAGTATACTACCCTGCAGATTAGAACTACGCTAGTTTGCAAAAAAAGGAAAGAAAAGCAAAAAAGAAACACGGACACAAATACCCCCAGGGGGATGGTGAAGAGGCTCGAAAGAGCCTATTCGAAATGACCTTTTATTTTTATTAGTAGAGATTTACAATATCAGCAAACTAAAATTGATGCACTTTGGTCCTTTTTATTTGGGATCCAAAGGCTTACAACAAGCTTGTAACAAGCTAGAATTAAGACACAATGGTGGGAGAAGCTTTCGGAAAGCTCTGATTCGTCCAAGAGTCGGAAATTGGGTCACTACAATAAAAAAAAGCAAGAAATCAAAATAAAATGTTCCCAAACACACTTTGAAATTGATTTGGGTCACTACACTAGTTACCGAAAAAAAACTAAATAAAATTTTGTTAAATTGGGGTAATCTAGTTTTGCAAAAAGGAACCAAGGAAAGCAAGCTTTCCTTGGGATCTTGGCTTGATTTTTTGGAATCCAATGAGATGTGCACTTTTATTTTAGAATATGAAACTTTAAAGTACAGCAAAGGAAATTTCCTTTAAAACAAGTGACAAATTTTCTTTAAAATGCTTGCAAAAAAGAGGATAATTTCAGCTAGATCTCTTAAAATATAACTTTATATGCAAAACAGAACTAAGATCTAAACTTAAGAAAGGATATTACTAACTATATATATATGTAATTTTCTTTGTGGGACATATCTAAGCAATAATATTCTTTAAAAGTAACCAATTTGAAGAAAAATTAAGATTTTGAAGGAGGAAGAGAGAGAAAGAGTGTTGGAAGCTTGGGAATGTTGGGCTTTGGAGTTTGCTTTGGTGGAACACTGAGGGACTATGTCATTCAGAAGATCTTGAAGATGAGGAAGATGCAAACCAGATCAACCTCTTCTACAAGCGATATCACCTACAACTTAGAAATCCTTGCACAAACAAATGGTTAAAACATAGGTGCTGCTGGAAGAGATAATTGGAAAGCATGCAATTAAACTTAACATACACATAACTCCAATAGTTCTGAAACAAGTAGTAGTAAGAGAATAAATCAAACTAGAATAAACTCTTACCCTAACAGGAGGTAGCTCTCTCCTTCAAGGCCAACAATTAACCAGCAAAAGCAGTGATAAATAACACAAATTATACCTCATAAGCATTTGACAATCACCATCCACACATGAAGAGCATTACACCATAAATCTTGCCTCCAAAGATTCTTTATTCCACAATAATAAACAATAGAATGAAAGAGCAACAACACCTCAATCCCAGTTCTAAATTGCTTGGAAGAGGCTGCTTGTGCTTTGATTTATACAAAAACTAGGAGATCCAACCCAGGGGGGCACAAATCCCAAAGAGACAGATCAAATCGGCTGATGGAGAGTCAATCAATGCATATTTGAAGTTGAGATGAGTCTACTTATCAATTAGGGGCTTGATTGAGCTAACACATCAACCCATAAACCAACACATCAGTCCACAGAGCTCCCAGGAGAGCCCACACATGTAGAGGAGAGAGAGAGGGCATAATTCCCCATGAAGACTGCTGAAGATCAACTTTGGATCTGATTTGATCACCTCCTTCAGTCAAGGATTTGCCAAATCCAGTCAATATGATTCAGATCTGACTGATTTCAATCAAATCGGTTGAGAATCCACTGATCTATCATTTTAGATTTGCTCCATTATTCATCAATTTATTAATTAAAATAATCAATAATTGATTTTTTGGGGCTTTCTGACCTAAGTGGTGGAAAATCACTCAAAACTAGGAAATAGTGGGTCCATGGGTTTACATGGTGCTCCTAGCTTGAAAATAAGCACCTACATGACTGAAACTGATTACTTGGCCCACTTTTATTACAAAATCATTTTTTCCAATTAAACTATTAAAAAATAGCCTAAGTTTTGGAAAAATTAAATTTTAATAAAAAACACTGAAAAAATTTGAAAAAACCTAGGGGGACTTAGACATGTTCATATGACTTGACCATGATGCCTAGCATGTTTATACATTGACACATAGACTCTAATAACCTCAATAGGCCTAAATTCCAAGTCGACCACCCCAACTTTGGAGGTATGGAGTGAAAATCTCATAAATTATCAGTTGTTTATTCAACAACCAATAATAACAAAGGGAAAAAACACCCTAGGCTGATCGAATTAACAAATAAATTCTAAGAGACCGAGTCTTTTACAGACACTATCATTCTAGAACATTTATTACAATTCCCCCATGGGGTATAAACATGTGATATAGTACAACAAGTACTTCCAGAAAGTACTTCCAAAGGTCTTCTGAAGTCCGAACAAGTTATCCTTGTCCGGTTCACCAGGCTCACTTGATAAAAAACCACTAAGTACAACTTAGGTGGTAACAAGCCTATAAAGGATGACAAGCTCACAAATGGGTGCGAGAAGAAAATTTTCAAGATAGAGGATCTTAGTAGTCAGTGACCCTAGATGGATACATATAATATTAGTAGCACCGGAAGCTACTTGTCACTCCAGTACAAAATGTTTCAATGCATAGAGTATGAAAGACAAAGGGAGAATGATACTCTGCTTCAGATGCAGTGATTGTAGAAGATCGTCGGGTTCAACATGGACAGATTACTGATGGCTCTAGGATTTATTGAGAGTAAATCATATTCCAACATTTCTTTCAAGGTTGAAGGAGGAATACCAGTGATGCTCCTATTATATTTCGATGACTTGTTCTTATGAAAAAAGAGGAACTCATTAAAGTTGCAAGAATGATACTTGCATCTGAGTTCGAAATGAAGGACTTGGGTATGATGCACTAATTTCTAGGCATGGAAGCGTTGTAGAGTACAGATGAAATCTCCCTGGGACAAGGGAAGTATGCAGTAGAGATCCTGAAGAGGTTTAGGATGATGGACTCCAAGTCCATGACTACACCTATGGCATCGAACCTGAAGCTATTGAGTGTTGCTTCATCAGATTTGATTGATGCCATGATGTATCCTCAGATGATTTGTTCCTTGATGTACCTGATGAATACAAGACCAAAAATTTTCTTTGTTGTGCACACATTGAGACATGTTCACCTAATAGTTGCAAAGCATGTAGTGAGGTACATGAAGGGTACAATTGAGTATGGGCTCAAGTATGAAGCAAATTAGAAGACTAACCTGGAGGGTTATGTGGATTCATATTGGGCAGGAAGTGCCATTGATAGGAAGAGCACTTTGAGGTGTTGCTTCAGTATGGGATCATGTGTGATCTGTTGGTTTGGTAGGAAGAAGTCCTATATGGCACTGAGAACAACTGTGGAAAAATATGTTACCACTTTCTCGGCTATTTGGGAGGTAGTATGTTTCTTTTGAAAACTACTATTTGATTCTATTGATCTGACTTGCATTTGTGTATGATGGAGAGAGGAGAAGTGAATCTCCAGTATGTGATCTAGGTCGAGATCTCTTGAGAGAGGGAGTTCTAGCATAGCCCACGAGACAAGTTGTCAGAGCATAAAATCCTAGTGAAGCTCGTAGGTGGCTCAGACATAAATGGTCATGTAGGTTTTCCTTGGATGTAATCGGTCCTGGCAAAGATCATAGTTTATCCTTGGACGTAACCATCCCTGATGTGATTCTATGCTAGAAATTACCAAAGTGAATTTTGAGTACTTTAGGGAGAAGCTTGGTTTTTTCCAGATCAAGGTTCCTTCCAAGGGGAAGTGATGAGTCCAAGAGCCTTTATGACATGCTAGGATTGGTTCCCTCTATGGTCAAATATAAGTGCATGAGCCTTTTTGACATGGTGGTAGGTGGGTCCTCCCATGGTTAGATGTAAGTGCAGATCAATTTTGATATGATTGTGGGATTGGCTCCCACATGATCACATGTAAGTGCAAATCCATTCTAATATGACTTTGGGATTGGATCCCACATGATTATATGTAAGTGTAGAGCCATTCTGATATGACTGTGGGATTGGATCCCATGTGATCAAATGTAAGTGCAGAGCCATTCTGATATGGCTATTGGATTATCTCCCACATGATCAGTTGTAACTACAGGGCCTTTTCACAGATGGTAGTAGGTGTGTCCTACCATGCTGGTGATTGTAAGTGTTGGGCCTTTCCACATATGATAGTAGGTGTTTCCTATCATGCTGATGGTTGTAAGTGTTGGGCCTTTCCATGGATGACAACAGTTGTGTCCTATCATGCTGATGGTTGTAAGTGCTGGGCCTTTTCACAGATGATAGTAGGTGTGTCCTATAATGCTAGTGAATGTAAGTGTTGGGCCTTTCTGACATGGTTCTTAGATGTGTTCCTCCCAAGGTTGGATGTAAGTGCTAGGCCTTTTCGACATGGTTCTTGGATATGTCCCTCCCATGGTCGGATGTAAGTGCTGGGCCTTTTTGACATGGTGGTGGATGTGTTCCTCCCATGGCCAAATGTGAGTGTTGGGCATCCCTTTCTGACATGGTGGTGGATGTGTTCCTCCCATGGTCAGATGTAAGTGCTTGGCGGGCCTTTCTGACTGGGTCATATATAAGTGAAGAATAAGATGAAGACCTACATGGAGGCTAGCCCTACAACCAGCATGAAAAAGGGATGGATCTGTACAACTTCCTATGAAAAGAATAATTTAGAGATAGCACCATTTGATCGAGATAGAAAAAGTAGTGATGATGTTGATCCAGTAATGATCCAGACTTGATGTTGATCCAGTAATGATCCAGACTAGATGTTGATCCCGTGATGATCCAGACTTGATGTTGATCTAGTGATGATCCAAACTTGATGTTGATCTAGTGATGATCCAGACTTGATGTTGATCCAATGATGATCCAATAATGATCCAGATTTGATAATGATCTAGTGATGATCCAACTTTAATGATGATCCAGACTTGATACAGAGAAGAAGACTTGTGCTGATGAATTGTGTCAAGAGAATACCTTCCTAGTTAAGAGGGGGTATTGATGTATTCATAACTTCAGAATGTATTCACTTGTATATATTATATTGTACCCCAATGTTCCTATCGGGAGAATCATTTGTATTTCATTATACCTCGATGTTCCTATCGGGAGAGTCATTAATATAATAAAATCATGTAAATTCATTGAGGTTAACCCTCCATTGTAAGTCAGGGTAATAGTCCCCACAATTGAGTTAAGGTTAACCCTCTTTTTTTATCGAAGGGTAAAGTCCACATAGCTATGGGGCACTACGGTTATTATACTCTCCTAGAGAAGTCGGCCCTAGTAAGTAATTGTTAAGTGAGGCTGACTTGTTGGAGTGGAAATAAAGTGAATGAAAGAATATAAATAGAAGTGAGGCTCTCCTCATTTCTACACAACACACACTCACTCAACTGGGGCACATGAGTGAGAGAGGAAGTGCTCACACAAGTGAGAGAGAGAGAACAGTTGTTGGAGATCATATTTATGTCTTTGGGTTTTACTACTTCCATTGGTTCTCATTCTAAGACTGAGGAAGTTGCGGGGTTTTCTCCTTTATGGTTTCCCCAAGGAAAATTCTTTGTGTCTCTTGTCTCTTGTGATTATTGCTATGCATGTTATTCTCTCATATAAGATCCTAGATCATATTTCTTAAATGATAAAAATATAACAGTTCAATCCTTCTGTGACAAAGTTCATTTGGCTCTACTGAGTCATAGACCAAATATTGTTCTAGTTGGCCCTTCAATTTGTATAGTCCTTCCTCTTTCTCTCCAATTACTACTACATCATCTATATTCTTTCCCTTTGGCCACATAAGGACTTGGCCATATACAAATGAAACCCTCATTCCTTTTGCATCCAATGCAGATATGGAGAGGATATCCTTCTTTAATCCTAGTACAAACAACACATCCTTCATATTTATAGACTTTCCAGAGTCTAGTTTATAGGAGGAATCACCACTACCTTTTATTGGATACTGGTAATCATCCCCAAGTTTCACCTTATGAGGTAATTCATGTTCAGATAGTTTCACAAAGGATTATTTGAATCCCTTCATATGCTTGGAAGCCCCACTATCTATAATCCAATAATTTCTTCCATGTGTGATAACTCCCGTGAGGGAAGAAATCAGAACATACTCTTCCTCACTTGAAGAATATTCAATTTCTTATTTGACTCTTTTCCTGGGAGGATCATCATCCTCTGCAGTGTGAGCATGATTTTTTCTTTTTTCCTTCTTCTTGTGAGAGTTTCTTTTGTTTCTAGGACACTTTCTGGCATAGCGCCCTATCTCATCACAACTGAAACATCTGAATTGAGTTTTTCTAGAGTGAGAATGCTTACCTTTAGGATGATGATAGTCCCACCTGATTTTCTTGGAGTATACTGTGAGAGATTGATCTTTACTTACCATTTTTATTCTTGGGCTACTATTCAAGCTTCTTATTATGAGAATTTCTCCCACATTCTACTGAAGGTGACTAGCTTTCTTCTAGCACAAATCCCTTGAATGAAAGAGTCCCATGACCTAGGGAGACCATTCAAGGTAATCATCACAATTTATGCTTTCTCCACTTTTTCATCTACTACTTGAAGTTTTTCTTTGATCTAGGAGACCCTTGTAAAGTATGACTGTATGGTCTCCCCATTCTAGATCTTCACACTCTTCAACTGGTTCCTAAAAGTCATCTTCTGGTTTATGTTCTTCTGTTCAAATAGCTTTGTTAGGGAATCAAACATTTATTTAGGTGTCTTTGTGGAGGACACCTATGGTATGAGGTGATCCTTCATTGAATCAGAAATAATCCTCTTATCCATGACCAATTTCATTTTTTTGTAATTCCTTCGCCTCATCTCCCTCTGGAACTAGAACCTCTTTACTGATGTAAGAGTCCAACTCATTTTCCTCCAGGACGAGGGAGATTCTATACTTCTAGGATCGGAAGTTATCAGCTCCCTCAATCTTTTGATCAAGCTTGGTGTGATGAAACATATTAACTGAGAACCTAAAATGGAAATACAAAAGATTATATCTTACCAATTTGAGAAGCTAAAAACTGGATCTGGAGTTGATCTTCTATAGTGTTGGTTTTCTAGTTCCAGGGAAAATTAGGGTTTGAATTTCCCAGAGTTCTACCCAACCAAAAACCTCATTTTTTGTCTCTAAACTTTGATTTTGAGGAGGAGATCAATCCTAGCATGGGATCACTCAAAAATTCCTCTTCAGTGAAAAGCCCTAATTTCCCGATGTAGTGGTAGGTCAAAAACACAAAGTTCTCAGAATCAGATTCTGCTTCGACAGAAAGATGTGCCCTTTAATGGAGGTTCATCCTCGCCTCCTTTTGTTGATGGATTGTGGAGAAAGACCCAAAAAGTAAGAAGCTATAGCTTCTATAGCTGCACAGTGTCTTCTTCTCAAGTCAGCTTTGATACCATGTTTTATCAATTAGATAGTATGATCTTAGGATCTTATCGAGGAGAATAACATGCACAACAATCAATCACAAGAGACAATAGACACAAATATTTTCATCGAGGAAACCATAAAGGAGAAAACTCTACAACTTCCTCAAAGATATAATAAGCACCAATGGCAGCATTAAAACCCAATGACAATAAGATGATCTCCGACAGTTGTTCTCTCTCTTATCCTAGCTCCTTCTCTCTCACTCATGCACTACAACTAAGTGTGAGTGACTGTGTGATAAATAGAGAGGCTCACTCTCTATTTATACTAGTTTCTAACTTGAAAACAACTTACGAGGGTCAAATTCTCTAGGAGAGTCTAATAACCCTAGTGCCATAAAAATGTGGGGACTTGACCCCTGATCAACTAGGAGGGTTGACCTATATGACTTTACATGACTTGTTTACATTAATGATTCTCCCTATAGGAACATCAGGGACCAATGAAATACAAAATATGAAATATACAAGTGCCAATACATTCCAAAGTTATAATTACATCAACATTTTTTATGACTAATGATGATGGTGACGACGACAATGAAGATGATGGCGATGACGATGATGATGACGATGAAGATGATGACGATGATGATGATGATGATGATGATGATGATGATGATGATGATGATGAATATGATGATGAATATGATGATGATGATGATGATGAATATGGTGATGATGATGAAGATAATGGTGATGACGATGATGATGAAGATGATGACCATGATCATGATGAATATGGTGATGATGATGATGATAATGATGATGAATAATATGATGATGATGAATATGTTGATGAGGAATAGGGTGATGATGATGATGATGATGACTATGTCGATGACGATGATGATTTCCTATGACATGATGAAGATGATAATACATAACAGTCCAAGCCAATTTTATATATACCAGTAAAATTGAATATTTCTATCACAAGATTAAATCAAAATATAATTTAGAATAGATATATTATTGCATACCTAGTACACTTCAATGGACTTCATCATCTTCTTCAACCAAGTCATCATCTATATCTTTTGATCTAGATTCAACATTGTAAGGATTGACCATATCATCATGGCCATCTATGTTAGTTATGATCATCATGCCATCATTGATATCAACTTCATGGACATTGTTTGATACATCATCTGATTCAACTAATTATTTGACATCTTCTTCTGGAACATGATCATATAACTCATGTTGAGTATATTCAATGTCGTCTTTTTCTTTGAGACCTTCTTCATTACCTTCATCTATGTTATAATTTACCAAACTTCCCCTATGATCTCGTCTCACAACAAATTATTAAATTCAGTCACAACAATATTGAGACTAAGCACAGACCTACAAAAGATTCAAGACAATTTATGCGTAAAATGACATAACAATACTGCAATAGGAGGTTGCAGTTGTATATTATAAATGAATGGAATAAAATCAATGATAGAATGTCATGAAAACTTGAATGGATGCAATACAATTTGAATTCAATAGAGTTCATTCGAATTGCATGGATGGGTGTAGGTTAAATATACATTAGCCACACTAAACACACCAGTTAACCATTAATCTAGCCATGATTGACTCTAATTGAGTCCTAACTGAATTAGAGTGCAATAAATTGCTGGGTCTAATTGAATAGAACTCAAGTTCTTGTCATAACATGTCAATCAGGAGGCGGGGATGCATCACTGACTCAAGTAAGCTATGTTGAAGTGACCTGAACTAAAACTAGTCACCAAAAGTTGTTGGAGGCGCCTTAAATCATGCCAATTAACTCAAATCAGCCCAAAATAGACAATGACATGAGGGAGGCACCTTTCCAACTCGGCTTAAATGAGTTTTAGGTGAAACAAAATTCAATTAACTAATTGGTGCACTTATGACACTCACATCACCCCAGATTTACTCCCTGATTGAAGGAGGAATCCTAGTTAGCCTCCTTGATTGAAGGAGAAGGCTTAATTGGCCTCCCTGATTGAAGTAGGTCATGGGTGTGACGATGTTGATTCCATGAGTGTGTTCGCATCTTGATGTTGATGCCAATTTGAGTCAATAAACTTAGCATAGTGGGTAATTAGGCCAAAATTGACCAAATACGTGTGTGGGTTGGATAATGACTCCAACACCCCCCTTAAGCTATACTCATGTGAAGGAGTAAAATAAAATTCATAAAATTCTAGGGACCGAACAATAAAGGCCATAGGTCACCCTGTCCAAAAATGTAACTCTAAAATACTCAAATAAAATGCTAAGTGAGGAAAGAGGGATAACCAAGTGGGAAAAACCCCCCTCAAGATGAACACTGAAGAAGTAACTGATCACCCTAATGAAATCACCCCCAAGAGTGAAAGGAGGTAAGTTAACTTTTTCTCAGTAAATTTCTTGGTGAATATATCTGCAATCGGCTCATATGTAGGGAAGTATTGGAGAACAATGGCCATGGCATGCACCAACTCCCTGATGTAGTACATGTGAATCTCAACGCGTTTGGTCCTCTTCCACTGAACTGGATCCATGAATATCTTGATAGAAATTTGGTTGTCATAAAATATTAATGTGGAAAAGTCACTACCAATCTAAAACTATGAAAGAATTCCTTGCAACCAAACAACTTGGATGCAAGCATTCACTACTCACCTGTACTCGGCCTTTGTTGAAGACAATGCAATGGCAGCCTGCTTTTTGTTGGACCAGCAAATTTTTCCACCACCAAACATAAAGACATACCTAGAAGTGGAATTCCGATCTATGGAATCTCCTGCCTAATCTGAATCTATAAAATTGACCAACTCTAGCTCAGAATCTGCAACATAGTGAATGTCCTAGGATCTAGTGTCCTAAATGTACTAAAGGATCCTCTTGGATTCCTTCCATTGGAGCTCATGATTTTTATGCATATATATTGATACAACATTCATAGCATAACAAATATCATCCCATGAATGTGTCAGTTATAGCAAGCATCTGATCAACTGGAGGTAAATTGTGGAATCCATGGGTGGAGTGAATTTTCCCTCTTCAAGACTAATTCCTGAGAGGAAAGGAAATGGGGAAGCCTTGCAATAAGCCATGTTAAACTTAATTAACATATATTCAATATAATTGTACTGATTTACCATTATCTCATCATATTCTTGAGACATTTCGATCCCAAGGAACTGTTTCAGTAGGCCCAAATCGCTCATTTCAAAAGCATCATGAAGAGTAGTTTTTATGAAAGCAATCGAAGCAAGTGTGCTTCCTGTTATAAAAATATCATAAAAATATAATAATATGATCAGAATATTATCGTCATAATGATTAAAATATACATTAGGATTAGATGTACATCTCTAGAAGTTTTGTGAGAGAATAAATGTATCCATTTTTCCATACCAAGATCTTGGGGCTTGTTTCAACCCATACAATGATTTATACAACTTACACACCAAGGATATTATGTATACCATTCAGGATGATTCATGTATATTTCCTCATTCTGGTCTCCATGAATAAAATCACTCTTTACATCCATGTGATGCACCTTCTAGTGCTTGGATGCGACGATGGCCAAAACTAGTCTTATGGAGTCCATCTTTGCCACAGGTGCAAAGGTCTCATGATACTCCACTCCTTGGACCTGGGAGAACCATTTTGAAAATATGTGTGCCTTGTATTTGCATATTTTTCTATCTCCAGCAACCTTTTTCTGATACACACACTAGCACTAAACTAATTTCCTCCCAGGTGGAAGGGAAACTAGCTCCCAAGTTGCATTTTTCCGAAGAGAATTAACTTTTTGTCCATAGCAGCTTTCCATCTCAGATATTTCCAAGCATGGTAGCAGGAATTAGGATATAATCCAATCATTAAATAATAGGTTTTGGACAGAAATTAATCATGACAAGAGATAGCAATACTTGCTCTTTGAAAATCAGACTGGGTTCTTCTTGGACCAGCAGGATTTCCAATGTTTGGCCCGGCGGAAGAGAATGTCTTTTTGGCCCAAATAGGCAGATGAGTTTGCACATTAGAATATGATTATGAACATGATATATATTTCTCACTAATATCAGATATCATATCTGAAAACTAAGATCCTTCACTCCCACTTTCATCACCCAAATGATCAACAGAATAGGAGGGAATTTCAGCAAAATTTTCTTCAACTAGTTCTACCTCTTGGAGAGGTTCTTCAAAATGGACACTTCTCTCAATAAATATATGTTTGGTTATGATATTCAGAATTTTTAATCCCTTATATTCATCTGGATATTCAATGAACAAACATTCAATACTTTTTGGTTGCAAATATTTCCTCTTTTCAAGTGAAATTTGAGCCCATGCAGTGGACCCAAAAAGCTTGAAATTTGACACATCTAGCTTATGTCCAAAATAGGATTCAAAAGGAGTCTTTAATTTCATGGAAGAGTAAGGGAATCTAGTCTAAATGTGTGCAGCAACATTCATGGCCTTAGCCCAAAGGTTTGCATCCAAACCTTTGGCTTCCAGCATGCAAGTAGTCATCTCTTTGAGGGCCTGGTTTTTCCTTTCTGCTACACCATTTTGTTCGGGTGTGTAGGAAATAGAGTGTTGGATTTGGATCCCATAGTTAGCACATATTTGCAGAAATTCAGACTTGATATACTCCCCTCCATTATCATATCTAAGAGACTTTATCTTCCTCCTAGATTCATTCTCAACGAGTGCTTTGAACTCAGTGAATCTTTCCAAAACTTCATATTTTTTCTTTAGGAAGAAAAACCAAGTGTATATAGAGAAATAATCAATGAAGTTAAGTAAATACCATGAACCACTCGTATATTTTGTAACCATGGGTCTGCTAATATCAGAATTAATCAGCCCCAAAATACTTTTTTCACATCTTTCCTTTCCCCAATCAAACTTGTGCTCACGGTGTTTGCCGACACTACAACCTTTCCAAATTCCACTGGAAATTTTTATGGTAGGGAGGCCTTCAACCAAGGTGTTGTTTAGGATTAAACACCCTTGTAACCTAGGTTCTGGGGTTACCAAATTACTACTAACCTTGCATACAATCAGCTTTAACAGAGTATAGAAAGGAAATAGGAATAAATACTTGACTCACCCGATTACCGACAGTTTATTCAAGCTTGATCTTCTTCCACTCTGATTCTCTCCAAAGCTTCCAGGGATGCACCTCCTTCACTTGCAAAGAGAAAATTCTCGAAGTACAATCTTATACATGTATATATGAGAGGTTATATAAACAATATCTTTAGTGCATAATCGAATATATTCATCAACCATAATACATGAAAGAGACTCAACACATTGTTGGAAGAAGAATTCTCTTTATTAACAATCAGTGAATGAGATAAGAGTACAACCTAGCTTCCGAGACAAGGAATTATCTGCAAACAAAGGACTCTAAGTTCTGCTGCTCCAAGACTTCTGAAGATATACCACTAGCATAACTTTTCTCTCCAAACTTGATTAATTAATGCCCTCCCCAAGGCCTCTATTTATACTTTGGGAAATAGAGTGGTTTTGAAGGTTGAGGAGGTAGAAACAGTTAGGATAGTTAATGACTAGGACCCAACTAATATCCATTAATTGTGATTCATATTTTTTAATGTCAAATCAAGATGTACGCGAATATTAATATAGTCAACCCGCGTATGACACGTGATTTTCTTAAAGAAAACCTGTGTATGCTGATGTACGTGGGTTGCAATGGATATAGTTGCGTACAGTACGCAAGTTGTCAATGGGAATAGTCTCCTACCTATGCGAGTTGCAATGAGGATAGTCACATACGCCATTCAGCACTTAGAAAAATAATATGGCAAGTTGGTTCAAGGGTAAATGCATCTCATGTCATTCCCATCTATAGTGTTTTGAAAAAATTCAATCCTAAGATGTCCTTTTGTGTACCAACATAAGGAATGTTGGCACTCAGAAGGGGAAGTGCCATTTGGGTTGATAAAAGATGCCACTGAATGTGTGAGGTCAGATGGAAACGATGGCCAAAATACATTACAATCATTATCTTGGAGAACTCAAAAATCCAATGGAGCAAAGGTAGTACCTGAAACAAATACATAATAATGTCATATACAAAGTCATATCTGAGGATTCTATGTTCAATATACTAGGACACTAGCTCCTTTACAATATTTGAGTACATCATATAGTACGGGTACAAGACCACATATATTACAAAGGTGGATAGAAGCCACAATATACAATAATGATGAGTCTTCAAAGATTTGGAAGCTGTGTAAGTGACCACAACATAATCTTGTGCAACTTAGTCCATAGATGTGAAACTAAGGTCTTTTTCAAAAATCCCGAAGAACTAGTACAATCCAATCCATGTGAATAGATGTTATTGAAGGTGAACATGGATAGGATTCAACAGATTGTCAACCAATAGGTGATAGTTGACAACTGAAGCAAAGGAATTCATAAAAATGAAAGTGAATCCTAAGGTACGATCGTCAAAAATCTAGGTCTTCATCATCAAGAAGAACTAATGCGGAACCATACTATGATGAGGAAGGCAATAGATCCTCCAACGGATCACACGAGTGACTAAGAACTAGGTAAAGGAAGGGAGACATAAGTAATAATAGATAAGACAATGATGGAATTAGGATATAGATCAGATATAGGGTTAAGTTCTTGAATAGTGAGCATGACATAGAGATGACCCAAGGTATCTTTTAATTTTACACAATAGTACAACTAGACTTAGCTATCATGCAGGAGACATGACCAGATTCCCCAGGTAGAACTAACAAGAGGAGGAGTAAGAAACTCAAAGTAATAGCTGAACTGAAAGTGAACACTGAGACATGAGTATCGAAAAAGACAAAGAGTGCTATGTTCAAGGAGGACATGCTGCCACTGACTGAGAACCAAAAGAAAACTTCTTCCTTACCTTCCCTATTAAATTTTAATGAGTCCAGGAAAGTCAACTCGAGTCTCTCTTCATTTTTTGATAGGATTGAAGAGAAGAGGAAATAATGCTTGATAGTGTCACTGATTTGTGGATTTTATGAGCCTAAACTAGTACATGCTCACATGGTGTTTTCATGTTTAGAGAGTCTGAAAACTCCGAAGAAGACTCCAGGGCGGTCCTTTTTTCATCCAATTTAATATTTTGAGGCCAAAAAGGTATAAAACATACCACAGAAGAACTCTCTTAACTTACGTAGAAGAAAAGGTTAACCTTTTTCACACTTAGTCAAGGAGGTCCGAAAAAGGTTATATTACCACCTACCCAACACTCCTTCGAGAGCAGCATATAGCTTGAGTTTTACGAGTGTGAAGGAAAGCAAGATCACTTGGAAAGATCCATTTGAGTACAAGAAATGGGGCTTACAACAATAAACTCGATGCTTTGTTCTTGATGTTTAACGAGCATGACAAAGACATAAAGTAGACTTGAAATATTTTTCATGTTTAGGTCTAGAGCATGAAAAAGAGAAAACTAAACTCATATCGGGTGTTCCTTTTCCGTAAATTTAGTCCCTCAAGTCCGAAAAAGTGATAAAATTGTACCTGAGAATACTCTTCTCAATTCCGTAGAAAAGAGAGTGATCCTTTCTTGTATTATTCCACATGGTCTGAGAAAGAGATAACCTACCGCCAATGTGGATTCCCATTCACATATTCTTAATGAGCTTGAATGGACAATTTTACTCAGAAATCAAGTCTGTTTTGAGGTGTTAGACCTGGGCCTAAAGAAACTCAATAAGGGCAGGGAGTCCTATAAAGGGATAGCTTGTAAAAAGAGACCAAAATGGGGATCAATTTGGTATGAAAAATATCTAATAACTATCCCTTGAACCTATGAAAGTTAGAACATTGTTATACACCTGAGTGGCACCTCTCCGTCCGATTGTTGATATCCCTCATGTCAGCACACAAAAGGACACTTATGGATAGAGGTTTTCCCATAGCACTATAGCTTGGCTTGTCATGAAATACATTCTACCTTCATCTAGCTAGTTACTTTTCCATTTTTCCATGTTAGGATGTATTCGCGACTCTCTCTATAGACAACTCGTGCATCACTCGCGATTCTCCCTTACAGCAAGTCGCGAATCCATGTATTTGCGGGTTGCGCTTATACAGAGTTGTGAGTCACTCGCGGGTTGCTCTACTATATATCTACGAATGTGCCTCTTAACATGAAAACATAAAAACACGCGCTAATGGGAGATTAGTTAAGGTATTTTACTTAATTATCCTAACTGCTACAACTTCCCCAACCTTCGAGAACTTCCTTATCTCACCCATATAAATACAAGCCTTGGGGAGGGTGTTGGATATATACGTGGAAAGAAAAGTTATGCTGGTGGATTGTTTACAGAAGTCTTTGGAGCAGTGAAACTCGGAATCCTTTGTTGACAGAGGAGTCCTTGTCTCAGAAGTTTGGTTGTACTCTAAACTTTCTCATTATTGATAATAAAGAGATTACTTCTTCCACCTGTTTCTCATATATCTTGGTTTGATAATTGTTTATTCTTCAGTATTTCATATTTGATTTATCTAACCTGCCAATATATATATATATATATATATATATATATATATATATATATGAATCACTCTATACCTGGAAGATTGTCTCTAAATAGGTGAAAGAGGAGTGAGCCTTGAAGACTTTGGAAGTGGAGCAGAGTGGAAGAGGACTAGCAAGGATCAAACTTCGTTTAACAAGTAAGTTCTTCTAACCCTCCTATTTCCTATTCTGCACTTTAGGATTCAATTGTCTGCAAGTGTTTGAGTATGTTGGTAACCCCCGACCTATCATTATTAGGTGCATAATCCCTTACAATAGAACTGGCGACTCTGCTGGGGAAGCCTAGACTGTTGTAGGTCATTTCTGTTATCCTGACCAGTTTTGCTTGTGAGTCTGTTTGTGGTTTTTTATCCTGGCTCTTGCTTACTTCATCGTTTGAAAGTCTTAGGATTTTTTCTTTGTTTTTGAGAAAAATTTTATACCCATTTGTGAGTTGTTCCACTGAATAGTTGCGAGTATAAATTTGCATTCGCAGGTTGTTATACTACACAGTCGCGAGTCATTCACAAGTTGCACTGCTAGACAGTCGCGAGTACTCCTGAAAGTTGGCATTTTTAAAGAAGAGTTTGCTTGTTTCTTTTCTTGTTATAGTCCTTGTTTTCTGAGAAGACTTTCTTTAAGAATGTTGTAGAGTTTGTTTGATTGCCTCAGGTGATCACATATTAGTGCTTTTCGGAAGCCCTTGAGTCTTTTGTGCTTGGTTTATTTACTGTTTGCTTTCTGGAGTAATTGGCCTATTTGGGTTGTTGGTTAAAGTGACTTAGTCCAAATCAGTGATCAGGGTCTTGGGATCTGTTTTTCCAGTCTGCTTTCTGAAATTTGCTGGTTTTCACATACCTTTTTAAGTTTGAAGTGATATTTGTCATTGTTTACACCTAAGCTAGGGTTCCTAGCCTACTTTTCTTGCTGGTATTTTGGTTCTGTCAGCCTGTTTGCTTCAGTTTGTAGCTTTTATACAGTTTATAAGTGTCAAGTTTGCTCAAGAATTGTGCATTGTAGATGCATTGTAGGTTTTGAGTATTTTTAAATGTGAAAACAAAACATTGTTAATCTTTTGCATTGTAATTTTTGCATAAGTAGTGTTATTTCATTTTAAAAATATTATCTCAAAAATACAAAAATATATAGGCTTGGTTTCTCTTATCAGTGCTTTTAGTTCATCAATACATATTTGAAAAAATAAAAAGAAGTTTATTTTATAGTACTAGTTTGCTTTGAATGCACCTTACTTTCATTTATTTTCTTGCTGAGTCAAAACACCATACAGTATATCACTTCCATTTCCTCTTGAGTAAGAAACAGCCCTCTAAAATAAACGCATAAATTAAAATTTACTAGTAAGTTTTATTTCTAGGGGCCTTTCACCTACTAGCTTAGGTTAGACTTGTGGGCTAGGGAGTGTAAACTTCCCACAAGTTATAAACTCAGACGTAGTGGACCGCTATTTAGGTAAATCCTTGATTCTATCACTGTATCTGGGAAGCTCCTCTCAAACGGGAGTTAAGCACTAGGTCGCGTGGAGGCTTGGAAAGAGGAGATAACCCTCTGAATCCTTGTCAAAGCGAAACCCAGGACTTTTGCGCATCTGGGGATTCTATCCTAGACAGAGTTTCGGGCTCAGCTACCCTGCCCATGCGTACGAGTTCGGCTGATGACTGTCCCCCCAGACAGCTGGTATTTTCAAGGTAGCCTTTAGTCTCTTGTCTTTTAGGGTTCATACCTAGGTAAACCGGAAGGTTATTTCTGGTTCACCTTGAACGGGCTTGGAAGGTAACCCTTGTGGAAAGTGCAGGAGGGTGGTGGGGGATTCCTCCGCTTGTGCCTGAGAACCCCTCAAGAACTCCAAGTAATCATTCATCAGCTTTCTTCGGGAAAACATATCTTTATACCCTGGTTTGATTGCTTGAGACTATAGGATATTTTTAGTGTATGCTCTGTGGATTTGCTTGTGTTTAGTTGACCTTAGGGTGTGATTAGTCAAATTTTTAATTCTGGAGGACCAACTTGTTAGAAGGTCAAGAAGGTTGAGAAACCTTCCTCCTCTCACTACATTGGAGCCTCCACCTTTACCCCAAAGGTGGAGATTAGACACAGACGGTTCTTTTGAACCAGTAGGAATAAGTGAGGTTCTTGGTGAACCAGAATTGATAGCTAACCGTTTTGATTTTGACACAGTTGAGATAGAAGAATTGTAGACTGACGAGTTTGCAAGAAATTTTAACACCCCCTTGACTGATCTTAACGATCATGTGATCGTCCAAGCTAGACCTTTTAGTTCACCAGTGCTAGGTGTCCCTTTGAGTAGAGTCATGTCTTCTGCGGAAGAAAGTTCTTTTGTGTTTACCTCAACCCTTCTAGTTGAAGGGGTACTACCTCCCCCAGTTAGTGCCCCTAGATCTAGTTTGCCTTCTACACCTTTGACTCCAGCGAGCCGGGTGCTTCAACCACCGGTTCACTCCAACATAGGAGGTACTTCTGGTAACATGGTTGCTGGGATTCCCAGTATACCTACAATTCCTTGTTCCTTCCCTTACACTACTCAGAGTGGTTCGGTAGGATCCTCGGCTTATGTCCAAGAATTTCCTTGGAATGGGGGGCACATTCCCCCATCCAGTCCATACGTAGGTCCATCTCCTTCATATGTAGGAGTGCAGTTTGGGAGCAACACCTCTTACGGGAAGAGCTTTCAAACCCCTATTTTGGTCCCATACACGAGCTCTCCCTTTTTGTTATTTAGCGGAGGGATACCTGCTCCAGTCTTTCAGACGCCAGCTTCTATGGAGATGGCCCGAACCACTTACACTGCACCTCCCACCCAAAATCTTGTGGCCTACGGATGGAATCTGTTTCAAGGAAACCTTGCCACTTCACAATCAGTGTTAGGGGGAAACCCCACCTTTACCTATGGGAATTCAGGGGCTGGACCCTCTAATCCCCAAGATGGCACATCTAGTGCACCATTTAGGCCCAAACTTCCTTTTCTGGCAACTTTCAACTTGCCAAACTTATCAAAATTGATGAATGATCTGGTGAGGCATGACCCTTTGTGGCCACCTGTTCCCACCAAACTGCCCTCGGACATCCCTAAGTTCGAAGGTAAGGCTGGTG
The DNA here is from genome assembly GCA_001517045.1 of Pseudotsuga menziesii. NCBI lineage: Eukaryota > Viridiplantae > Streptophyta > Pinopsida > Pinales > Pinaceae > Pseudotsuga > Pseudotsuga menziesii. The sequence continues at coordinate 299,529 of LPNX010071880.1, read as the reverse complement.
AAGATCTTGGGGCTCATGCCACCACCTTCCATTTATGGTGTTCTTCCAACTCATTGAATGAAGATTCAGTGAGATTGAGGCTGTTCCAGAGGACCTTGACTAGCACTGTGGAAAAATGGTACATTGAGCTTCCTTCTGCTGCTTTTAGTAGTTTCTGGGACCTAGCTAGTGCTTTCCTCAGTCACTTTCAACTTTCGGTCCGTTACGATTTCGAAACGGACTTGTTGTCTACTTTCAGACAAAACAAGGAAACCCACATCTCGGATCATATCCAAGAGTGGAGGAGGCGAAAGAGTCTTATCAAAGCTACCATCCCTCCTGAGTTTCTATTAGAGTGGTTCCTTAAGTCATTGTTGCCATACATATCTAAGGACGTGTCCACATCAGGAGTGACTAGTGAAGAAGAAGCTATACTCAGGGCCCAGCAGTTGGACTTGATTTATTCACAGTCTGGGATTTTATATGAAATTATCCCTAAGGCACCAAGGCCTTCCCATGAGGCCAAGAAACCCAAGCCTAGACCACATGCTGATGGTGTGGTCGGGTCTGTGAACTCTCCCACCATAGAGTCTTTGACAAAACAACTTCACCAATTGTCTGTCAAACAGTCTACGACGGAGGCAGAAAAGGCTGCCCCCTCCCCCCAAAATGCAAATGTTTTTGCACAAACCTCTTCGAAGGGCAATCAATAGCCTGGCGGGAAGAAGAATAAAGGAAAAAAGGGAGAGGGAAACCAAAATCAAAACAAGCCAAAGCCCGCAAACAATGCTGATGGGGGAAAAAAGGAAAAGAATAAAGTCAAGTTCCCTTGTAAGTTGTGCCAAGGGGACTACCTTACTCATATTTTTCCCCTCATGGAACAAGCTCAGAAGCTGCTCCAAGATCAACCACCGGCTGTCCTGAAGGATTCGTTTCCCCAAGGGCAGAATTCTGCTTCAGTTTCTACCATAGCAGGGGGCACTCAAGCTACCCCTAACCCCAATTATATCAACATGGTTAGATCCTCAACGTTTTTACAAACCAAGAACAAAAACTATGAGAAAGAGACCGATGAGAAGGGTAAAGCTGTAGTTGAACCTTCCAAGCCTCTCACTATAGAGAAACCTGCAGAAATAATGCTAAAGATACCCAAAGGTGTCTTTAAGAAGACTTTGCATAACCCAAATGCCAGAGCCGCTTCTAACTACTCTGTGGTTGAAGAATTGGCTCAGACTCTGTGTGCAATGTCAACTTTGGAGGTGCTACAGAGCTGTCCCGCTCAGCGGGATGCCCTCTTAGCAGCTTTAGGTAGCATAGACTCTTCGAGTCTCACAACGAAATTTCATCTATCTGATGTTAAAATTCGCCTCCCTTACCATGTAGCCCTTTCGATAGATGTTGTCCATGGTGGTAAGACCATTGGACGAGCAGTTGTTGATGAGGGAGCCTCTGCATGTGTTATGTCCCTAGCCTATTGGAAAGCTCTTGGATCCCCAGAGCTTGTCCCATCAACCACTTTACTTACTGCTTTTGATGGAAGGTCTTTCCGTCCACATGGTATCCTGCCGGCTTTTGAGATTAAGTTGGATGGCAAAGCAGTGTTTGTTGAATTTGAAGTGATTGATGCTCTGTTGGACTACAATTTGCTTCTGGGTAGGAATTGGACTTATGCAATGTCTACTGTTGCATCAGTTGTCTTTCGTGTCGTGGTTTTTCCACATGACGGCAAGGTGGTCACTATTGACCAACTTGATTTTACCCGAAAAGGCCACTTAGAGTCTAAAGATTCCACTGTGACATTGGTTGATCAGGCCAAACCTGCTGCATAGAGCTTGGGGGCTGGAATGTATGCATCATTGATGGGCACATTTGATATTCCAGCTCCAGTCCTTTATATCGGTTCTACTACTGTAGGGAATTCCATTGAATCGGTGGTCGATAGGACTGATCCTTGGGTTCTCCCAACTCCTCAGGAACCGGAAGTGCCCTTATCTGCAGTGGAAGTGGCATATCAAGCTATTACCCAAACCACTGTTGATCCCGTTCCAGATCCTCTTACAGTCTCGGATGATCTGGAAGAAGTCTGCATGCCCGCATGGGCGGAAAACTCTTTACATTCCATATATTTCTTAGACACCGTTTTACCTTCCGATGAAGCTATTCTAGAAGCTATGTGTGCACGTGATAAGATATGCGAGGATCTTCATCGCCGATCTTATTTCCTTCCAGAGCTAAGCAATATAGAAAACCAAGAGTTTCATGTGAGACTGTCGGATGATGTTGATACACCTGTCAACCCTTTACCCAGGGAAGGAGTGTTTTCCGAGGGGAATATGGAAAGCATTTCCGCCACTATACCGATCAACATCTCTATAAAACCAGATGTCATGGAAAATGTCTATATAGGTGCAAACTGCTCTCCAGAGGAGATTGCCATTTATACTGCCCTTTTCAAGGAATTCTGTGATATCTTTTCCTGGTCATATGAGGAGATGCCAGGCATTGATCCATCTATTGTTCAACATGAGATCCCAACCTATCCTGATGCCAAGCCAGTTCGGCAAAAATTATGCCCCGTGAACCCGCATAAAGCGGCGGCTGTGAAGGAAGAGGTTGAAAAGCTATTGAAAGCAGGTTTTATATATCCCATAGCTTTGACTGAATGGGTGTCCAACCCAGTTCCTATTGATAAAAAGCAAGGGAATATTCATGTTTGTACGGACTTTCAAGACCTTAACAAAGCCTATCCTAAGGACAACTACCCCACACCATTTATTGATCATATCATAGATGCATGTGCAGGAAGTGAAGTATTCTCATTTATGGAAGGTTTCTCCGGCTACAATCAAATCCAAATCAAACCAGAAGACCAGCATAAAACAGCTTTTATTTTCCCTTGGGGTACATTCGCGTATAGGAAAACGCCCTTCAGATTGAAAAATGTGGGGGAAACCTTTCAACGAGCCATGAACTTTGCTTTTCATGACATAAAAGCCATTGTCGAGCCTTACCTTGATGATCTGCCCGCTCATTCTCGCAAGAGGATCCAACATCCAGATCATTTACGATTGATTTTTGAGAGATGCAAATACTATAAAATTCGCTTGAATCCCCACAAGTGTGTTTTCTGCGTCGAGTCAGGAAGATTGCTTGGATTCATTGTCTCTAGTAGGGGCATTCAGGTGGATCCTTTAAAAGTTGAGGCCATTGTAAATATGCCTCCTCCTCTTTCTCTTAGGCAACTTCAGAGTCTACAAGGAAAGTCTAACTTCCTTTGACGTTTTATTGTTAATTATGCCAAGATCACCAAAGGTTTCATGCGCCTTCTTAAACAGGACACCCCATTTGTATGGGATGAAACTGCACAACTCACGTTTGAGGCATTGAAAAAAGCCTTGTTGTCGACTCCTTTATTATGCTCACCAGATTATTCTAGGAATTTTATATTATATCTAGCCGCGTCTGAGTCTACCATTGGGGTAGTGCTAGTTCAGGAGGATGACAAGCTTGTTGAGCATGTTGTTTATTATCTTAGTCGTGCTTTGGTTGGACCTGAGCTTAAGTACTCCCATGTCGAGAAGTTATCCTTAGCAGTTGTTTATGTTGTATAGAGGTTACGGCACTACATCTTACTGAGGACCACTACTGTAGTGGTGGATGTAAACCCTTTCCAATATGTTTTATCTCGACGGATTGTTGGGGGAAAATTCAATAAGTGGATAGTCATTCTCCAAGAGTTTGACCTGGTTTTCCAATCCGCTAAATCCAAAAAGTCCTTTTTTTTGCCGAGCTTATAGCAGAATTTCCTACGGAAGAAGATGTAGCAATTGAAGATGACTCATTCCCAGATGAGCACATCTTCCTGATATCCACCTCTGATCCTTGGTACGGAGATATTCTTATATATCTCCAGACTTTGAAGTATCCTACCGCTTACTCTAGAGAGGACCAATGTAAGTTACGCCTTCATGCTAAAAACTACCTCATTATAGGAGATACATTATATCAACGAGGGGTAGATTCCATCTTGCATCGTTGCCTTACTCATGAGGAAGCGGAGATTGTCCTAAATTATTCCCATAGCGGAGCGTGTGGGGGTCATTTATTTGGGTTAGCAACGGCCCAGAAGATATTACGTTCCGAGTATTTTTGGCCCACCATCTTTAAAGATTGTGTGGAAGCAGTGAAACGTTGTCATCCGTGTCAACTTTACACCAGAAAAATGCGGTCACATCCTGCTCCCTTGTTTCCCGTTGTCTCGGTAGGCCCCTTCATGAAATGGGGGATCGATTATATGACATGAAACCCAACCTCGGCTGGGGGGCATAAATACATCATTGTCGGTGTTGACTATTTCACAAAATGGGCAGAGACAATGCCTACTTTCAAAGACAACGGGGAAACAACAACTTTCTTCGTGTTTAATCAGATTATTGCTAGGTTTGGTATTCCCAAAGTGATTGTCACTGACCATGGCAGTCATTTTCAAAATCACATGATGACAGAACTGACCACCATGCTCAGATTTCGACAAGAACATTCTTCTCCATATTATCCGCAAGCAAATGGTCAGGTTGAGGCTGTAAACAAGACTTTAAAAACTATCCTTAAACATACTATTGATATAAAATACTGAATAAACCATTAATTTTGATATTTGTTTGGATCAAATTGAAAGGTTTAGGGTGAAGATTTACCTGCAACTGACGGATCTGAATTCCGACAGTCCAATTGTCCACGGTAATCAATCAAAGATAGAGGGTAAACTTTCGTTTTTGGTTCAAAAAGTGCAAATGGTGAGAAATGTTTTAATTTTCAAGCTATTTATAAAAATAAAATTTTGTAAAGTGGGTATTTTTGTTCAGTTTGAAATGTCAATTGACTAATATCACCCTCTTTGTGCCTTGGAACAGGTTTACCAACTTTTACAAAGCGTTGATGCTTCTATAGGATGGTTTTGCTATCTCCAACTCATGTTGGCATCTTATCACTCCACATTAACCTTAGTATGCAACATTTTGCCACGGACTATGGTATCCTAAGCCATTAGTCCCTTGTCTCTACCATTTTTCTTCCATGGCTAGGATCCTTATTTCATGAGTGTCATCTTATTATGCCTTTGCCATCCTTTGGTACTCATGCCGTCACTGTTTCATACCCAGGGGTTTCCTCATAGCTATCTTTCATGCCAAATAGAGCTTCTTATGAATATATTTTTACAAGCTATTCCTTTTATAGGATTCCCCACCCTTATGGAGTTTCTTTAGGCCCAGGTTTGACTCCTGCAAAACAGACTTGACTGCCGAGTTATCTCGTCCGTTCAAGCTCGTTAAGAATATGTGAACGGGCATCCACATTGGTGGTAGGTTATCTCTTTCTCGGACCATGCGGAATAATACGAGAAAGGATCACTCTCTTTTCTTCGGAATTAAGAAGAGTATTCTCAGGTATAGGTTTATCACTTTTCCGGACCTGAGGGACTAAATTTACGGAAAAGGAACACCCGGTTTGAGCTTAGTTTTCTCTTTTTCGTGCTCTGGACCCAAACATGAAAAAGATTTCGAGTGTACTCTGTGTCTTTTTCATGCTCATTAAACACTTAAGAACAAAGCAACGATTTTATTGTTGTAAGCCCCATTTCTCGTAACCAAATGGATCTTTCCGAGTGATCTTGCTTTCCTTCACACTCGTAAAACTCAAGCTATTTTATGTTGTTTTGGAAGGAGCGTTGGGTAGGTGGTAATTTAACCTTTTTCGGACCTTCCCGACTAAGTAGGAAAAAGGTTCACCTTTTCTTCTTCGGAAGTTAAGAGAGTTCTTCTGTGGTTTGTTTTATACTTTTTCGGCCTCAGGAGACTAAATTGGATGAAAAAGGACCCCCCTAGAGTCTTCTTTGGCATTTTCAGACTCTCTAAATGTGAAAATACCGCATGAGCATATACTATTTCGGGCTCATTAAATCCATGGATTAGTGGCACTACCAAGCATTATTTTCCCATCTCTTCAAGCTTGTTAAAAAATGAAGAGGGAACCAAGTTGACTTTCCTGGACTCGTTAAAACTTAACAGGGAAGGTAAGGAAGAAGTTTTCTCTTGTTTTCAGTAATGGCAGCATGTCGTCCTTGAACATAGCACTCTTTTCTTTCTGATATCCATGTTTCAGTATACACTTGTGTTCAGCTATCACTTTGATTTTTTACTCCTCCTCTTGTCCATTATACCTGGGGAATCTGATCATGTCTCCTACATGACAGATAAGTCTAGTTGTTCTATCTATCCGTTGTATGCTGCCTTGGGTCATCTCTGTGTTGTGCTCACTGTTCAAGGACTATACTCAATGTCTGATCTATCACCTAATCCCATCACTGTTATATATGTTCTTTATTTACTTGTGTCTCCCTTCTTTTGCCCAGTTCCTAGTCACTCTTGTGATCCATTGGAGGATCTATTGCCTTCCTTATCACAGTATGGTTCCATTTCAGTACCTCCTGATGACGAAGACCTAGAGTTTTGACGATAGTACCTATGGATTCACTTTCATCATTGGTGAACTCCTTTGCTTCAGTTGTCAATTATCCCTTATTGGTTGACAAACTGTTGAATCCTCTCCATGTTCGACTTCAGATTACCCTTATTCACATGGCTTGGATTGTACTGGTTCTTTGGGATCATTTATGAAGACCTTAGTCCCCCACTTTGGGCTAAGTTGCGCAAGACTATGTTCTATTCCGATATCCAGCTTCCAGATCTTTAAAGACTCATCATTATTGTATTGTGGCTTCGATCCACCTTTGTAATATATGTGGCTTCTACCCGTATCATATTATGTAATAATATATTGTAAAGGAGCTAGTGTTCCAGTAAATTGAACATAGCATCTTCATATGTAACTTTGTACATGACATTATTATGTATTTGTTTCAGGTACTTTCTCTGCGCCATTGGATTTCTGAGTTCTCCAAAGTTAAATATTATAATGTATTTCGGCCATCGTTCCCCTCTGACCTCACACATTAGGGGGCATCTGTTATACACCTGAGTGGCACCTCTCCGTCCGAGTGCTGATATCCCTCATGTCGGCACACAAAAGGACACTTATGGATAGAGGTTTTCCCATAACACTATAGCTTGGCTTGTCATGAAATACATTCTACCTTCATCCAGCTAGTTACTTTGCCATTTTGCCATGTTAGGATGTATTCACGACTCTCTCTATAGACAACTCACGCATCACTCGCGAGTCTCCCTTACAGCAAGTTGCGAATCCATGTATTCATGGGTTGCGCTTATACAGAGTTGCGAGTCACTCGCGGGTTGCTCTACTATATACCCGCGAATGTGCCTCTTAACATGAAAACATAAAAACACGCACTAATGGGAGATTAGTTAAGGTATTTTACTTAATTCTCCTAACTGCTACAACTTACCCAACCTTCGAGAACTGCCTTATTTCACCCATATAAATACAGGCCTTGGGGAGGGTGCTGGATATATACTTGGAAAGCAAAGTTATGCTGGTGGATTGTTTACAGAAGTCTTTGGAGCAGTGAAACTCAGAATCCTTTGGTGACAAAGGAGTCCTTGTCTTAGACATTTGGTTGTACTCTGAACTTTCTCATTATTGATAATAAAGAGATTACTTCTTCCACCTGTGTCTCATATATCTTGGTTTGATAATTGTTTATGCTTCAGTATTTCATATTTGATTTATCTAACCTGCCAATATATATATATGAATCACTCTATATCTGGAAGATTGTCTCTGAACAGGTGAAAGAGGAGTGAGCCTTGAAGACTTTGGAAGTGGAGCAGATTGGAAGAGGACTAGCAAGGATCGAACTTTGTTTAACAAGTAAGTTATTCTAACCCTCCTATTTCATATTCTGCACTTTAGGAGTCAATTTTCTACAAGTGTTTGAGTATGTTGGTAACCCCCGAACTACGATTATTAGGTGCATAATCCCTTACAACAAACATGAGTATCGAAAGACAATAAGTAGTTTCTAAATGAAGATACTCATGGGAGGAAATTCCTATCCATGGAAGAACAATGGTATTAAACAAGGAAATAATGGTTAAAGATACCATAGTCCATGGTCAAAGTGTTAATGATAGGATTAAGATGGATTAGGTATAAATACAAACTACATGTGAAATGACCAAGAAAACATCCTATATGAGCGGAAAAAAAACTTTAAATGACCATAAACCTATCACATAGAAGAAAAATATATGGAATTAGTTTCAAAATATGAACTATAGGGAAAAAACCCATTTTGAAAATAAGTTTTCTATAAATAGTTCAAAATATTAATAAAAAACTCACCATTTGATTTTTATCCATAAAAAGACAAGTTTTACCTCTACCTTTGATTTCTCGATGTGGATGATTCGGTGGACGATTCTCAAAACCGCAAGTGTCAGGTAAAACTACACTCCATGCTCTTTCATTTGATCCAAACAATTTTCAAATTTGAGCCCAAATTTTATGTTTTCAAGCGTCCTTAAAGCATGAAAGATCTGTACAGGGGTATGGTATGTTAATAGTCGCGTACACGCGTTCTGTATGTGGGTTTCCCGAAGAAAAGTCGCATACAGTACGTGACTTGTCCAAAGGACAGTCGCTTACACTACGTGAGGTAGAAAAAGAATATCTAGGGTCAAAAATTCAAATTTGTATATGAATCTAATGGTTTGAAATTGCTTGGTTATTAGATTGAAATATGGTGCTTGAGTGGAGGGAGAGGGAACATGAAGACATGGACCAAGAAGATCTACAAGATTCCGCCACGGTGAATGTTTTATGTCAAAGTGGGTTATTGAAATTTTTCTATGCCTCACCTATGTGGTTGAATGTCAGCCTTTTAGAGTTCTTGATAAATTATTGGGATCATGATCTAGGAATGTTTGACCTTCAAGGTGAGTTTCTAGAGGTTAAATTGGAAGATTTCTATTTCATTTTCGGTTCATCATGATGGGGAGATCTGGTGGACTTGGAAGGTACCGGTAGAGGTGGTTACATTCTAAGTGTACAGAACTATATTGACATATACTGTGAGCCAGGAACTCAAAAGAAAGGTAGCTGCATCCCTATTGTTTACATTCACAACATTCCTTTACAGGTATTAGTGAGCACTATAGTGAGGGTTGCAGGGTCATCATCAATTCACCTTGCAACTCGGAACCAAATGAGACTAGCAGTGGACTGTATGTAGGGATCCCTATATGATTGGTGTTCAGGATTGATCCCAATAATGAGGAAACAACTCTCTGACTGCAAAATAGGCAGGCGAAAGATTTTTCATTATTCCAGGATGTTAGTAGCCTTTTTCTTTGAGAGAGTGCCAGGTTTGAGTCCTACAGTACCATTACCAGTTCATTCTACCCATCATCCTCAGCTGAGTAGGTGGGGAGATATCTTCCTCCCCCAAGGAGGTGGTGGATCAGTCCAGAGTGTCTATGATGATGAATTCTACTTTTGGTGGGAGCGACAGTTTCCAGACTTGGAGCAGTTTCCATATGATAGGTTAGATTTCTGAGGTGATACTAACCTTGTCCTCCCTCCTGGAGGAGCATGGGGAGAGTCAAGTATTTTTTATTTTTAAAACTTTTAAAATTTTTATGAATTTTAATTATAAAGATATATACATATGTATAAGAGTTCTAATCCTTTTAAAATGTCAAAATATAGATATTGGACTAGTCCTCCCTACTAGGAATCCACGCATTTATGTGCGTCCTGTTTTGGGAGAGGACCAGGGTTTGATTAGGGTTCCTAAGGGGAAGCTGGCCAGGATTACCCAGAAAATACCTACTTTATGAATTGATCACATCCCTTCCTTCATGTAGGAGCTAGTGGTTGGTGTACCACTTATCTAGATACACCTTCTGAGGTAAGTAGCCAGAGTAGTAGTTGTGTATATAGACATTGTTGAGGCCAAAGAAGCCTGAGTGGAGGGTGATCAGGGGGACCAGGGTGGTCCAAGTGACCAGGCTAGTCAAGCTTAGACTTAGGAGCATTTTATGGACTTTGATCCATGTTTTGCATTTTTTTGTATATTATACACTTATGACTAGATATGAGGATTATAAACTCAACCTATCTATATGGACAGATATTCACACACACACACACACACACACACACACACACACACACACACACACACACACACACACACACATATATATATATATTGTCTATATACACAAGTACTACTCTGGCTACTCGCCTTAGAAAGAACTATGTGTATATAGACATTGTGTATATACATAAGTACCATGCGCCCTTCTTGAACTATTTATAGAAAAATTATTTTTGAAATCAATCAATTCATATGCACCCTTCTTTAACACCTTTGACATGATATAAGGTCCCAACCACATAGACCTGAACTTTCCTACCCCCAGGGGTTCTTTTCCTTGATCCTAGAGAAAAACAAGCTCCCCTTAAGAGAAAATATGAGGTTTGACCGACTTATCATATTGGATTTTTACCCTATTTTTATGAGCTTTGTTTGCTGTCAACGCATCTCTATGTTGCTCATCTAGATGTTCTAAATGTAATAGACATTCTTCCAGCTCAGTTGTATTAGGTAACACATGAATAACAATTCTTAAGGATGGGATTTCACATTCAACCTAGGTAACTGCTTCCACTCCATGAACGAGTTGGAAACGAGAAAACCTTGTAGCAGTTTTCACATTGGTCCAATATGCCCAAAGTGCAGGATACAGCATGATGTGCTAGTTGGAACGTGCTGCATTAATAGTAGGTTTGAGAATAGTTTTGAAAGTTTTATTAATAGCCTCGACTTGACGTTTGCTTGAGGATAGAACGAAGATGAATATTCTTGTCTAAACCCTAGCATAGTGGTCAATTCAGTCATCATGCGATTTTGGAAATGACTGCCATGGTCAGTGACAATCACTTTAGAAATACCAAATCGTGGGATAATTTGGTTGAAAACAAAAAAAGCTGCAGTTTCCCCATCAGCTTTAAAGGTGGGAATTGCCTCTTCCCATTTTGTAAAATAATCTACAGCAACAATGATATATTTGTTCCCCCCAGCCGATACTAGGTTTCACGTCACGTAATATATCCCCCACTTCATGAAGGGGACCATTGAGATGATGGTAAATAATAGAGCAGGATGCGACCGCATCTTTCTGGTGTAAAGCTGACAAGGATGATAGCGCTTCACGGCTTCCACACAATCTTTAAAGATCGTGGGCCAGAAATAACCAGCATGTAATATCTTCTAGGTCATTTTTAACCGAGATAAATGACCCCCACACGCTCCACTATGGGAATAATTTAGGACAATATCTACTTCCTAGTGGGTAAGACATCGACGCAAGATGGAATCTACCCCCTATGTTATAAATTATCTCCTATAATGAGGTAGTTCTTGGCATGTACGTGAATTTTAGGCCGTTCTTCCCATGAGAAGGCTGCAGGGTACTTCAAAGTTTGGATATATATAAGTATATCTCCATACCGGGGTTCAGAGGTGGAAATTGAAAAGATATGCTCATCTGGGAATGAGTCTTCTTTGATGGCTACATCTTCCTCTACTGGAAATTCTGTAATGAGCTTAGCAAAAACTAAATATTTTTTGGATTTGGCAGATTGAAAATCCAAGTCAAACTCTTGGAGAATGACTATCCATTTGTTGGATTTGCCTCCAACTATCCATCAAGACAAGACATATTGAAAAGGATTAGCATCTGCCACTACCGTCGTGGTCCTCAGTAAGATTTAGTGATGTAACCTCTGAACAGCATATACAGCTGCTAAGGCCAACTTCTCGATGTGGGAATACCTAAGTTCAGGTCTGGCTAAATCACAACTGAGATAGTAGACCACATTCTCTTGGAGCTTATCATCCTCCTGGACTAGGACTGCCCCTATGGTCGACTTAGACACGGCCAGATACAATATAAAATCCCTAGAGTAATTTGGCGGATGCAACAAGGGTCCTGACAAAAAATCTCTTTTTAATGCCTCAAATGTGAGTTGCGCAATTTCATCCCATACAAATGGGGTGTCCTGTTTTAACAGGCGCATGAAACCTTTAGTAATCTTGGCATAATTTATAATGAAACGTCGAAGGAAATTGGTCTTCCCCTGCAGGCTCTGAAGTTGCCTGATAGAACGAGGAAGAGGCATATTTACAATGGCCTCAAATTTCAAAAGATCCACCTGAATGCTTTTGTTAGAAACAATGAATCCAAGCAGTCTCCCAGACTCGACACAAAAAACGTACTTGTGCGGATTCAAGTGAATTTTATAGTATCTGCATTATTCAAAAATCAAACGCAAGTGATCTGGGTGATTGATCCTCTTACAAGAATGTGATGGTAGATCATCAAGGTAGGGTTTAACAATGGCTTTAATATCATGAAAGGAAAATTTCATTTCCCACTGAAAGGTTGCCCCAGCATTTTTCAATCCAAAGGGCATTTTCTTATACGTGAAGGTACCCCAAGGACAAATGAAATTTTTTTTATGTTGGTCTTCCAATTTAATTTGAATTTGATTATATCCGGAGAAACCATCCATAAATGAAAAAACTTCACTTCCTATGCAAGCATCAATAATTTGATCTATAAATTGTGTGAGATAGTTGTCCTTAGGACAGGCTTTGTTCAAATCTCGAAAGTCAATACACACGCCTATGGTCCCTTTCTTTTTGTCAATAGGAATAGGGTTGGATACCCATTCTGTCAAAGCTGTGGTATAAATGAAACCTTCTTTCAGCAGTTTCTCAACTTCATCCTTTACTTCCGCTGCTTTACGTAGGTTGACAGGTCTCAACTTTTATCGAACGGGTTTAGCGTCAGGGCAAGTTCAGATTTCATGCTCAACTATTGATGGATCACTGACATCTACTCATATGACCAGGTAAAAATGTCGCGAAATTCCTTAAACAAGGCCATATAGATCACAATCTCCTCCAGAGAGCAGTTTGCACCGATATGTACATTTTCCACAACGTTTGGATTTACAGAGATGTTGATAGGGATAGTGTCAGAAATATTTTCCATGTTCCCTTCAGCAAACATTCCTCCCCTTCGTAAGGGATTAATAGGCGTATCAACATCTTCTTCCAATCTCATATGGAACTCCTGGTTCTCTATTATGCTTAACTCTGTAATAAAAAAGGATCGATGGTGAGGATCTTCGCAGATATTATCTCGTCCACACATAACTTCCAGAATGGCTTCATCTGAAGGTAAAACCATATCTAAGCAATCTCTATAATGCAAAGAGTTCTCTACCCAAGCAAGCAAATAGGCTTCTTCCAGATCCTCTGAGACTATGAAAGGGACCAGAATGGGATCAACAACGATATGGATGATATCTTGATAAGCCACTTCCGTTGCCGATAAGGGCACTTCAAGTTCATGGGGAAAAGGGAGAATGCAAGGATCAGTCCTATCAACAACCGTGGCTATGGACTTCCTCACACTAGTAGAACCTATATAATTAATCGGAGCTGGAAGATCAAATATGCCCATCAATGATGCATACATTCCAGCCCCTAAGCTCCTTGAAGTAGGTCTAACCTGATCAACCAATGGTATGGTGGACTCTCTAGTTTCCATATGGCCTTTTCGAGTAAAATTAAGTTGGTCAACAATAACCAACTTCCCTTCGTGTGGAAACACTACCACCTGAAAGACAGCCGATGCAACAACAGGCATGGCATAAGTCCAAATTTTCCCCAAGAGCAAGTTATAATCCAAAGGTGCATCAATCACCTCTACCTAAACACACACTACTTTCCCTGCCAACTTAATTTCAAAAGTCAATAGGATTCCTTGTGGACGGAATGGCCTTTCATCGAAAGAAGTAAGTAGGGTGTTTGATGGAACCAGCTCTGGGGATCCAAGAGCTTTCCAACAAGACAAGGACATAACACATGTAGAAGCACCCTCATCGACAACTACCCTTCCAATGGTCTTCCCACCATGGATGACATCTATCGATAAGGCTACATGATATGGTAGGTGAATTTTGACATCAGACAAATTAAATTTCACCATGACATTCGATGAGTCAATACTGCCTAAGGCTGTCGAGAGTGCATCCCGCTGGGTGGGACAACTTTGTAACACCTCTAAAGCTAACATTGCGCAAGGAGTTTGGGATAAGTCTTCAACTATAGAGTATTTTTCTATAGCCCTAGCATTAGGATTATGCAAGTTTTTCTTAAAGACACCTTTCGGTATCTTGGGCATAATTTTGGTAGGCTTCTCAATCATGAGAGGGTTAGAAGTTTCACCTATTCACTTACCCTTCTCCGAGGTCTCTTTTTCATAATTCTTGTTCCTGGTTTGTAGTAAAGTCTTGGATTGAACCATGTTGATATAATTGGGATCAAGAGCATTTGGAGTGCCCCCTACTGCATTTGAATATGAAGCAGAATTCTGTCCTTGGGGAAAAGGATCCTTCAGGACAACTAGTTGTTGGGCTTGTAACATATTCTCAGTTTGTTCCATAAGAGGGGACATAGATGGGTTAGGTTATCTTCATAGCATAACTTACATGGGAATTTCACCTTCTTCTTTTCTTTCTTTCCCCCATCAGCATTGTTTGTGAGTTTTTGCTTGTTTTGGTTTCCCTCACCCTTTTTCCTCTCTTCTTTTTCCCACCGGGCTGCTGATTGCCCTTCTGAGAGGTTTGTGCAAAAATATTTTCATTTTGGGGTGATGAGGTAGCCTTTTTTGCCTCCATTGTAGAATGTTTGATGGACAGCTGATGGAGTTGTTTGGCCAAATATTCTATAGTGGGATAATTCACGGAACCAACCACACCATCGACATGGAGTCAAGGCTTAGGTTTCTTTGCATTGTGCTTTGGCCTTGGTGCCTCAGGGATAATCTCATACAAGATCCTAGATTGAGAATATATCAAATCTAGTTGTTGGGCCTTGAGGATAGCTTATTCCTCATTCGTCACTCCTGGAGTAGATACATCCTTAGATATATAAAGCAATAGGGATTTAAGGAACCATTCTAATAAGAACTTAGGAGGTATAGTAGCTTTAATAAGGCTCTTCCATCTTCTCCACTCTTGGATGTGATCCAAAATATAAGTGGCCTTGTTCTACCCGAAGGTAAATAACAAGTCTGTCCCAAAATTATAACGGAGAGGAAGATGGAAGTGACTAAGGAATGCATTAGCCAAGTCCCAAAAACTACTAAACGTAGCAGAAGGAAATTCAATGTACCATTTTGTTGCAGTACTTGTCAAATTTCTTTGGAACAGCCTCAACCAAACTAAATCCTCATTCTGTGAGTTGGAAGAGCACCATAAATGGAATGTGGCGGCATGAGCTCTAGGATCATCACCAACTTTGCCTTTGAATTTTGGGATATCCGAGGGAAACTTGGTAGGGATAGGTGGACAGGAGGGATCATGTCTCACCAATTCATTCATCAGTTTTGACAAATACAGCAAGTTTAACATTACCAGGAATAGAATCTTGGGTCTAATCAGAGCACTAAAAGTACCAGTTTGGGGATTAGAGGGACTTGCCCCCATATTCCCATATGTGAAGGTGGGGTTGCCCCTTGCTGCCGGTTGTGAAGTGGATGGGTTGCTTTGGAAAGGATTCCATCCATAATCCAATGGATTGTTAATGTGAGGTGCATTATAAGAGGTTCTAGCTGCCCTAGTCGAAGCTGGGGTTTGAAATATAGGAGCAGGTATCCCTCCACTAAAAAGTGAAAAGGGAGAGCTTGTGAACGGAGCTAAAACCAAAGTTTGAAAATATTGACCATAAGGATAAGTGTTTCCAAATTGCACCGCTACATATGAGGGTGTTGGGCCTACATATGGAGTGGATGGGGGAATCTTCCCCCCATTCCAAGGAAATCCTTGGACAAAAGATGAGGATCCTATAGGACCACTATGGGCAGTATGTGCAAAGGAAGTAGGAACTATAGGTACAATAGGAATCCTAGTGACCATACCACCAGAAGCACCTGCTATACTTGTGGGAGCCGATGATTGAACCACTCGACTAGCTGGAGTTAATGGTGTAGTAGGTATACTTGCTCTAGGGGAACCTACCAGGGGAGGTACTACCCCTTCAACCAAAGCGCCTGAGGTGGAGATAAAAGAACTTTCTCCTGTAGTAGACATTATTCTGCCCATAGGGAGACCAATCATGGGTGGATCAAAAGGACAAACCTAAACAATCATAGGATCGTTTAAGTCAGTTAGAGGTGAATTAAAATTCCTTGCAAACTCATCATCTTGCAAGTATTCTATCTCAACTGTGTTTAAATTAAAATGGTTTTCCCTAAGTTCTGGTTCACCCATAACTTCACTAACTCCTATCGGTTCAAAAGAACCGTCTGTGTCCAATCTTCTCCTTTGAGGGGGAGGTGGAGGTTCCAATGTGATAAGTGGAGGAATTTTTTTCAACCTTCATGAACTTCTGATAGATTGGTCCTCCACGATTGTAAATTTAACTCTTCACACCCTAAGGTCAGCTAAAACATAGACAAACCACAAAGCAATCGTTCCAAAAATATTTCCCACAGTCTCAACAATCACAAGGGTGTAAGGTATGCTTTCCCGAAGAAAGCTAAGAGACAGTTTCTTGGAATCCTTAAAGAGGTTCTTAGGAATAAGCGAAGGAATCACCCACCTCCCTCCTACACTTTCAACAAGGGTTACCTTCCAAGCCCGTCCAAGGTGAACCAGAAATAGCCTTCTGGTTTACCTATGTATAAACCCTAGATGTCCAAGAGACTAGAGGATACCTTAACTATATCAACAGTCTGGAGGGACATTCACAAGCCTAATTCATATGCATGGGCAAGGTGGCAAAGTCTGAAACTCTGTCTAGGACAGAATCCCCAGATACATAAAAACCTTGGTCTACATTCTGACAAGGAATCGAAGGGTTATCTCCTCAGTCCAATGCCTCAACACGGCCTCGTGATTAACTCTCGTTTGAGAGGAGTTTCCCAGATACTATTAATAAAGAGAAGGATTTACCTATCGATTGGCCCACTACGTCTGAATTTAAGTACTTATGGGGATTTTACACTCCTATCCCACAAGTCTAGCCTAAGCTAGTAGATGTATGACCCTATAAAACAAAAATTACTAATAAATTTTAAATTATAGCATTCATTTTAGGGTTTTTTTTTACTCAGAATGGAAGTGGAGTGAAAGACTATGATATTATTGACTCGATAAGAAAAGTAAAAAACAAGTGTATAAATCAATTCCAAAGCAAATTATCACTGCTTAAAACAAGCTATTTTTTATTTTTTTTTGTCAATATGTACTAATGAAAATGCAACTAGGAAATAGAAAACTAAGACTTATTTTTGTAATTTTTGAGATTTTATTTAAAAACTAAAAGTAAAACTACCATATGCAATTGAAATGCAAATGTTTCCAATGCTTTTCTTTTCACTTTTAAAATTCCTCAAAGATTACTATGAACCTAAATGCAACAATTCTTGAGTATGCTTGAATAATCTAACTATATAAAGTAAGCAAAATGAAGTATAGCAGACTTATAAGAACCAAAGATCAACCAGCTAAGGAAGACTTGGAAAAAATCTAGCTAGGGAAGACACAATGAATGAAAAACACTGAAATCAATCAAAGGCAAGTGACAAACCAACACTACTTGGAAATAGCATGGGATATATGGTATCTAGAACCCTAATCACTGATTCAGACACATGACACTTGGACTTATACCCAACAGGAAAATCCACTTCAAAATTCTAAAAGAAAGATAATCCAATCAAAAACTCAAGGGCTTATCGAAAAGCACGAAGTATGGTTAATTGGGCTATCAAACCTATAGTGAAATGCTAGTACTAAACACCACAAAGCAAGACAAAATCCACAGAAGGACAAGGACAAGCAATCCTACCCAAAATTTTTGTTGCTCGGGCTTGTATGCAACTGTCTATAAGAGCAACCCGCGTACTGTACACGACTGTGCAATATAGCAACCCGCGTACACATACCTCTGTACGCAACTATATAGCATAGTGACTTGCGTACAGGAGCAAAATTTTTCAAAAAAAAGAAAAATTATGAAGGTCTTCAAAACCCACTATAAGTCCAAACCAATACAAAACACCACACACTGAATCAAAGCAAAGACCGAGCAAGGATCTAAAGAGCTAACCCACAGCAGGCTTGGCTCCCCAGTGGAGTCACCAGTTTTGTTGTTCAGGATTAAACACCCTTGTAACCTAGGGTATGGGGTTACCAACTTACTACTAACCTTGCAGACAATCAGCTTTAACAGAGCACAGAAAGGAAATAGGAAGAAATACTTGACTCACCCGATTACTAATGGTTGATCCAAGCTTGATCTTCTTCCGCTCTGTTTCTCTCCAAAGCTTCTAGGGATGCACCTCCTTCACCTGCAAAGAGAAAATTCTCTAAGTACAATATTATACATGTATATATGAGAGGTTAGATAAACAATATATCTATTGCATAATTGAATATATTCATCAACCATAATACATGAAAGAGACTCAACACAATGTTTGAAGAAGAATTCTCTTTATTAACAATCAGTGAATGAGGTAAGAGTGCAACCCAGCTACTGAGACAAGGACTCCTCTTCAACCAAAGGAATCTAGTTTCTACTACTCTAAGACTTCTAAAGATATACCACCAGCATAACTTTGATCTCCAAACTTGATTGATTAATGTCCTCCCAAGGCCTCTATTTATACTTTGGAAAATAGAGTGGTTTCGAAGGTTGAGGAGGTTGAAAAAGTTAGGATAGTTAATGATTAGGACCCAACTAATATTCATTAATCATGACTCATATTTTTTAATGCTGAATCAAGATATACGTGACTATTAATATAGGCAACCCGCACATGACATGCGGGTTGCTTAAAGAAAAATCACGTATGCTGATGTACGCGGGTTGCAATGGAGATAGTCGCGTACAGTACATGAGTTGTCAATGGGAATAGTCATGTACGTATGTGAGTTGGAATGAGGATAGTTGCGTACACCATTCAACACTTAGAAAAATAATATGGCAAGCTGGTTCAAAGGTAAATGCATCTCACGTCATGCCCATCTATATTTTTTTGGAAAACTTCAATCCTAAGATGTCCTTTTGTGTACCAACATAAGGAATGTAAGCACTCGGATGGAGAAGTTCCATTTGGGTTGATAACACATGGTGTTATCACTCCAGGAAACTCCTCTTGGTTACAGCTTGAGGATGCATGGTAACTTAAATGTTTTTATGGTTATCTAAGTGGATCAAGTCAGGTGACCAATAGGACCTCACACTCTCAACACATGCATGAAACTCAATCAGGGATAAGGCTTCTAATTACCACTGTTCATAGGTTAACAATATGGTGCAAAGATGGAGAACTTATCATGTTGGTAGATTCATACATAAAATATATATATATATATATATATATATGGCTAATCATGACAGAGAAAGCACCTATAATTCAAATCATCAATATGCCAATAGGATGACAGCTATCAGACATCAATTATCCTAAATAAAACCTGAACAACACATTCAAGCATAAGCACAGAATAGACAGAAAATGGAAGCTGAACATATGATAACAAAAGAGCTTATATTAGGTCATGAGCAATATGAGAAGCTTGACAATAGTAATGGTCTACAAGTCCCTGAAGTTGAACCTTTTCAATAAAATAAGTCTTAATCTTTATAGCCTTTACAAAAATATTCAGATCCTGAAAAATTGGATCTGATTTACTAAAAATAGACAAAATAATTGTTTTTGCATAATTAGGTCAAAAAACGCTAATTTAACTACTAGTCTAACTAATTGTAGAATTCGTTCACTGTTTGAACCTTCTGATAACTAAAGTAAGTACTTAAAATCACTGCCACTGGTCCTCTCCTGGTTAAGTCACTATTTCACTTTGACAGTTGAGTGTTGGTGACATTTTCTTCTTTTATGTCACAGCAAAATTGAAGCATACCTTCCCTGATGATTTATTCAACGTCCATCATCTTTATACTTTGTCCCTGATCTATCCATGTTCGCCCAAAACTGGTCCTTTGTGTCAAAATTTGATCCTATGCCTCTTTCTACTTTCAGTGGTTAAGAGGCAAAAATATCAGAACTGTTAGTTGCCAAAAGAGGTTCTTTCAGTGGCTAATTAACTGCCTCGGCGTCTGCCTAAGCCACCGAAAGCCCTATTCTTCAAAAATTCTTAAGCCACCTCCAAAATTGTTCTTTCAAGTTTTTCTACTTAGATTTCTTCTTCAGAAGGCTCTATGTTAGGAATGTTAAGAACAGCCTCGCTTGCTTTTATAGGCTAAAGGCTTACTGCAACTTCAGTTAGGGTTTCCAATGTGAGGTGAGTAGTAGGGTTTAGCTTGGCCTCCTTCATCTGTAGTCTCTGAAGCCTAATAATTCTATATAGCCTAGTGTTGTCATTCATGTATATTAGGTTTCTTCTTTTCGGTAAGATATACATTCCTCTCATCTCCAGGAAAAAATTGTGCAGCTACTTATTCCTCCTGGTCAAAATGTAATTATTCCTCTTTATCTCCCTGACCAAAATTTCCATCTCATACACTTTCCTCAGCAACTAATTTATCTTTTGAGTCTTGGGATTTCTAGAGGAAGCCTTCTCTGCTGGTTCATCTTGCTCTTTTGGTGTAGGTGATGGTAGTTCTTGAATCTTTGTTACAACCTACAATGCTAGGTCTGCACCTTCCTCTTTTTCCTCTTCTGAATATGAGTAGGGTAGGTTCAAGATGTTCTCACTATGTGTTGTAACTTCCTGGCCATTTTCAATGAAATCCAAGTTTCTTCTGGCCTTCTTGGCTTTGGAAGAGGAAGGATGATTTTCTACTGTTGCTGGGGATATATCCCTTCTCTTTCTTTTCCCACTCCTTGGTGTGCTGGACTTTTTAGCAGGAGACATCCCCTTTTCTTCTGGATGTAGGCCTATTTCAAAACCATTCCAAAATAAGAAATAATCCCATGCCATATTTCTCCTCTTCAGCAATTCTTGGATCAGAATTTGGATAAGACCATGATGAGACAGTCTACCAGCAATCTTGATTGGTTGAGCCTTCACCTAGTGTGCCATTTTTTTCAAGCTCTTGTGTAAGTAGAAAGAAAAATTCAGTGGGATTTTCCCTGTGAAGTGGTTCATAAATTTAAAATGGTAAATCATGGCCCTATTGTATCTCCCTTCATCTGTTAGGTAGACCACAATGGCCTTCAGCAGTTGCTTCCACCTCTCTTCTAGCCAGGAAGATGGTACACTTTTCTTCCACACCACCCCTCTATGTTCAGACTTCAGGTAATATCTGAACTCTACATCCTTCGGTATGGTGGTTTTAAACCATTTCTCTCCTATGCTAGGGAGTTCAATCACTTCAGTAATTAGGGTTTCATCTATTAGGAATTCTACTTTTCTTATGACTTCCTTGGATCCATCGAAAGAGAGATCAAATGCGTCAGCCACCTGCTAGTGTGAACCTTGAATCTTCCCACAAAACCTATAGCAGCCAACATCCTTGAAAAATTGACAGACTTCTAGATGTGCCTCTAGGTAGCTGATGTCTCCCAACTCTTGCCTGAGAACAGGCCCTCCCTTCTTCATTTGATGAATGTCACTCCTAGGTACCTACAACAATCAACTCAAGCTCTGTGGAATAGTGTTTTTAGTAGGCTGCCTCTCAAAGATGGTTTTCTGGTGGGGAGAAATGCTAAATTCGAAGGTGGAGTGTAATGAAGAATGGGCACTGATTATGAGGGATTTCAATTGCATGATTGATGCTTAGGTTAGAGGATGATGGCTCTATTTGATCTTTTCGAGACCCCTTTCCCAGCAATCATGTT
Organism: Pseudotsuga menziesii; assembly: GCA_001517045.1. Classification (NCBI taxonomy): domain Eukaryota; kingdom Viridiplantae; phylum Streptophyta; class Pinopsida; order Pinales; family Pinaceae; genus Pseudotsuga; species Pseudotsuga menziesii. The sequence continues at coordinate 277,672 of LPNX010071880.1, read as the reverse complement.
AAAATCAACCTAGATACCCATTGGGGATTGTTTGTAGTTTTTTGGGCAGATGGAGGGAGAAGGAGGGTTTCAACTCACATTAGTCCTTATCAGTTTAACAATGACGCCCTCGCTCATTTCCTCACACCTTGATGCAGCCTCTAATCCTTTCAGTAGTTTATCATGCACTTTGATGATCGATTTGATAGGTTTCTAACCATTTATTTCTTTTTACTTTTTTGGTAGTTAAGGGCCTTCAGGAATTTTCCTGCTAGCCGCAGAAAACAAGGTTTAGGTGGCTAATGAAACGCTGACCTTTTCGCCCAAGCCACCAAAATCATTTTCCCAATTTCACTGTAGAACTCAACTTTCGGTGGATAGTGGTCTCTCCAGATATCCCTTTTAATTGCTAAAAAACCGACCTTTCGGTGGTTAATGAAACATCAGAGCTTTTTCCTAAGCCACCGAAACCGATTTTTCCCCAATGTTTTTTCCTACTTTTGGTAGTTAACACACTTCTTTTACTATTCACTAAGCTTATGAAAGCAACACTTTTCAGTGGCTAATGACTTGTTTGAAGTCTCGCCTAAGCCACCTAAAGTTCTTTTACCAATTACTTGATCAAGCCCACTTTCCATGGTTAACCTTTATCCTACATTAAACTGTTGGCTGCTGAAAGCTAGGCTTTTCGGTGGCTAATGAGTTATTGAAAATATTGCCTAAGCCACCGAAAGCTAAAAATTTCAAATTTATCAAATAACTTAACATCAGATACCCCAAATTTGTCAGTCATCCCAATATCTTTCATAATATGACTTGAAATCTTCATCCTATCAAAAATAAATTGTATGAGTGAACTTATTGAAAATAAATTTATTTTGGGAGATAACACATGGAATTTTTCTAAATTTGCTGCAAGCATTTGAAGTTGAAATGACCATATCTCTCATGTTATATCCTACTGACCTCATTCCCATGACTTAGAAGAGTGGCAGGATTTGCATCCGCCACAAACTAGGAAAACTCATAGGCCTTAGCATGATGGATTTTTATGCTTCTTGCAAAAAGTTTCTCGGATGCAATCTCAGTGATTTCAACATCATTTGGGCTGAAAGTAACTCTTTTGGGAACTTTAATATGAGTCATTTGATATACACTAGAAATATTGAGGCCAAGGAGGGTACATACAAAACATCAAAAAAGCTTCCATGTTAAATTTTTACAGTACCTTTTCCTTTCGAAATGATCTGAGAATCATCTCCCATGTGGATGGGAATGATTTTGTCGGTGTCCAAGGATGAGAAGGATTCTTTGCTTTCCATCATTTGATTCAAAGCTCCAAAGTCTATGAGGAGATATTTGGCCTTCGAGGTGATTTCCATGATAGCATGTCCTCTTTCTTGCTAGGTATCCCGATCTTGATTATCTCTCTTCGGAACACTCTCCAAAAGATTAATAGTTTTCCTTTCTAGGAGAAGAGTCATCTCATCAACCTTTTTTTTCATGCAGGAATGTTCAGGGTGAAATCCCTTCTTGCAATAGGAACACTTGACTTTTTCTTTTCCTTGGTTTCCTTTGTTCTTATGTTTCTTTGAGCCGAAAGACTCTTCTTGCCACCAGTTCTTTTCTTTAGGATTTGGAGAATCAAACTTAGCCTTTTCATTCTTCTGCTTTCCTTTTCCATTCGTATATTTGGGCCCTGAAGCAAACAATGCTTGATATTTTGAGGATATGAATGATACCCATCTACACAAGCTTGTCATGCTCATTTGTTAGGGACTCAATGAAGGCATTGAGAGGAGGAATTTTCCAATTTGGGATTGTTAGATTCCCGGTATGGAATGTGGAAACAAAGACTGAATAATCTAAACCAAGTGCTTGAATTTTGTGAAGAAATCATTCATAGTTTTCTAGTTGCCTAGATTCATGGAAATCAGCTCATTCTCTAGCTAATAGATCTATATATCATCTTGTTTTTCAAATAAGGAAGCAATATTATCCCAAATCTCCTTCGGAGTATTCAATCCTGTGATGTGGAAAAGAAGATCTCAGGAAATAGACAGACATAAGAAACCATAAGCTTCATCCAACTTATTACAGTACTTTTCCTTCTCAACAACATTTGGTGGCTCTACTTCTTTGTTCATTGTTACTCTGTAGAGTCCTTTTGAATGGAGTTGAATCTCCATGTCCTCCTTCCATTGGTGGTAATTGAAAAGAGTAAGAGGATTCATAGAAGAAGCCATGAATTTGAGGTAGTGATTGCAGTGAAGGGCCTATAAAAAAATGCAATCAACACAAAAAGGGCACTATAAGGTCAAACAACCTTCACATTTTAGGTTTTCATCACACGCAACTTAATTGATCAAGAAAGCTTGATCAACAATTCCTTTGCTTAGGAATTATGTGGTAAACCTTCGGCTTATGGTGCAATGCTGAAATTTTTTATCTCTTTTGCTCAAATTGCATGCTAGATCCATCAAAAATATTATTTTTAAAGAATATCTTCATCCTTCTATGGCTCTAATACCATATTAAATTCAGTCACAACAAGCTTGATACCAAGCACAAACTTGCAAGAGATTCGAGACAATTTAGGCATGAAATGACATAACAGTACTACAATAGGAGGTTGCAGTTGTATATTATCAATAAATGGAATAAAATCAATGACACAATGTCATGCAAACTTGCATGAAAGCAAGACAATTTGAATTCAATAGAGGTCATTTGAATTGCATGGATGGGTGTAGCTTAACTGTACGTTAGCCATACTGAACACACCAGTTAACCACTAATATAGCCATGATTGACTCTAACTAGGTCCTAAATTAATTGGAGTGCAATAAATGATTGATTCTAACTGAATAGAACTCAACTGCATGTCACTGCATGTCAATCAATAGGTGGGGGTGAATCACTAACTCAAGTCAGATCTAATGAAGTGAACTGAACTGAAACTAGTTACCAGAAGTTGTTGGAGGCACCTTAAATCACTCCATTTGACTAAAATCATCCCAAAATAAACAATGACATGAGGGAGGCGCATTTCCAACTTAGCTTAACTGATTGTTGGTGAAATAACATTCAGTTAACTAATTGGTACACTTATGACACTCAGATCAACCCATATTTCCTCCCTAATTGAAGGAGGAAGCTTAGTTAGCCTCCCCGATTGAAGGTGTAATACACCGGTTTTGACCCTGTTTCCATTAAATGTATATGATTTATATGTTGTAATTAATCATAGTGTGGAGATAAAGGAAAAATCCCCACCATCAATTTATCATTTTATGCTTCAACAATTAAAAATCGTTGTCGATGGTATTTTGGGCTAGCCTACACATTATAATTTTGGACATCATGTAAATATGCAATTTAATTAAAAACCCACAACTAGCTATTTCAATGCAACAAATAATGAGATGGGAGCATGATTTCCTAATGATAGGGGCGGTATTAAAACCTTTGGGCCAATGGGAAAAAGCCAAATGTCAAAGGGAGAACCCATCAAAACTGTCCACTACCTTTCTTGTCTTATTCACCCAATCATTTATTACTGCTAGAAATTGGTTGAGTTGGTTATTGCATGGGATGGGAAAGGTATGGCAATCCAAATTCGAATTGGAGAAGCCATCAGTTTTTGAAAAATGCATTTTGACTCCTGGCATAAGTAAAAACCCAAAAAGTATGCCCATTCTACCATGCATTCGCATCCTCCTCTTCATTCACGTTTTTGGAGCTCCTATACACCCTCATTCACGTTTTAGCAGTTTCCTATTTTTTCCCCATGGCTGGGAAGTTGTTTTTCTAACATTGAGTGGTTGGGATCCCTATTGGCCATTTTTTGTTGTTGTTTTCCTCATTACCCGACCAAGAAAAACTATTTTGGGTTGCACAATGAGTGGGAGAAGGGACCCACGATTTTTGGGTGTTGGATGAATCCATTTTTTCCCACGTGAAGGCAATAAACGTTTCTGAAAATGATTTGCATAGGCTGAGCTGTTTTACTCAATTTCAATTTCTGATTTTTTCCTTTGTGATGTTTTCCTTCAATCCTATAACTGTAATTGTTGTGTATACATATTTGTTTTGGTCTATGAACTGGTTTGGGAGTGGAAACGGGGTCTGAACTAGCATAATAAACCTAGTGTAAGAAGGAACCTCACATACAAATATAGGGGGATGGTTTTCTTCTTTGCACACCCTGAATAGAACTAGAAGGGAAGGCATATCTCTATGGTTGTGCTCACTAGCTTAGTAGTCAGCCTTTCCATCTCCTTTGCAGCCTGATAAACCCAACTATGTTGGATTGGACAAGTTTTTGTTGTATCCTTGTCTATGTGTGAGTATGATAGTGTTCCCTTATTCCTTGTGGGAATATTTCCCATCTTGGGGGTGGTAGTGTTGCTAAGAGATTGATGAGCACACTGGCCTATGGTTGGGTGGAACGTTGCAGCAACATAGCTGGTTGCGGGATAAGCTTCTCCATAACATAAGTATCTCTATTTTAATCTCTGCATTTGTATTTGCTAATGGAAGATGCTAAACATGTGAATGTTGAATGAATGTGTATGCATTCATTGTAGATTGAATTAGGCATCTATATATGTTATGTTCAATGCATTTAAATGTATTTATCATGTTCATGGGGCTTAGATTTCCCGAATTAGCGGCACTATGGTCATGCTCCCTCTCGGGTAGACGGGAGGGGACATGACAGTGTGGTATCAAAGCCCATGTTGCAACATTGGGCCTCAATGGGCCATGAAGAGAAGCTGACAGAGGAGGAATCAATCTTTGTATTCAGTAAAAGGAAAAGAAGCAGATAGAAAAATCTTGGAAATTTTTCTAAGTGTGGAATTTTTCCTATGTCAGCTCAGTTAGTTGAAGTGGAGCTGATGCATGTTGACAAGGATTAGCTGATGTGAGTCTATACACGTCGATTGGAAGCTGATATTTCCGCCGACAACAAAAGAAAGGACGAAAAAAATTTCAAATTTGTTTATGTATGGGAATGTCGGTTGAGTTTGTCGGAGGGGAGCCACTGTATATCAGTAGGAAAAGGAAGAATTTTTCCAATGTGTCGGCTGAGCAGACCAAATGAAACTTGGAAATATTTTTGCAATGGCAGAAAGATTTGCCAGATTAAACTCAGAAATATTTCCACAATGGTGGAAGGATTGGCCGGATGAAACTCGAAAATATTTCTGCAATGGTGGAAGGATTGGCCAAATGAAACTCAGAAATATTTCCGCAACGGTAGAAGGCTTGGCCAGATGAAACTTGGAAATATTTCCACAATGGAAGAAGGCTTGTGCCAATGAAACTAGGAAATTTTTCCACTACAGTGGAAGGCTCGGTCAATTGCTGAGAGAAAGAAACTTCAGAATTTTTCTGTAACGGCGGCAGTTTTGGCAATTTGCCGATCAGAAGAAAGTTAGAATTTTTTGCACTAAGGTAGAAGGACCGACGCAGCGGGTGAAAGTCTTAAATTTTTCTGATGCAGCGAGTGAAATTCTTAAATTTTTCCAATGTAGCAGGTGGAAGTCAAAAAAAAAATTCCAACACTGAAGACGGGTCCAATCGGACGAAACCTAAGAATTCTTACAATGCGTCGGAGGAAATTTTGGAATTCTTTCGATACGTCGAAAGGAAAAGGAAAACGGCGTCGACATGTCGAAAAAATTTTGTTGGGTTTGCTGACAGGTTGGAAGGAAAATGAAAATTTCATCGAAACAGGGTAATTCAGTAGGTTTTTCAGTGGAATTGCGGAGGCCCAAAATATGAAAAATGGCAGGGAGTTTATGCACCAAATAGAAAAAAAAGGGCAAGCCCCCTTGACCCCCATCGTCCCCTTGAGACAGTCGTTCCTTATGAAAAAAAACTTCTATAATTTGACAAAGTCATCAATATGAGATTTTTCCAAATACAGGTAAGTAATGTATAAATTCTTGTGAATGATATGTAGTTAACAATTGTGTTTATTAAAACATTTTACAGAATCATAGTCACCTTCAAAGGCGGTATTCCAGATAGTGCACTTGGGTAAAGTTGGTTTGGCTGATCCATGAGAACCTATGACATGTATGATGATGCATAAAACCCCAATGAGTACAAGGAATATGCTATGGTGGAAAATGTCTGAGTTGGAAATGATGAGACAGAGTCTAATGGGAGGAGGTTTCAAGATAATCCCCCATATTTGGAAACCACCATGAGGAGCCTAATGGTGGAGATTTAAAGTTATAGGGTAGATAATTAAATATTGGTTAAGGCTTAGGAGGAGTAGAATCAGCTAAATGTAGCCATGGTGCAAATTTTGACAAGCATCCATAGGCAGATGAACTATGGGGACCAGACTGTAAGACCAGAAGGTAGTAAGAGCACTGCTAGAAGAAGAAAGAGATCTCCTAGTGGGTCATTTGACTCCGAAGGATCCACTGGTGGTTCAAGTTCTTCTTCTCATAAGAATAATAGAAAGAGTCGCTACCAGAACCTTTCCCATGATGAATTTAAGAAGGCAAGACCGCCTACCTTCAATGGTGAGGTAAAGAATGGACAAGAAGCTGAAGCTTGGCTTCTGGGAATGAGAAAATATTTCCAAGTCCAAGACTATTTAGGAAATATGAAGGCTAGGGTAGCCATATTTAATTTTACTGGTAGAGCATGCATATGGTGGGAGCATTTTAGGAAAGTAAATAAGATCAATGAAAGGAAGATTGTGTGGAAGTAGTTCCAAAAGTATTTCAAGCAAAAGAACCTCTCTGATAGATACTATGATCATAATATTAAATAATTCAATGAGATGATATTGGGACAACATACCATGGAAGAGTATTCCAACAAGTTCTTGGAGCTATTGAGGTATGTCAGGTACATCAAAGATGAAAAAGTGAAAATCAATCATTTCCTGATTGGATTTCCTCAGTCTTACAAAGACAGAATTGAGTTTTATGAACCTAGAACTTTGGAAGAATAAATAAGGAAAGCTATGTATTTCTATGAGCAAGGTTAGTGAAGTGGTAGAGAAATTTCCATTGGTTATAAATGGATTGGTCACTTTTGTAGATATGAATGTTTTGCTACTTGGTCCCTATGATATTCTCATTGGAATGGATTGGTTATAATCTCACAGGGTAAAGCTTGACTATTATAATAAGGCTTTTGAATGCATGGATGAATAAGGGAACCCAAGAGTTGTAAGAGGAATTCCAAATGTGATTTTGGTTAGGCAGATTTCAGCAATGTAGCTGAATAAGTGTTATAGGAAAGGTTGCAAAGTGTATGCAGCTCATGTTTTGGAAGCAGTAGATAATTAAACTATTAGGTTGGAGGACTATCCTGTATTGCAACAATTTGGGGCTTTTTTCCCTGATGAGATTCTAGGACTTCGTCCAAAGAGGGACATTGATTTCACGATTGAACTTGTTCCAGGAGCAGCACCAGTGTCCATGACACCCTATAGGATGATTACACTAGAAATACTAGAGTTGAAGATGCAACTATAAGAGTTATTGGAGAGGAATTTTATCAAGCAGAGTGTGTCTCCTTGGGGAGAACCAATTCTATTTGTGAAGAAGAAATATGGTACACTTAGGTTGTGTATTGATTATATATAGCTAAACAAAGTCACTGTGAAGAATAAATACCATTTCCCTATGATTGATAAACTCTTTGATCAAATGAGAGGAGCAAAGGTATTTTCAAAGATTGACTTGAGGTCTTGTTACCGTCAGGTGGGAATCAAGGATGAAGACATTCATAAGACAACCTTCAGGACAAGGTATGGACATTATAAGTTTGTAGTGGTACCATTTGGTCTCACAAATGTGCTAGCTACATTTATGTGCCTTATGAATAGTGTCTTCAATAGGTATTTGGACAAGTTTCTTCTTGTTTTCCTTAATGACATCCTTATTTATTATAAGAATGAGGAAGAGCATGAAGAACATCTGAGATTGATATTGCAATTTCTCAGGGAGCATAAGTTGTATGCCAAGTTGAGAAAGTGTGACTTCTATAAGGATATGATTCATTATTTGGGTCACATTATCTCAGAAGAGGGTATATCTATGGACCTTGAGAATATTGAGGCCATTATGAATTGGCCTACTCCAAGAAATGTGACAGATGTAAGATATTTTATGCGACTTTCAGGATACTATGGGAGATTCATTGAAGGATTATCCAAGGCTGTACATCCAGTCACTTCTTTGTAAAATAAGGGAATAAAGTTTGAATGGACACCAAGGTGTGAATAAAGCTTCCAGTAGTTCAATAATATTCTCACAAGTGAACCATAATTGAATATTGTTGACCCAGAAAAATATTTTTTGGTGTGTACTGATGCATGTGGTCAAGGGCTTGGAGGATTCCTTATGCAAGACAACCACGTGATATGTTATGAGCCAAGAAATTTGAAGGAGCATGACAAGACCTATGCTACTCATGATATGGAACTTGCAGCCATAGTACAAGCTCTTAAGATGTGGAGGCATTACTTGATGGGAAGAAGATTTGAGCTAAGGATAGACCATTCTGGTATGAATTACTTATTTGACCAGCCAACGTTAAATGCTAGGAAATCTAGATGGATGGAGTTTTTATGTGAGTTTGATTTTGAAATCAAACACATAAAAGGAAAAGAGAATAAGGTAGTTGATGCACTCAGCGAGAAGGTGCAGGAAATGCATGTGGCATATCTTAGTATTTTCCAATCAGATTTGAGACATCAAATTGTTATTCATACTACTGAAGATGAAATGTATGTGCAGGTAAAAGACAAGTTGCAGCAGCAAAGCCTTGAAAAGAAGTATGAGGGATATAAATTGGAAGAAGATGGACTTCTTACCTATAAGAACATAATTTATATTCCAAATGTAGAATATTTGAGGAGAGTTGTTATGGATGAGATCTATCGAGCTCCATATTTTGGTCACCCAGGATATCAGCAGACAATTGCTACAGCTAGAAAGCAGTATTTTTGGCCAGGAATGAAAAATGACATGGCTAAATATATTTCAAGGTGCATGAAATGTCAGTAGGTGAAGGTTGAGCACCAACACCCAACAGGTTTGTTGCAACCTTTGCCAGTTCCAGAATGGAGATGGGAAGTTTTTTCCATGGATTTTATTATAGGATTTCCAATGACTTGGAGACAACATGATTCCATCATGGTTGTGGTGGAAAAGTTAACAAAGGAAACACATTTTATACCATTTAATTCTACACATAAGACTAATGACATTGCAAAGATCTTCATGAAGGATATTTTCAAATTGTATGGATTGCCTAAGGCAATAATCTCTGACAGAGATGTCAAGTTCACTTCCAATTTTTGGAAGGGGTTGTTTGTAGATTTGGGTACAAATTTGAACTTCAGCACTACCTACCATCCTCAAACTGATGGGAAGAGAGAGATAGTGAACCAAATTCTTGAAGACATGCTTCACATGCATGTAATGGACAAACCAACTAAGTGGGAAGATTATTTAAAATTGGTAGAGTTTGCATATAACAATGGACAACAAGCATCATTAGGGATGAGTCCATATGAATCTTTGTATGGAAGGAGGTGTAGGACACTGGTGACTTAGGATAATCCAGTGAAAATTGTTGTGCTTGGACCATAATTGCTCAAGGAGATGGAGCAAGAGGTTGTAAAGATTAGGTAGAATTTGAAAGAATCCCAAGACAATCAAAAAAATTATGCAGATAAGAATAGGGTGAACAGAGAGTTCAGTGTTGGGGATCATGTTTACCTCATAGTGAGGGAAAGGAATATTTCCTTGAACCTTGGAAGTTGTGCCAAGTTGTCACCTAGATATTGTGGGTCATTTGAAGTGATTGAAAGAATAGGGCCAGTTGCATATAGACTTCCATTTCCTGCTAGCACTAGAGATCATAATGTTTTTCATGTTTATTTTCTTAAGACATATGTACATGATCCTAAGCATGTGATAAATTAGGATGTGATTCAGGTGGAAATCGAGGGAGAGTTCCAAATTGAGCCAATGCGCATCCTCAACAGGAAGGTCACAATGCTTTGAAATCGAGCCCTAGGGTAGGTAAAGGTGCAATGGCAGAAATATGGTCCTGAAGAGGTTACGTGGGATCTGGAGGATGCCATGCGATTGACACATCCATTTTTTTCAATTCTATGGAGCACTGAGAGTGGTACTAGTGTGGCATTTTGTTCAATTTTGTAAAGCACTGAGGACAGTGTTGTTGAAGGCGAAGGGGAATGTAACACCCTGGTTTGACCATGATCACATTAAATGTATATGATGTATATATTGTAATTAATCATGGTGTGGAGCTAAAGGAAAAATCCCCAACATTGATTTAGTGTTTTATGTTTCGTCGATTAAAAATCATTGCCAATGGTATTTTTTGCTAGCCGGTACATTATAATTTTGGACATCATGTAAATATGCAATTTAATTAAAAACCCACAACCAACTATGTCACTGCAACAAATAATGATATGGGGGCATGATTTACTAATGATAAGCAGGGGGGGGGGTATTCAAACCTTTGGGCCAATGGGGAAAATCCAAATGTCAAAGGGAGAAACCATCAAAACTGTCAACTACCTTTTTTTTCTTATTCACACAATCATTTATTGCTGCCATAAATTTGTTGAGTTGGTTATTGCATGGGATGGGAAAGGTGTGGCAGCCCAAATTCAAATTGGAGAAGCCATCAGTTTTTGAAAAATGCGTGTTGACTCCTGGGGCACATAAAAACCAAAAATGTATTCTCATTCTACCATGCATTAATGTCCTCCTCTTCATTCACATTTTTGGAGCTCTTATACACCCTCATTCACATTTTTGCAGTTTCCTATGTTTTTCCCCATGGATGGGAAGTCTTTTTGCTAACATTGAGTGACTGGAATCCCTGATGGGAATTTTTGGTTATTTTTTTCCTCATTACCAGTCCAGGAAAAACATTTTTGGGTTGCACAACGAGTGGGAGAAGAGACGCACAATTTCTAAGTGTTGTATGAATCCATTTTTTCCCATGTGAAGGAAATAAAGATTTCTGAAAATGATTTGCACAGGCTAAGTTGTTTTACTCAATTGTCATTTCTAATTTTGGCCTATGTGATGTTTTCCTTCAATCCCAGTGTTTGTGCTAGAAATTTTTCCTATAATACGAGAAGAACAAGATAACATAATCTCAAAAAGAAAACAAAATAAAATTGGCTTTTAGGGTTTTGGTTTAAAACTTCATCAACAAGGAGGTAATAAACATTCACAAGCTAATACATAACTGAATCATGCACAAGTTTGACAAACTGGGGATCAAACACATCCCAATAAGCCATAAACATTACACATGAAATACTAATTCCACCCACTGGCTACAAGCATTTACATGAATAAAACCTTTAAACAAGAAATGAAATTGTAGACTGAGCAATCAACTAGATCAGAAATGAAACAGTGTGACAGGTAAAATAGATTATCAATTTATATATAATCAATAAAATTCATCAACCTAAATAAGATTTTGATCCAAGAGGATCCAGGAAGGCCAAATTTTCAAAGTCCTATAATCTCAGTAAAACTAGTGCCAGATCGAAAGGCTCGTCGAGACAATTCCAACAGCGTTCATTTCACCTCAAACGGACTCTGTATGAGAAAGTTATCGCGTTCTGTTCTATGAGGTCAACAGGAAAAATTGGAAAAAAGAGGTGCCACGTGGCACCACTGACAAGGTGACACATGGAATCTGTACTGTACGATCATGATGACATGGCATGTGTACAAACCAATGAGAGGACAACATGTGGCATGTACAGACAGATGATGTGTCAACCCATTCAATTGTACGATCCAATCCAGAGGGAACATGTGTCTGTATGAAAGGTGTGTTGGCCCAGTAATATTTTGCCACATGGCACTTGTTGATTGGTTAAAAGTTTAGTGGGAAGACTAGCGACCCCGTGACCTCTCCTGCATAGTGCTTCGCCTTACCGTTAGCCCACAATGTGTTCCTTGTATGAGGTATGGAAATAAATTCATTTAAAGTACGCAGTGGCATTTCGAGCCCCAAAGGGGCCAGGGTGGAGCCCCGACCCTGGTTCTTCCTCTGGTGTAACCGGGAGCTCCAACCAGCATGGGAGCCCGCGCTCTATTTCAACACATGTCTTTTAACTGCACTATATAAAATGGGTTATAAGTGGGTCTAAAAACAAGTTACGTTATAACAAATTTGTTTTAAAAAAAAAACATATTGTGGGTTCAACAAACCATGTGGTTTTGGGGAAAAATAATTTTATTGTAATATGTTAAAAATATAAAATGTGGTTGGTATAGTTGTAACTATGTCAACTACATAATTTAAGAAGATCCTAACCAAGTGTGGGGAGTTGGAACCATATGCCTTCTTGGGCAAAATTTGTTGTAACTGAAGAATCATGAGGAGAATGTGGAGTGGGGCAAGCCAAGCCTATATAAACCCACTTAGTTTCCACTTACTGGGGATGCTTTGGAGTGGAGACTTTTGTAGCTACAGGAGAGAAGGGATATTGCGTAGCTCTGCAGGAGGAAGGTACGAGTGTTTATACTCGTTTTACACCGTCTTCAGGCTTTGGAGCTGCTGGAAGCAGTCTTATTGTGTCTTTGGGAAGCAATTCTCTTCTTGACTATTATTGCCAAGGTATCATTATATCATTGCCATGTATTTTTCTTTTATGATGAGATTATAGATCGGCCCTCCTATTGAGAAGCAGGCTCGGAGACGTAGTCCATCCTGGACAAACTCTGTTATCAACTTGTTGTCTTTATGTGCGTATTGTCAATGTTGTTTTGTTCTCTTCTTATGGGTTTGTGAGATTTGTTCATGCTCTTTATGCAATTCAGGTTAACATCCTAGAGTAGCAAAGATCTTGTTTTTGGATCAGATTTATAAGTGCTAGCTTGAGATATCACAGCTTAAAAGCCTCTCCTTGAGTCAAAATTCCAACCTCCAAACTCTATTTTTATCTTCATTTTATCATCAAAAAGGTAAATTAGTTCCATAAATACCTTCTAAGTTTAAATTTCAAACATTTACATCAATTAGTTACATGCTAACTCAAAATATTTAAAGGCAATTAACTCAAAAATAACAAATTGAATTTGGGGAAATTTGGCGAATTTCTGAAACTTTGGGTCTCCAAGACGCCTCCATATCTCTCAATCAGGGACCCTTGTGCAAAATTTGAGAGAGGTTTTTTTAAATGAGTCCATTAAAAAAAAAAACCTATCTTGGTTTTTAAAATTCCCCTTAAATTGATTAGAATCCATGCTGGAAATTTGTGACTAAAACAGTAAATTATTAAAATTTTGAAACCCTAAAAAATAGGCCACAAAGATGAATTCGAACCTATGAAATTATAACAGTTTTTCCAAAAATGAGAGAGGTTTTTGTGAATGAATATGTTGTGGACAAAAACAGCTTTTGTTTTTCCATAATTTATTTCCATCACCTCGTAATCTGCTCCCAATGATAATGACAAAAACAGAGCTGCTACATGAATCCTTTTTTGAATATTTTTTAACCAAGGCTTAAAAAAGGAGGGTTAGTGATAAGCTAAAATTTTGAAATAAACTTTATTATAAGTTTTTGAAAGCTTAAATATATATATATTAACTAATAATCCCACAATAACAAACCTTAAAACTAAAATAATGAAATAATCAAACCATTAAAAGCATTAAATCAAACAAAAAGTATTGATTTCCAAAACATTCTCAAAACCAACTTAAAATGTAAATTCATAGTAAAACAATGCTTGAAAAAATAAGACAAAAAAACTAAGAACAACATCTGGCTCCTGCTGCGGGATGAAAGCCTCCTTGAGAGGTTTCAAGAACTTGTAGATCAGTGCCTTCTTTCCACTCAACTAAACCTATCTATTACTCTGCAAAAATTACATTGGGCTATGGAGTCTTTATTCAATCTTTGCAACTTTATCAAACTAAACACATACCCCTAAAATTACAAAGTACTACTACAAACCAGCATACTGAAAAGAATCTACATGCTCGTATAGTGAGCTTATTCTACTATTTACTCCTACTTCTAATCAAAGGAAACAACCCAATCAAGTGTAATCATACTTCCAGTGAAGCCAAGAAACCATTTTACTGAGAATCATAATTCCATGCATGTTATTGCTTGAGAAGACCCACAAAAGATGTGATAAATGCAATAAAGAGACTGTAGGAAGCTGATACTTATTGGAAATAGGAAGTATGCCAAAAGCTGGAGCATTAGAAACCTTTGAAAATACAACTCCATCCAAGAAGCCATGCGATCATGAAACTCATACAAAATTATTCCTTCATGTTATTCAAAAAGAAAGGACTGCAAATGGGTGTCCGCAATTCTCAATACTCCATGAGATAATGCAATAAGAGAACGATATATAAAATCTTCAACTTTGTTGAGTTTATACTATTTTATATCTTCCACTAACTCAAGCTAATTGGTTTTTGAAGAGTGCTGATCACTTCCCTTAATGCCCCGGTTAGATTCACATTCATCATAGAAAGGATAATTTGAAAAAACATTAGCATGATCTTCCTCATCATTATCATCTTTTTTATCTAGATTTGAATTAATGGGTACATAAAGAGAAAAAAAATACTCTTGTTGTTCCTCCTTGGAAATAGATGATCTCTGCAAATCCATTTCTTCATGGTTGGCGCAATTTCATTTTGTCTGCAAATCTGAAAGCTGAGGATTTCCCTTACTGATTTCTATTGGCATTTGACCAAAATACAATTGATCATTGTGTTTTGTATCTAAAGAAACCAAATCTTTAGGTTTATAATAATCATAATTAATGATAATAAACGAACCGTCAGCTTCTTCATTATTCACTTCTACTTCATATTTATGGGAAAACCTATCATCTTGAAGATCATTAGAGTACTGATGTATATTGTGAGGGACAAATTCTTCTCTATATATATCTTCAATCTCATCATGCAATTCATATTCCTCACAGCAATTTTCAAATAGAAGATCTGACGGATAAAATCTTTGATAATTATGATGAAAAACAGTATGAAACTCCTTCAAAGAATGAATGCTAGCAGTGGGAAGAGATTGACACCATTCACGAGCATGTGCTTTTAAATAAAATATGAACATATTGATTAAGGCATCCTCGTGAACAAAATCATGTTCAAGCATGCCTTTATGAAAATTTAATAATTGCTCACAAGGATGCTCATACTTGTTTCCTCTGAATCTAGGAAGATAGTCACCCCACTTAGTTCTAGAAAGCACTAGATGTGAAAAAAAAGCAATATTTGAGAAATCAAAGAAAGCATACCTCGCAGCCACAGTAGCTTCCATGCTTATTGACATATTGAACCAGTGGAGTGGTCAACAAATATTTCTTCTGTGGAGTCGCCGGTGAAAAATTGTAGTCGAAAATATTTTTTGACTTTACTCACCTCTCAAAATCAAATGAATAATGATATCCCAAGGAAGATATACTTTAGTTTCATCCCCAGCAATGACGCCAAATATGTTTGTGCTAGAAATTGTTCCTAGACTACCACAAGAACAAGCTAACACAATCTCAAAAAGAAAACAAAATGAAATTGGTTTTTAGGGTTTTATTTGAAAACTTCATGAGTAAGGAGGTAATAAACATTCATAAGCTAATATAGAACTGAATCATGCACAATTTTGATAAACTGGGAATCAAACACATCCCAATAATCCATAAACATTACACATGAAATACTAATTCCAGCCACATGCTACAAGCATTTACATGAATAAAACCTTTAAACTAGAAATGAAATTGTAGACTGAGCAGCCAACCAAATCAGAAATAAAACAACATGACAGGTAAAAATTCTTATCAGTTTATATATAATCCATAACAGTATTCAACTTACATAAGAGTTATAAGTGCTAGCTTCAGATATCATAGCTTAAAACCCTCTCCTTGAGTCAAAATTCCAACCTCCAAACTATATGTTTGTCTTCATTTTATCATCAAAAAGTTACAGTAGTTCCATAACTACCTTCTAGGTCAAAATTTCAAATAGTTACATCAATTAGTTACATGCTAACTCAAAATATTTAAAGACAATTAAACCAAAAATAGCAAATCGAATTTGGGGAAATTTGGCAAATTTCTAAAAATTTGGGTCTCAAAGACACCTTCATATCTCTCGATCCGAGACACCTGTGAAAACACTGAGAGATGTTTGTTTAAATGATTCCATGAAAAAAAAAACCTCTCTTGGTTTCTAAAAATTCCCCTTAAATTGATCGAAATCCGTGCTAGAAATTTGTGACTAAAACAGTAAATTATTAAAATTTTCAAACCCTGAAAAATAGGCCACAAAGATGAACTCGAATCTCTTAAATTATAATAGTTGTTGCAAAACGGACTGAGATTTTTGTGATTGAGTCTTTTGTGGAAAAAAACCTCTTTTGGTTTTCTATAGTTCGTTTCCATCACCTCGTAATCTGCTCCCAATGATAATGACAAAAACAGGAAAAACAGAGCTGCTATAGGAATCCTTTTTTGAATATTTGTTAACCAAGGCTTAAAAAAGGAGGGTTAGTCATAAGCTAAAATTTTGAAATAAAATTTATTATAATTTTTCGAAAGCTTAAAGATATATATACTAAATAATAAGCCCACAAGAACAAACCTTAAAACTAAAATAATGAAATAATCAAACCATTAAAAGCATTAAATCAAACAAAAAGTACTAATTGCCAAAGAATTCTCAAAACCAACTTAAAATGTAAAATCATAGTAAACCAATGCTTTAGAAAATAAGACTAAAAAAATAAGAACACCATCTATTTATAACACCCAGAACTAAAAGTGTTGTGTATACATGTTTTGTTTGGTCTCCAAACTAGTTTGGAAGTGGAAACAGGGTCTGAACTAGCTTGATAAACCTAAAGTAAGAAGTAACCTCACAGGAAGATCTAGGGGGCGGGTTTTCTTCTTTGCACACCCTGAATAAAATTGGAAGGGAAGGCATAGCCCGAGGAACTATGTAGAAGAGAAGGGGATGCTTCCTTGTACTAGGCGTGTAGATTTTTTAGAAACCAGGATAGATCCGGTGCATGTGTTCATAGCTCTGTGGTTGAGATCATGATCTTAGCAATCAACCTTTCAAGCTTCTATGCAACCTAATAGAATCATCTGTGTTGGCTTGTCTAAGTTTTTGTTGTATCTTTGCTTATGTGTGAGTCTGCTACTATTGTCTTATTCCTTGTGGGAATCATTCCAAGCTCGGGGGTGGTAGTGATGCTGAGAGATTTATGAGAACACTGGCCTATGGTTTGGTGGAACCTTGTAGTGACATAGCTGGTTGTGGTACAAGATTCTTCATAAGATAAGTATCTCTGTGGAAATCTATGCATTTTTATTTGCTAATGAAATATGATGAACATGTGAATGTTGAACGATTGTGTATGCTTCCCCTGTAGATTGCATTAAGCATCTATATATGTTATGTTTAATTCATTTAAATTTATTTATCGTGTTCATGGGGCTTAGATTTACCGAATTAGCGACACTATGGTCGTGTTCCCTCTCGGGTAGATGGGAGGGGATGTGACAAAAGGAAAAGTCTTAGTTGGACTACTTGATTGAAGGAGGGCATGGGTGTGCTGATGTTGATGCCATGAGTGTGATGGTGTGTTGATGCTGATACCAATTCGAGTCAATAAACTTATGATAGTGGGTAATTAGTCCAAAATTGAACAAATAGGTGTGTGGTTTGGATAATGACTCCAACACAAATGACCAACCCACTCTACCTGGAACCTTGAAGTAAAATACATGTTGACTTTGGCTTGGAAGAACATAGGGCTTCATTCCTAGCTCAAGCAACCTTGTATTTACCATGGTAAATCCATTGTCATGTCCATTAATAGTTTTATTGGGATCACAATGACTCAATCATAACCTGTACCATTTGACAACTAACAGAACTACCTTGAAGGAGTTAAAGTCACACTGAATAATATCTTCCATATACCCATAGTATTGATTTTTTGAGAGTTCTGGATGTTTGTCACTTCTAGAGGAAACATTGTCACCTCAATGACTGTAGATATTCCACTATATGATGTTTTATTCATTTCATCCAACTTTTTGATGCAATATCTACGACCATTGCACCACACAAACTTATGGTGTTTTACCTACAATAATCCATACATGAAAAGATTACATCATGATCCAATATTTATGATTAAGTGCATGTTCATGCCATACAGGGAAAAAAATCAACGTGTACATCAATATGTTTGCAAAAAAAATTAGTGTGGTTGATTAATATGATTTCTTGATTAACTTTTAAACTATATACTAAATCAATTTCCCTTTGTGTAAAATTGGTATATCCATAATGGTGTGCTAGTTTAACCAATGAAGCCACACCTTTCCATGATATTCCATGACCATATTGTTCACATCGTTCAATCCATACCTTCATCTAGTCAATATGTTTTGCGATATATAAATGAATTGCATCCCACTCTCAACCAACTGCTTGATGAAAATAAAAAATAAAATTCAATACAAATGTATATTATCTTAAAAAAGTATACACTCTTAATCGATGCAATATATTGAATGTAAAAATAGAATATGTATGATATATATACATAAAATCAACAGTTGAATGTATTATATTAATTAATATCCACTAGCTAATAATCACCTTTCACCTTCCTCGATCTACCTTTCCCCTTTAGGTACTCCCCTTCAAAATTGTTATTGGAGTCTGGATCACAAATGCAACATAAATTGAGTTTTGATGCTAAATTAGGAAGATACTCACTAATATACAACATGTTTTGGTATATTGTACATGCCCCCTTCATAGAACCCTCAGCACATGCTCAATGTCTAACCAAACCCTTCATAAATTTTAAGTGCCTCTCAACCATCCACATGGACCTTGAGTGCATAGGTCCACACAATTCAATCTCATCGACTTGGTGTATGAGGTAGTGTTCATGTGCATTGAAAAATGACGAAGGTAGATGCTTCTACATTTCACACATGAGATGAGAATTTATCTCCTCTTATGATTTATATCTTCTTTATAGATTTCTTTAGATGACATCCATCTACAAGTGACACAAATCAATAATGATATTTAACAAACAAAAAAAATTATATTACAAAACATGAATTAGTGCACAAAAATAAAATATAAGTTATACGATGAATTAAATAAAACACTAAGCACCTGCAAAAAACTGATACTTGCCTCATGTATTTCCCAAGATTATATATAACTTGTTTAGCATTGTTGTTGAAGTCGTCCAAGAGAGAGAGAGGTAGAACATACTATAACAATATACAAACCACATAATTTTTTAAACAAAGAATAGACAAATAAAATAACAACAATATGCACTAGAATAAAAAATAAATTATATGAATACCATAATAATTACCTTCATGAAGACATGTCAGTCATGCATTTCCCCCCCTGCAAAATTACTTTTCTTTTTTATGATATTATTCATGCTCGCACAAAATCCAGTGGGAAATTTAATTTTTCGCATGACTCACTTCCATTAACATCCATGGAAGTGAGTTTATATTAATTTGGTCTTTGTTGCTATGAAATTGAATGATTTCATTCATTGCATGGATTCCTTCTTGAATATCCTTGAAGATTTTGACAATTCTTTCTTTCTCACTCCTTCCATCCAATATTTACCATAATGTTTCAGTCACATTCTTTCTGATATGCATTGTATCAAATAGATGAACAATTTGTAGGTGCTAATAGTAGGGAAACCTGCTGAATTGTTTAAGATAACTTTTGATTCCTCATGGAATCCCATTAATGCCTTCATAATCACGATGGACATCATGAATAGTAGTTTATAAATAAATTACAAAATTAATGTCAATTACAGTAAACAATACACAATAAAGAAAATACACAGTGTTTCATATACGATGATTCATACGTCCCAACTTGATGATTTCTATTATATTGCAACTTCCAAAAGTGAGGTGTCATTTTCTACAGTTTTAATGTAGACTCTTGCTTCCATTGAATAGATTTTTTTCGGTTGTTCGATACCTGTGATTCTTACAGAGGAAGTTCCTATACTCATCAAACACCTCCTTTCTTAAGATTTTTCAATGACAAGATTTGATCGTAGGACCACAAACTGGACATGCAAATTTTCCCTTTGTTTGAATACATACATAAAGAGATGGAATATCTATATCAATTATAATTATATATAAATTGAATGAAATATTTAAAAAAACAAGTGTACATAGTACTATATTAACTAGTTCATAAAATTAAATGCAATTAAAGTGTAACTTATAAATACAAACCACAAAAATGGGTTAACCGTGGGGCGTTGTGTGTTTTACATACAAGCATTGCATGGAATTGAAATCGTCTTTGTCGTATTTGTCTAGATATGTCATACATAGTGATTCCATTCCATAACTTTAGTAGCTCGTATATAAGAGGTTCAATATAAACATTCATATATTTAACTTGGTACTTATATAATTGATTTGAACATATAAAATATATAATTATGAGTATCATTTTGAAATATAAACCATGCACAAGAGAAAAATGAAAAAATATATATGACATTAGGAAAGAAAATACGACAAATGAGATACCACTACATTAAAAATAAAAATGATGTAGACACAAAATTGTTGGTAGATTCTACCAAAAGGACATGTTTGTATCCTATCTATCCTTAACTACAAGGAGGGNAGAGAGAGAGAGAGAGAGAGAGAGAGAGAGAGAGAGGGGGAGGGAAGGGAGGATGTTACCTCTTGCAGCATGACATTTGGTGAAGATCCTTTTGCTCCAGCCTCCATGGCCTTTATGCCTCCATTAGCAGTAGCTAGCTAGTTCATTACCTCTAGCTCTTAAAAAACTTCAAAAAAGAATAAAATATATCTACTAAATGTTGCAAAATTACATGAAACAAACATGGATTGAAACACAATATTTATAGGAAATTTGAATTACATCACATTAAATTGAGAGGAAAGTGATTAAAGCCTGATAATGGGTGAATTACTTTCTCCCTTGCTCTAAAATACCCCCCTCCATCAATGCCAATTATCAAAGAAACTATGATGTGCAATAAAGGTTCTATCTATCTTCTCATTTCTTCAGCATGCCTTTGCTCTCTAATTTGTCCTCCTCGCTTCCTCCCATATTCCTTTCTTATATAGAATTGGTATTTGTGTTTCCAATAACTCACCATGAATGTGGGTTTAATATTTTTGAATATTTTTATTCTTTCCTTAATAAAACCCACTTTCCTTAGTTTTTAGGCATTTTAGTTGAATTTCCAAGTTTTTAGCACAATTACTACATATGCCATGTATTCTTTCCACTTTATGAGTTGTGGTAACTAGGTTTTGATCCTTAAGTAGTCTTGGTCTTGAATTATTTAAAGAAACCTTTGACTTCACATCCTTCTTCCTTTGCGGAAGCAGTGGTCTGATGAGAGATCAAAGCTCTCAATTTGTTCCAAATCATGGTCTTCATGTTGTGTGAAAAAAGAAGATATTATGTTTTCAGACCATTATCTTCGAGGGTGTT
This sequence comes from Pseudotsuga menziesii, assembly GCA_001517045.1. NCBI lineage: Eukaryota > Viridiplantae > Streptophyta > Pinopsida > Pinales > Pinaceae > Pseudotsuga > Pseudotsuga menziesii. The sequence continues at coordinate 256,076 of LPNX010071880.1, read as the reverse complement.
AATTTTATTGTTAAAAAATGCCCCCTAATGTGTGAGGTTTGAAGCTATGCTGAGGACCAAAATACATTGACTTTTATTTTATTTTGATACTCTTTGGACTGATACTCTTTAATGATCAAGGCATGATGGAAAAGGGTAGTTTATTAACGTAGGAGTTGGAGAAACACCTGCAAGTAAAACAAGGAAATTTCTCAAATATACAATATCTTCCTCAGGAGAGTATACCCATGCTCAGCAGTAAACAAGCATGGCCACGAACAATACACAGTGGATCCATGTCAAAAGTAAATTCTGTAGAAATGTATAAGTGCACATTTTGATGAGTGCAATATATCCAGGTCTTCATGGTACTTTGACATGGTATTTTAATCTTGTGCAACTCGGTCAGTGCATCGATGAGTGATATAACTGTATTTCCCAAGGTGTTCAATACAAACGAACGATAGTAGGAGTTTATATCATGTGAATCAATGAGTCGATGTTGAGCATAATAAAACACTGTTTCATTATAGGTCATTGATGTATACCGTTAATAGATACGAGGAGGCCTGCTGATAATGATGATTGAATACAAGGTACTTGAGTTCAAACTGACAAGCATGAATAGATGTTCTGAAGTCAAACACTTGTAGAATCAAACAATCAAATTTCATTGGTGTATACCCACTATCATTTGCAAGGAATATGCCACTAATGACTGTAAGATCAAAGGTACTCACTGGGGTTTCTAGATCCATTTCCTAGATGATGATTTGGTGTCGATAGGAATAGATCTGTGAGAAGGAGGGAATTAATGCATTCCACATCAACCAACATGAAATGGAGATCAATAGGCTGATATAATTTGGTAGAGCTGCAAGATCAAACATTGTATACTGACACAAGGAAGGCTGACATGATTGGTCACGAATATTTGAGGAATGGCTGACACTGGCTTGAATTCCCTTGAACACATAACACGATGAAAAATGGACTTTTGGAAACATAATACTTGAGTAACCAACCATTATGAAATTATTCAAATCCATATGAATCAACGAAATCTCCATGGATGATAGGAAGGATAACCTATCGATGGAGATCTATTCAAATTACTGGTATAACTTCCTAAGGAAAATTTAAATGGTGTATTAATAGTGAATACAAAATTATGTGTCCTGTACAAGGGTGACTATTACTGGCTGTTGCCTTCATCTCAAAGATTCAATATGACACCATTCAATTTTCCCTTTTTTTTGGATTTTTGTGTTTTTTTTTTTTATTTTTAGTAATTTTTTCATTTATTAGCTTGAAAAAAGAATAAAGAATTATATGGTACATGGGAGGGAATGAGTGTTGCATGGGCATACTATTTTTTTCAAGAGCACGGTTCAGGCCAAGGAAAAGATACATATTGCAAACAAGGGTTGAGCTGGTTTTTCACACTCTTACGGATGTTGCTTCCATTGGTTGGCTATATGAAGTACGATTATCTATCCACAGACATTGAAATAGAACCAAGTAACTACAGTTATCCAATTTGATATTATGAACAAGAAGGAAGGGGGCAATGTGGTTTACTTCATACTAATTCTTGCAAAAACCTCCAAAATCATAAATCACAATGAATCATGGTCCATCAACTACCTGAATCAAATAGTTCTCACATGTATAGGTCAACTTAAGTAGAAGCGATGGTTTATATGCATTTTGAGAAAAAAATGACTGCAAAGGCATATACGCAACATAAGCAATAAGGAACGAAGCAATAAATACAAATATTCATGCAGATATTTTAACACATGCTTATGTAAACTAACACAAAATAGGGATCCTAGCAGGAAATGGTCAGAACTGTATGAAAGAGAAGTATGTGATCTCAAACTGTAGGTCATGATGGGACTAATTGAGATCCTAAAACTGTGAGAATAAATCAGATTGGGCACCAAAATGGCAATGGGACGCTGACTAGGGTGTCCCATGTTTGGTAGGATCCTCTGTCGGAATGGTGGAAAATACAACTATGATGGGTTGACCCACCAATTTCCAACATGTTCAACCCTATGGTAGTTTTGGATTGAAAAAGGTTCAAATGCATATTCGCAGAGGGATAGCCTAAACCTATATGCATGCTTCCAAATATACCTGATAATGATCAAGGAACATACAAAGGATGCTCCTATACTTGGGTGGATTTAAACCAAATATGATCCTAGTGGCCCCACAAAAGATGTCCTTAGGTGGGTGCAACCAAATTTTTATGACTTCAAGGATTGATTCATCTGATGGTAAAATTATGTCTAAGAAATCAAGTGAGTTGGGAGATCTCACATCCAAAATGGGTCGATTAACTGGATCATATTCCTCCATCAAGGGAATATTTTGATCCAAATCTGATAAATCCATTTCAATATCTTGGTATGACACTTCTATAGAATATAAGGGTTACGGGATCACAAAATTTCCCATGAGGGAATCATTTTTTAACGATCCTACCCTAATGTCTTGAAATTCCTTTAGAACATCCCTAATGAAAGGAACATTCGATTGGATAATGGTTTCAAGCATGCAGTAATATAATTGGTTTATCATGACAGTATTCCACCAATGAGGGAACTGAATCACTCGGGACACTAAAGACACTATAGCCATCATCGCATGTATCTAACTACATCCTAATAGAAAATTGTAATATATAGGTGCATCTACTACCTCAACATCCACTGTGATTGTTTTTCCACCCCATTCAATAGGGAAAGATACAATGATTCCATCAGAAGAGAATGAATTTCCATCAAATGCTTTCCGCACAATATGGGATTGAACCAAGGTTGGTGATCCTAATGCTTTCCAACATTTAAATGACATGACACATGTTAAGGTCCCTTCATCAGCTATGATTTGAAATATATTATTTCCATGAGATGTTACATTAATATGAAAAGCAACTTTGGAAGGAATCCTATAGGTTTATTGGTCTAAGACTAATGCGATCAATGTTGCATCAGATGGACCAACAGCTCTAGTTGAAGACAATAATTCCTTTCTTTGTGTAGGAAAATATTTCAATACCTCCATGGCAAACATGGCACATGGTGCTTGAGCTATTTCCTCAATAACATTTTCATTATGAGCATCCTGTGCGTTAGGATTATGCATTGTTCCACATAGATCACCTTTGGGGGGGTGTGGTACTATGTCTATTGTTGGTTTCTCAATGGTGAGAGAACCATTTGGATGTGATTCCGATTGATCCAATTTACTAGGAGGGAAATCAAAAGAATGATATCTCATTTTAATGTTCATCTCATGATAACAGATGAAGACATTGGCATTGGGATCATTTCCTTCTTCCAGGGATTTTGAATGGTTTCCACCTAGCATAGGTTCCAACATTGTAGAAACCATTTGATGATGGTGTTGCAGAATAGGTTTCATTAATACAACAGATTGTTGTTTCCCACTTGCTTAAGTTGGATTCATTGCATCTCAGTCACGTTCCCCAATTTCAATAATATTTTATGTTTAAGAAAATATTATATTTTACTTTTGTTATAAAGTTTCTAACTATTGACCAAGTGGGGTCAAGGATGACTGTAATTAATTATGTCGAATATTTTATTATTTAATAAATAAAAGATGAAACAAATATCCTAAGGAGGCTGTTGAATGAGTGTCCACTGACCAACTCAATCACTTCTAGTTGTTGCAGGTGGAAACTTCCCTAATTTTGTGGTCATCTTCCCCAAGAAAGTGGAACAGAGCAGGTGGCTCATCAATTAAAAATAAAACTGACCAAAATACCTAGGCATGCATATATCTATCCATCAAATTCAGCAGGAGGCTATTCATTATTACCTTGTGAAATTTTTGAAGTTGAGAAAGGAGCACAAAAGATGTGATGAGGGTAAATTTAGAAGTGTATTGAGTGATTAAGACTGCATTCATAACTAGTGCACCCACATAGTTGAGTTCTATACTATTGAGGATAGAATTACTATTGTTAAGTACTACTAATGAGTTGCAGGGGTATTTAATCCCATTTCTCCACACAGTGCTTTCATCCTGGTGGATCAATGGCAAGGATGATTTTAAGGAACCATACTTAATTAAAAGTGTATAAAAGTTGGCGAATATTACCAATTCTTAAAACGCCAACTATAAAATGTTTGGCGATATTTTTCAAAAAATATCTTAATTTCCAAGGATTTTTTATCGTTTATATAATATTTTGGCGATTTTTAAGGTGAAAAAAGTTTACCCCATCAAAATTGTGTGAAACAAGGCTTCAAAAAATGCAAAATGGCAAATCGTTTTTTGGAGAAAAACCACTAAAAATAGCCCATGGGATAAATTTCGCCCCTAAAATTATCCCTCAGTGGACAGGCTCAGGTGTCTTAAGACAAGCAATTGAGCTATCTTCAGTAAAAGGTTAGGTGCAATAGGCTCCTTGGGCTATTTGTCTCTTCTACAAATTACCAGGTTTCATTGTGTTATCTTATTTATTTTCTGTCCAAGAAAATTACTGGAATGAAAGGAAACATGTTTAGTTTTTCCTATTATTACTTATTAGATATTTTGAATCTGCTAGTAAAATGCATAAGTCTGCAATTTATTCAGGGTAGTTTACTTTTATATGATTATTAGAATAAATCAGTCTAGAATTAGAAATGATTGATTAATGAGTAAATTTCCTTTCTGCATCTTTCAACTCATCTTACGATGACGTACTCTAGTACAAAAGGATTTTTAAGTTGTAGATAGGAATGATTATACATGGATAAAATGATCTGAATTATTATTGAATTGAAGAGTTTACATAGAAATAAATCAACAATCTTTTCTTCTGATAAGTTACCAACAATATCTTTTAGTAACTGTTTTAACATTGGAAGCTTTTTTATTGTCATTTTCTAGTTATTTTACCATAATAATCCATTTGTGACACTTTGACTTTTATACAAAAACCTCTAAGAATATTATATAGAGTCTATTATAGTAAAGCCTTTGTCACATAGACATTAAACTTTGTGAAGTATAATACATTAATAATTACAGTATTATAATCTAATTATTTACACTTAGTAAAGAAAAATCAATCATTATTTTAACACTATAAAACCTAAAATATAACCAATGTTATTCTAGTCACATTATGGAAAATAATGCGAAGTTAAACCTCAAACTGTTTCTTTTTATCTAGCACAGTAAGTTCATGAGGTAGAGATAAAAGACTGAAAATGGTTAAGATTATAACACCTATTGTATTATAGTATATAAATAAGTACTTACTAAACCAAATTATAAACAATCATTAGAACCTTAATATTATTATTAATATTCGTAAATTGTTCTTATAAACCCTAATCTCTAATACATTCCTTTATATCCATTCACAGAACAAGAAATTACTAAAACGTTTTATTAAAACCAAACCCTAGTTTAATCCTTTACACTACAAAGTGCACAATTAAAATTGCAACAACTAATTTTCCAAATGGCGTTAACGAGTTCGCAGCCATAGAATAAATTACAACAAAAAGTTGAAAACTATTTACTAAGCTTAATGCACTGCGCAACCGAAAATACCAAAGGAAAAACAAATGCTAAATAGATATTTACGCTATGTCCATAAGCTCTTCCTTTTAAATACAAAAGAATTATAAACATAGTATTGTTTTTATAAAGAAATTAACCAATACAGTCGCCATAGGATCCAACTCATAAAACCAAAATTCCTTCACGGTTCTTAGTCTCAAAATAGTTACAGGGGCTGAGCAAGAGGCCGAGGAAGTTCCATATAAATTAAATACAGTTTTGAACAACGTTTTCAAACCTTGGAACAATAATATTCTTACCCTTAATCCTTATTAGAAGAGTCATAGCTCATTAGTGAAACCATAAGGGTAATCACTAAGGACGGCCTTACAGGCTCCACAACTTCACCAAAACAAAACAAGATTTTACCATAAGTAAAATTTGAACATGTAGTAACATTCAACAAGCACCATTGGTATCATATGTGACACATTCACAACAAAGGGTACCCCAAAGTTGGGACCGAGGATTACCCAAGGCCTTCATGCTCACACCCTTTAGCTCTTCACCTTCAACATTGAACTGTGCAATTCCAAGCAGCATCACCTATCACCAAACAACAAATGGTTAGAGTTTTTTAGTTTATATCTTAGTATAGTTAAAATAAAAGAAGAACGCAAGGAAATTCTCTTAAACTTACCAACTGCTTAACATTGAGCTCATGGTTATGGAAAAGAACCAGAGCTTTAAGTTTGCTAATGCCATAGACAAGACAAGCATGACAACTATTGCAGAGAACCAAGGAGGATGAGGGCCTGTCGGCCTACTCCTCCTTCCAAAAACAAACAACTGAATTGAAACGAAGTGAATTTTTAGGGTAAAGCTTTGAATGTCGTTGCTTAGGGTTTATCACCCAAAACCCTTCATCAAGTGAGCATCCACCACGTGGATTACACTATTATTGAAATCTTTTTCTGTGCTTGATATGGTTTGGAACCTGCAATTTGTGTAAAAACAACAACATTACTTTTGCTAATAATAAACAAGTTATTTTATGCATGTTGGGGTTTAGCTAGATTGCAGTCGTTAATTTATCCATCGAATATATGCCTAGGTTTGTCTTTTTTGTAATTAGCTTTTAGTTTCCAAGATAATAATTGTAATGCTTAGGTAAGTTATAGGGTTAAAATGGATAAAATCCATAGTTATAAATCATTTGGAATGTATTAGAGCTTCTAGTACAAAAAACAAGTAAAAGCATGTTTTATATTTACATACCATCCTTTATATAATTTATTTGTTTAGAACAAATAATCACACTATCAACTATAAATTACTACCTAGGTAGAATAGTCCTTACAGTAGGCCTAGAAATTTCTTATGATTCGATAATATAGAAAATAAAGATAGTCACTATGGTAGTTGAAGCTTAAGTCTATAGATTAAAGATCTTTCCTAACTTACTCATTTAGTCTTCCGAGCCTTAAATTCTTACATCGTAAACCTGGAAGTAATTTTTTACCTGTGAATTGTATACAATCATCGAATATGCATTAGCTTTAAGAAAATATAAGTAAGCCTCAGGAAAACATCAAGCCCCCTTCAGTAAGAAAAGAAAATAACCATCACAATCATACACATTCTTACAAACAAACCAATGATATGAATTCAATCATTTGAAACTCATTAACTTTCATTAAACATTTTATTCAAGACTGAAAATCAATATAGATTGAATACAGTTAGTGGTAGGTGACTTACAAGTTAGTAAGTAAAATTTTGTATCCTTTTAGTTACAGTTAACCAAAGGGAATTAACTCCTAAGTTTTCTCTTTATTTATGGTCCGGAAAAGGGAGAACATGCCAAACTAGAAAACAAAAAGGCCTAATAAATTTGAACCAAGAAAGAAAAATTTCACACCTAATCGGAATTTTGGGCATAATAACTCACGCAATTTTCCTAACAAAAATTTTCAAGGAAATAATTTCAAAAGTAACTCAAGCAAAACCTACTATCACAAGAAATAAAGAATTTACAAATAATCATAGTAACTATGTTAAAAATAATGAATGTAAGGAACCGGTAAAATTTTAGGAATGCTAGGGACCTCACTATGCATACATATATCCTAACAGGAAGAAGGTTGTCAACAACATTCATGTTCTATAGGAAGAAACAACGGTTGGTGATTTAGCGAGAGGGATGCCCAGAATCAATGCAGCGTTGGAAAACATACATGATGAATATCAGAATTCCATGGTGGAAGTAGAAGGTATGTTGAACCATAAACCTATTTCTATTTTAATTTACCCAGGGGCTAGCCTAAGTTATGCCTCTCTCAGTTTATTAGAGAGAAGTAAACTACCAATAGAGAAATTTACAAAATCATGGCTATTTCAATTAGCTACAGGAGCAAAAAGGAAAGTAATTGATTTTGTGAAAGATTGTACATTATTTATGAATCAGTTTGAAATTTATTTAAATCTAAATGTACTTATGTTAGGCTCCTATGATGTAATAATTTGAATGGATTGGTTGGAACAAAATCGAGTAGTGTTAAATTGTTTTCATAAAACTTTTACCTGTTTAAATAATGAAGGAGAAACGGTAACAGTAAAAGTGATTCATAGGAAAATAGCAATCAGACAGATTTTTTCCTTACAATTAAAAAGGGTTGTTCGAAAGGTATCTAACATTAGAGGAAATTTGGGGTCTAAAATGGGCATCCTAAGGAAAATAATAATAAAAAGCCACATCACACTACAAATATGCCATGTCAAATTAAATCTAATGAAAATCTAATGAAAGTCAACATAAATCGTCTCATTAATGGTAGTTGACAACTATATTGAGTTAATGTAGAATTAAGAGATATTGGTAAAAAATATTAATGAAATATTTAGATTCTTGTGCACACATAATAAATGATAGGAAACTTTCGAATTTTATATTATTTATTTTTTAAATGAATAGACCACAACTTTTTATATATTTAATAAATGTAAAACTCAAATATATTCATTTATAATGAAAAATATAATTATAATAGTATTAAAAAAATAAAAAAATCACTATTATTTTTTTAAATAATTTTATATTAATTCATCTAAAAAATATCATTTCACATAAAATAAAAAGCAATAAATTATGTATATTCATATTATTTTTTATATTAATATAAAAAAAAATTGTCGTTTAATGGGTAGGTAGGTAAGAGAGAAAATAAATAAAATCAAATTTTATTATAATTTTAGTAACATTAAAAATAGTTTTTATTTTTTATTTTGTTAGTATTTAAATGTTTTATTTATTTTTGGATGTAATAATTAAATATATTTATTTTTTAATTATTATTTAATAATATTAAAAATACTAAATATCTTTTATTTAGTATTTCAAGATAAGTCTATTTAAAATTAAATATTATTTAGTTTTCTTTTTTAAAAATTGATTAATAAATGCTTTTAGTATTTCAAAATGCTTCCACTACAATTTTAATTAATGCGAAGGTTATGTTTTAGAGGAGTTGAAAGTAGTGATCAAATAAAATATTCTATATTTATTAGTTAAAGTTTATTTATCTTATTTCGAGGTGATCTTTTCAAGAACTTAACCAATGTGAGGTTGATATAGAGTTAGCTATTGTCAAATAAAAATATGACACATAAGCATTATGTGTCCAGCTCAACCATAATGGTTGACCAAAGATATTGAAATTCTATTGGTTTAAAAATTCAACTCAATCCAGCTCATCCATGGCACAGTTTTTTATAAGGCCCATTTTAGACCCCAAATTTTCTCTAATGAGATTTTTTTGTAACTATAACTAATGAAGAGCAGATTATTAAAGAAGAAAAGCTAAAATTAGAAGATATACCAATTTTGAGAGGTTATTCGGACGTATTTTCGAAGGAAATTTTAAGATTTCCTCCGAAAAGGGAGTTGGATTTCACTATTGAGCTAGTACCGGGTGTGGTACCTAAATCCAAAGCTCCTTACCAAATGAACATCCTGGAGCTTAATGAACTAAAATAGCAATTAAAATAATTGATAAGTAAAAATTATATAAGACAAAGTGTGTCTCCTTGGGGAGCACTGGTCATTTTTGTTAAAAAGAAGAACGGTACTCTATGCTTATGCATTGACTACCATCAACTTAATAATATGACAATAAAAAATAGATACTCATTTCCTTGCATAGATTATATGTTAGATGAGTTACGCGGAGCAACAATATTTTCAAAAATTGACTTAAGATCTAGTTATCATCAAGTTCAGATTAAGGTTGAGGATATTTTCAAGATGGATTTTAGGACCCAATATGGTCACTATGAGATCATTATCATGCCGGTTGGTATAACTAATTCCCAAGCAGTCTTCATGTGTTTAATGAACAATGTATTACATAAATATCTAGATAAGTTTGCAGTAGCTTTTATTGATGATATTCTAATCTATTCTAAGACTAAAGAAGAGCACGAGGAACATTTAAAATCATTTTACAAGTATTAAGGGAACATCAACTATCTTCCAAGTTCAGTAAATGTGACTTCTTCAAAGATAAAATACAATACCTAGGTCACATAATAACTAAAGATGGGATCTCGGTCGACCCAGATAAGATAAAAGCAATTAACGAATGGCCAGTCCCAAAGGATGTGACTTATGTACGGTAATTCATCGGGATCACTGGGTATTATCGAAGGTTCATTGAAGGATTTTCAAGGATCGTGAATGCCATAACTTATCTACAGAATAAAGGGAAGAAATTTGTATAGGATCAAAAATGTAAAGAGAGTTTTAAGAAATTAAAAGAATTATTAACTACTGCATTGATTTTAAGAATTGCGGATCCTAACAAGTATTTTGTTATATGCACTGATGCATGCAATGATGTACTTCATGGGCTCTTAACTCAAGAAGAACATGTAATAGCGTACAAGTCCAGGAAAATCAAAATTCACAAGAAAAGTTACGCTACTTACGATCTAGAATTGGCGGTCGTTATACATTATTTAAAGATGTGGCACCATCACTTTATCAGAAGAAAAATTATCTTAATGATGGATAATAAGGGTTTAAATTATTTGTTGGATCAACCAAATTTAAATGCAAGGCAAGCTAGGTGGCTATCTTTCCTTAGCGAATATGATTTTGAGATACAACATATCAAGGGGAAGGAAAACAAAGTAGCTGATGCTTTGAGTAGAAATCTAAGATTAAATTTTATGGCTAAAATAAGTACTTACAAAATAGATTTAGAAGATCAGCTCAAAGAAGGAGTAAAATTGGATGAAAATTACCGAAAATTGCAAGCTAAAGTGCCAGAAAATGTAACCGAAAGTTTAAAAATAGGTTAAGTCTAAATGAAAAAGGGTTAGAGCTTTATAAAAATAGTTTGTATGTACCTAAAATACCTAAAGTTAAATTGATGATTTTGAATGAAATACATAAAAGCCCTTATTCTGGACACCGTCGCTATTATAAGACAATAACTATGTTAAGGAAAGATTACTTTTTGCCGAATATGAAGACTGATTTGATAGAATATATTTCTATATGTTTTGAATGTCAACAGGTTAATACTGAACATCAACATCCAACCGGTGTATTACAGCCATTACCAATTCCTAGCTGAAAATGGGAAATAATCAGTATTGATTTCATTACAGGTTTTCCTAGAAATCAGAACCAGAATGATTCAATATAGTATTTGTTGAAAAACTCAGCAAGGCAGCTCATTTTATGCCAGTAAATACCACTCATAAGGATTTTAACATTGTTGAAATATTTATGAAACAAATTTTATGTTTGCATGGGATTGTAAAAGTTATAATTTCAGACCGAGACTCTAAATTCACGAGAAACTTATGGAAATATTTATTTAGAGTCTCAGATACTACTTTGAACTTCAGTACATCTTTTCACCCCCAAACAGATGGAAAGACAGAAAGGGTAAATCGAATTTCGGAAAATATGTTAAGGATGTACATTAGAGAACAACCAAGTAAATGGGAGGACTACTTACACTTGGTTGAGTTTTCATACAACAACCACTAGCAAGATTCAGCAAAATTCAGCCCATTTTAAATTCTATATGGTAGAAAATACAATACTCCCATTTCATGGAGTAACCCCATTGACACGTTAATACTAGGACCTCAGTTATTAAACGAAATGGAATTAACCGTGAAGGAGGTACAAGGTAATTTAAAGTTTGCACAAGCATTAGAGGAAATTTCAACTCAAAATGGGCCTCATAAAGAAAACTAATAAAATAATAGTTAAAATAATAAAATAATATTTATTAATTTTGGACAAAGAAAAGAAAAAACTATTTTTTTGTTCGTATTTTGGATATCCCTGTCTTTTTACTCAAATTTCGATTGGGAGAGCTTGTTGGATGCAAAGTTAAAATATGCATCCAACGAGTACCCACTCGACATACTTTTGATGGGCCTCGCTACCCCAAAAACAAGAAATACCTGAAAAAATGTGATGATGACATCATCATCACATTTTTTCAGGTATTTCTTGTTTTTGGGGTAGCGGGGCCCGTCAAAAGTATGCTAAGTGGGTATTGGTTGGATGCAAAATTTAATTCTGCATCCAACAAGCTCTCCTGATTGAAATTTGAGTAAAAACACAAGGATATATGTCGAAAATACGAACAAAAAAAGTAGTTTTTTTTATGATACCTATCCCCAATTTTATATTAAAAAATTGTTTAAGAGGTGCTCCCTTTTTGAATTTTAAAGCATTTTGATTGGATAATACATGATGACATGGAATTTGTATTATTTTTGGAAGGCCCATTATAAATTCAAATTTCCTCTAATGACAGACAAAAGAGTTAAGAGGATCTTAAACGAACTCAGAAAGAGTTCCAGGTGGGAGAACATGTTTTCATTAAGGTAAAACATAAAAAGAGATCCTTAAAATTAGGGAGTTGTGCTAAACTAACAACTAAGTACTGTGGGCCTTTTGAAATATTGTACAGATTGGGATCGGTGGCATACCAATTGACCTTACCATTGAATCTTAAACTTCATAATGTTTTTCATATTTCTGTTTTAAAAAGATATGTACATGATGGTACTCATGTAATAAATTGGAATCACGTATAGGTGGAGCCTGAAGGATATTTTATGGTGGAACCGGACTGTATCCTCGACAAGAGAGAGATATTGCTTTGGAATCGCACCATTGGACAGGTGAAGGTGCAATGGAAGCACCTTAGTCCAAAAGAAGAAACCTCAGAATCGAAGAGTCATATGAGGGCAACATATCCAATTTTGTTCTAGGGAATCTTTGAGAATGATGAATAAAGCAACATCGAGGATGATGTTGGATTTAATGGGGGGTGTATGTCATGTACCCCAATTTCAATTACGTTTTATGTTTAAGAAAACATTATATTCTACTTCTATTATAAAGTTTATGACTATTGACCAAGTGGAGTCAAGGATGTGTGTAATTAATTATGTTGCATATTTTATTATTTAATAAATAAAATATGAAACAAATAGCCTAAGGAGGATTTGGAATGAGTGTCCACTGACCTACCAGGAGGAATAGACTGGGGTGTGAGAAAAATGACACATGGAAGCATCATCAATCGCTTCTAGTTGTTGTAAGGGGCAACTTCCCTAATTTTTTGGTCATGTTCCCCAAGAAAGTGGAACAAAGAAGGTGGCTCAATAATAATAATAAAAATTGACCAAAAGACCTAGGCATGCATATATCTATACATCAAATTCAACAGGAGGCTATTCATATTACCTTGTGAAATTTTTGAAGTGGAGAAAGGAGCATAAGAGATTTGATGAGGGGAAATTTAGAAGTGGATTGAGTGACTAAGACTGCATTCAGAACTAGTGCAACCACATAGATGAGTTCTATACTCTTGAGGACATAAGTATTGTTGTTAAGTACTACTGATGAGTTGCAGGGGTATTTAATCCCATTTCTCCACACAGTTATTTCTTCCTGGTGGATCAGTGGATAGGATCGGGGGTCCTAAAACAAGAAATTGAGCTATATTCATGAAAAATTTGGTTGAAACAAGCTCCTTGGGTTGTTTGTCTCTTCTACAAATTACCAGGTTTCATTGTGTTATCTTATTTATTTTCTGTCCAAGCAAATTACTGGAATGAAAGCAACCATGTTTAGTTTTTCCTATTATTACTTAGATATTTTGAATCTACTAGTAGAATGCATAACTCTGCAATTTATTCAGGGTAGCTTAATTGTATATGATTATTAGAATAAATGAATCTAGAATTAGAAATGATTAATTAATGAGTAAATTTTCTTTCTGCATTTTTCCTCTCAGCTTACGATGACATACTCTAGTTAAGAAGGATTGTTAGGTTGTAAATAGGAATGTTTATACATCGATAAAATTATCTAAACTATTATCGAATTGAAGAGTTTACGTAGAAATAAATCAACAATTTTTTCTTCTGATAAGTTGTTGGCAACATCTTTGAGTAACTGTTTTAACATTGGAAGCTTTTTATTATCATTTTCCAGTTATTTTACCTCAATAATCCATTTATGAAACTTAAACTTTTATACAAAAACCTCTAAGAATGTTATATAGAGTCTATTATAGTAAAGCCTTTGTCACACAGACATTAAACTGTGTGAAGTATAATACATTAATAATTACAATATTATAATCTAATTATTTACACAAAGTAAAGAAAAACCAATCATTATGTTAATACTATAAAACCTAAAATATAACCAATGTTACTCTAGTCGCATTATGGGAAATAATGCACAGTTAAACCTCAAACTATTTCTTTTTATCTAGCACAGTAAGTTCATGAGGTACAGATAAAAGGATGAAAATGGTTAAGATTATAAGACCTATTGTATTATAGTATATAAAATAAGTACTTAGTATATTAATATCGGTAACTATTTTTCTAATCCCTAATCTCTAATACATTCCTTTATATCCATTCACAAAACAAGAATATTACCAAAACTATTTATTAAAACCAAACCTTAGGTTAATTCTTTACAGTACAGAGTGCGCAATTAAAATTGCAACAACTAATTTTCCAAATGGCGTTAACCAGTTCACATCCATAGAATAAATTAAAACAAAACATTGAAAACCATTTATCAAGCTTAATTCACTGCGCAACTGAAAATACCAAAGGAAAAAAAAATGCTAAGCAAGTATTTATACTATGGCCATAAGATCTGCCTTTTAAAGACAAAATAATTATAAACAGAGTCTTGTTTTTATAAAGAAGTTAACCAATACAGTCGTCATAGGGTGCAACTCATAAAACCAAAATTCCTTCATGGTTCTTAGTTTGGAAATAGTTACGGTGGCTGAGCAAGAGGCCGAGGAAGTTCTATATAACTTAAATACAGTTTTGAACAACGTTTTCAAACCTTGGAACAATAATATTCTTACCCTCACTCCTTATTACAAGATTCATAGCTTATTGGTGAAACCCTAAAGGTTATCACTAAGGATGGCCATGCGACATCCACAACTTCTTATCATATGCACCATTGGTATCATATGTGACACATTCATGATGAAGGGTACCCCAGGGTTGGGATTGAGGCTTACCCAATCCTTTAAAGCTCACATCCTTCAGTTCTTTGCCTTCAACATTTAGTTGTGCAATGCCAAGTAGTGTCACCTATCACCATACAGCAAATGGTTAGATTTGTTTTACTTTATATCTTAGTATAATTAAAAGAAAAGAAGAATGCAAGGAAATTCTCTTAAACATACCAACTGCTTAACGTTGAGCTCACAGTTATGGAAATGAACCAGAGCTTAAAGTCTATTAACGCAATGGCAAAGACAAGCATGACAACTATTGCAGAGAACCGAGGAGGTCAAGGGCCTGTCGGCCTACTCCTCCATCCAAAAACAAACAACTGAATTGAAATAAAGCGAATTTTTAGGGTAAATCTTTGAATGTCCTTGGTTAGGGTTTATCACCGAAAATAATTCATCAAGCGAGCATCCGCCACGTGGATTACACTATTGTTCAAATATTTGTGTGCTTGATATAGTTTGGAACCTGTGATTTTTGTAAAAACAACACCATTACTTTTGTTAACAATAAACAAGTTATTTTATGCATGTTGGAGTTTAGCTAGATTGTAGTCATTAATTTATGCATTGAATATATTCCTAGGTTTTTCTTTTTTGTAATTATTCTTTAGTTCCCAAGATAATAATGTTAATGCTTAGGTAAGTTCTAGGGTTAAAATGGATAAAATCTATAGTTATAAATCATTTGGAAGGTATTAGGGCTTCTAGTACCAAAAACAACTAAAAGCATATTTTATAATTACATACCATCTTTTGAATAATTTATTTGTTTAGAACAAATAATCACACTATCAACTTGAAATTACTACCTAGGTAGAATAGTCCTTACTCTAGGCCAAGAAATTTCTTACACTTCGATAATAAAGACAATAAATAGAGTCAATATGGTAGTTGAAGCTTAAGTCTATAGATTAAATATCTTTCCTAACTTACTCTTTTAGTCTTCCGAGCCTTAAATTCTTACATTGTAAACCTAGAAGTAATTTTTTACCTGTCAATCATGTACAAGCATCAAATATGTGTTAGATTTAAGAAAATAAAAGTAATCCTCAGGAAAACATAAATCCCCCTTTTGTAAGAAAAGAAAATAACCATCAGAATCATACACATTCTTACAAACAAACCAATGATATGAATTCAATCATTTGAAACTCATTAACTTTTGTTAAACATTTTATTCAAGACTGAAAATCAATATAGATTGAATATGGTTAGCGGTAGGTGACTTACAAGTTAGTAAGTAAAATTCTGTAGCCTTTTAGTTACAGTTAACCAAAGTGAATTAACTCCTAAGTTTTCTCTTGATGTCTGGTCTTGTAATATATATGTTCAGTAGAATAAATTTAATTATTAAACTAGCATTCTGGCTATGATTTAGCATTTAATATCACATAGAAAAATTTTAAAATTTTTGTAAGATTTTGGGGATGTTACATATGGTATCAGAGCCAAAGTTATAACACTAGGCCTGAAGTGGCTCGGTGCACGTAAACAAAAATTAAATAAAAATTATGGATACTTGGGTTTATGATTTTAAATGGTGTTGTACATAATATTTTCTAAATTATATTGCAGGTATGGAAGGGCTCGAAGAGTATGTTGAAAAGTGGTCCCTGTTAAATCAACAAATTTTGGAAAAGAGATTGCTAAAGAAGATATAACTAATTACTCATCTGAATTATTGCAAACAGTTAAGGATCTAAAAATGGAAATAGATACCGTTAAGAAAGAAAATGAGAGAATCCTAAGAGCTCGGGAGGTGCTGAATCAAATAATGTTGGAAAAGTTTTATAATGAAGAAAAGGATAAACAGATAGAATTTAACACTACTTCCTATCAACATGAGAGTAAAAGGTAAAAAAACTCTAAAATTGAAAGAAGATCTTCTTTTGAAATTAATGGTAACTCACAAAAAAATAAACACCAGCATTCTAGTGACAGCAGTGAGAGTAATTATCGCTCTAGAACTAAGAAGTACAAGTCCTATAAAGAAATTTCTAGGGAGTTCATAAAGATTAAACCACCAACTTTTAACAGTGAAACAAAAAAAGGAGAGGAAGCTGAAGCATGGTTATTGGGAATGAAAAAAGTACTTTCAGATATATAATTATTCAAATCAGTTAAAAGCGAGAATGGAAATATATAACTTAACTGGAAAAGTTGACATCTGGTGGTAGGACATCAAACGAGTTAAGGGCATAAAAGAGAAGAATATAAACTAGAGCACACTTAAAAATTAATTTAAAAAGGAATTTATGTCATATAAATATTACGAGGAATGAGCTAACTAATTTTATGACCTAAAGTTGGGAACCATGAGTATGAAAGAGTTAAATAGTAAATTTTTAAGCTTACTATGATATGTGTCTTATATTGTTGATGAAAAACCCAAGGTGCAACGATTTCTGAGTTATTTACCTTTTCATATTAAGGACAAAATTGAATATGATAATCCCAAAAACCTTGAAGAGGCCATGCAAAAAGCAAATTTCTGCTATGAGAAAAACCAGAAAAGGGAGAACATGCGAAACTAGAAAACAAAAAGGCCTAATAAATTTGAACCAAAAAAGAAAATTCCACACCTAATCAAAATTTTGGGCATAATAACTCACGCAATTTTCCTAACAAAAATTTTCAAGGAAATCATTTCAAAAGTAACTCACAGCAAAACCCTACTGTCACAAAAAATAAATAATTTATAAATAATCACAGTAACTATGTTAAAAACAACGAACATAAGGAACCAGTAAAATGTTGGGAATGCCAGAGACCTTACTATGCATCAATCTGTCATAACAGGAAGAATACCATCAACAACATTCATCCTATGCAGGAAGAAACAACGATTGGTGAATTAGCGAGAGGGATGCCCACAATCAATGCAGCATTGGAAAATAGACAGGCTAAATATCAGACTTCCATGGTGGAAGTAGAAGGTATGCTGAACCATAAACCTATTTCTATTTTAATTGATCAAGGGGCTAGCCTAAGTTATGTATCTCCCACTTTAGTAGAGAAAAGCAAACTACCAGTAGAGAAATTTACAAAATCATGGCTGGTTCAATTAGCTACTCAAGAAAAAAGGAAAGTAATTGATTTTGTGAAAGATTGTACATTATTTATGAATCAATTTGAAACTTTTGTAAAGCTAAATGTAGTTCCTTTATGCTCCTATGATGTATTAATTTGAATGGATTGGTTAGAACAGCATCGAGTAGTGTTAAATTGTTTTGATAAAACTTTTACCTATTTAAATAATGAAGGAGAAACAGTAACAATAAAAGAACATCCTAGAAAAATAGAAATCAATCAACTTTATACCTTACAATTATAAAGGGCAATTCGTAAGGGATGTAAATATTTTGTTGTAACTATAACTAATGAAGAGCACATTAATAAAGAAGACAAGCTAAAATTAGAAGATATACCAATTTTGAGAGGTTATTCAAACGTATTTCCAGAGGAAATTCTTGGATTGCCTCCAAAAAGGGAGCTGGTACCCATTGTGGTACATAACTCAAAATATCCTTACCGGATGAACATCCTGGAGCTTAATGAACTAAAATCACAATTAAATGAACTGATAGATAAAAATTATATAATACCAAGTGTGTCTCCTTGGGGAGCCCCGGTCATTTTTGTTAAAAAGATGAACTATACTTTGCTCTTATGCATTGACTATTGTCAGCTTAATAAGATGACAATAAAAAATAGATACATGTTTCCCTACATAGATGATCTGTTCGATCAGTTACACGAAGAAATAGTATTTTCAAAATTTGACTTAAGATCTCGTTATCATCAAGTCCAGATTAAGGATGGGGATATTTTCAAGACATCTTTTAGGACCCAATATGGTCACCAAGAGTTCATTGTCATTCCATTTGGGCTAACTAATGCCCCAGCAGTCTTCATGTGTTTAATGAACAACGTATTCCATAAATATATATATATAAGTTTGTAGTAGTTTTCATTGATGATATTCTAATCTATTCTAAGACTAAATAAGAGCATGAGCAACATTTAAAAATCATTTTACAAGTGTTAAGGGAACATCAACTATATGCCAAGTTTAGTAAATGCGACTTCTTTAAAGATAAAATAGAATACCTATGTCACGTAATAACTAAATATGGGTTCTCAATTGAGCCAGATAAGATAAAAGCAATTAACGAATGGTCGGTCCCAAGAGATATTACTGATGTACGGTCATTGATGTGGATCACCGGGTTTTATCGATGGTTCATTGAAGGATTTTCAAGGATCGTGAATCCCATAACTTCTCTACAAAATAAAGGGAATAAATTTGTATGCGATCAAAAATGTGAAGAGAGTTTTAAGAAATTAAAATAATTATTAACTACTACACTGATTTTAAGAATTGCAGATCTTAACAAGGATTTGTTTGTATGCAATGATGGCCTTGGTGGGGTCTTAACTCAAAAAGGACACATAATATCATACGAGTCCAGAAAACTTAACATTCATGAGAAAAAATACGCTACTTACGATCTAGAATTGGAGAATGTGATACATGCTTTAAAGATGTGGCTCCATAACTTGATCGGGAGAAAATTTATCTTAATTACAGATAATAAGGGTTTAAAGTATCTGTTGGATCAACCAAATTTAAATGCAAGGCAAGCTAGGTGGATAGCTTTCATTAGCGAATATGATTTCAAGATCCAACATATCAAGGGGAAATTAAACAAAGTAGTTGATGCTTTGAGCAGAAATGTAAGATTAAATTTTATGGCAGCAATCAGTACTTACAAAACAGATTTAGAAGATCAGTTTGAAGCAGTAAAATTGGATGAAAATTACCGAAAATTGCAAGCTAATTGGCAGAAAATGTAACCAAAAGTTTAAAAACAAGTTACAGTCTAAGTGAAAAAGGGTTAGTACTTTATAAAAATAGGTTACATATACCTAAAGTACCTATATTTAAACTGATGATTTTGAATGAAATACATAAACGTCCTTATTCTGGACACCCTGGCTATCAGAAGACAATAACTATGTTAACGAAAGATTACTTTTGTCCAAGTATGAAGAATGAGTTGGTAAAATATATTGCTAGATGTTTTGAATGTCAACAGGTTAATACTAAACATCAGCATCTAGCCGGTTTATTACAGTCGTTACCAATTCCTAGCTGGAAATCAGAAATAATCAGCATTGATTTCATTTCAAATTTGCCTAGAAATCAGAACCAGAACGATTCAATAATGGTATTTGTTGACAAATTCAGCAAGGAGACCCATTTTATACCAGTAAAGACCACTCATAAGGCCGCTAACATTGCTGAAATATTTATGAAACAAATTTTTCATTTGCATGGGATTCCAAAAGTTATAATTTCTAACTGGGACTTTAATGTCACAGGAAACTTCTAAAAATATTTATTTAAATCCTTAGATACTACTTTGAACTTTAGTACATATTTTCATCCGCAAACAGATGGATAAACATAAAGGGTTAATCAAATTTTGTAAGATATGTTAAGGATGTACGTTAGAGAACAACTAAGTAAATGGGAGGACTACTTACACTTGTTTGAGTTTGCATACAACAACCACTACCAAGCTTCAGCAAAATTCAGCCCATTTGAAATTTGTATAGTAGAAAATGTAATACTCCCATCTCATGGAGTAACCTCAATGACAGGTTAATACTAGGACCTGAGTTATTAAAGGAAATGGAATTAATTGTGAAGTAGGTACAAGGTAGTTTAAAAATTACACAAGATAGACAGAAGAGTCAAGTGGATCTTAAACGAACTCAAACAGAGTTCCAGGTGGGAAAACATGCTTTCATTAAGGTAAAGCCTAAAAAGAGCTCCTTAAAATTAAGGAGCTAAGCTAAGATAGTACCAAGGTATTGTGAGCCATTTGAAATATTGTCCAGAGTTGGACCAGTGGCATACCAATTGGCATTACCATCGAATATTAAAGTTCATAATAATTTTCATATTTCTATTTTAAAAAGATATGTAGACGATGCTACTCATGTGATAAATTGGAATGATGTACAAGTGGATACCGAAGGATATTTTCTAGTGAAACCAAAATGTATCCTCCACAAGAGGGACATCTTGCTTTGGAATTGCACCATTGGACAGGTGTGTTAAATTTTCATATGCTTAGCTAAGACATCAGTATTTCATTTCATTTTCATGACAAAAGCATATAAACAGGATCACTGAAAGATAGACAAGCACAACCATAAAAAAAGGAACACAAAGATTTATCCTGGGAAAACCCTAAAGAGAAAAGCCCAGCAAAATCTTCCTCAATATAGATGCCCTAAAAAGATAAAAGATAAAACCAGCAAGGAGATCAAAGCCTGATCCTCCTCCTTCTCCAGCTACTTCTCTTCTCCACTAATGCGCTACACAAGTGAGAGTGTGTGTGTCACAAATGAGGAGCACTATACCTCTATTTATATTCATCCGTTCACTTAAGTTAACTCATTTGACATGTAGGCTCGAGTTAAATCATGTAGGCTCGAGTTACACATGTAGGCTCAAGTAACCACACTGGGGTGCTAATGACCCACCTTTACAATTAGAGGGGACTACCTCGTGACTCTTATTAGTTCTTTCGATTAGGAGCATCGGGATACAATGTAATACAAGTGGTTCTCCTGGTAGGACCATCGGGGACCACAAAAAGATACATATAGAATATTCTTTGAAGTTACAATATTTCAACACTCCCACTTAACGAGAAGGGTATTCTATAGCAACATCAACAACAACAAGAGTAGAGATAGGGGACATCATCAACATTAGTAGGGTAACATATCTATAAATCATTGGAAGCTTTTCAACATCATGTAGTATTCATCTTCAATCTTCAGTCTTCATCATCATTAGTTCTTTGACTGCTTTGATCAGCAACATCTTTAGCATTTTTATCTTTAAATCAACAACAACATCTTCAGCACTTGGACCTTTCGATCAGCAGCAACATCATCATCATCATATTCTGATCTGCCGATCATAATCATCATCACATTCTGATCTTTCAATCAGAAACATCATCATCATACTCTGATCTTTCGATCAGAAACATCATCAACATACTCTAATCTTTCGATCAGAATTATCATCATCATATTCTGATCTTTCGATCAAAAACATCATCAACATATTCTAATCTTTATATCAGTACGTCATCATCATCATACTCTGATCTTTCGATCAGTACGTCATCATCATACTTTGATCTTTCGATCAGTTCATCATCATACTCTGATCTTTCGATCAGTACGTCATCATCATCATACTCTGATATTTTGATTAGTACAACATCATCATCAGCAGAAACAACCTACAATCCACAACTCAAAGAAAAAAAGTCTTTGGATCACTTTTGGACTTAAAGTCTAGGGATGATACAATCCCACCACATTCTTGACAACCAAAGTTACCGTATTGATTATGGGAGAATCAGTCCCTATCACTTTAGGACTAAGTCCAAGGACGATGCAATCCTACCACATTCTCGAGGACCGAAGCCACTGGATTGATTATGGGAGAATCAGTCCCTATCACTTTAGGACTATTTCTAAGGATGATGCAATCCTACCACGTTCTCAAGGACCGAAGCCACCGGATTGATTATGGGAGAATCAGTCCCTATCACTTTAGGACTATGTCCAAGGATGATGCAATCCTACCACATTCTCGAGGACCGAAGCCACCGGATTGATTATGGGAGAATCAGTCCCTATCACTTTAGGACTATGTCCAAGGATGATGCAATCCTACCACATTCTTGAGTACCGAAGCCACCGAATTGATTACGGGAGAAACAGTCCCTATCACTTTAGGACTATGTCCAAGGATGATGCAATCCTACCACATTCTCGAGGACCGAAGCCACTGGATTGATTATGGGAGAATCAGTCCCTATCACTTTAGGACTATGTCCAAGGATGATGCAATCCTACCACATTCTCGAGGACCGAAGCCACTGGATTGATTATGGGAGAATCAGTCCCTATCACTTTAGGACTATGTCCAAGGATGATGCAATCCTACCACATTCTCGAGGACCAAAGCCACTGGATTGATTATGGGAGTATCAGTCCCTATCACTTTAGGACGATGTCCAAGGATGATGCAATCCTACCACATTCTTGAGGACTCAGGTCACCGGATCTATTATGGACAGATGTCCTGGGATGATACAATCCCTCTTCATTCTCGAAGACCGAGGTCTCCGGATCACTTTAGGGCAAGTGCCCAGGGATGATACAATCCCGCCACGTTCTCGAGGACCAAGGTTATTGGATCTATTATGTGCAGATGTCCTAGGATGATACAATCTCTCTTCATTCTCAAATACCAAGTTCTATGGATCACTTTAGGGTAAGTTCCCAGGGATGATACAATCCCACCATGTTCTCGAGGACCGAGGTCACCGGATCTATTGTGGACAGATGTCCCGGGATGATACAATCCCTCTTCATTCTCTAGGACCAAGGTCTCTGGATCACTTTAGGGAAAATTCCCAGGGATGATACAATCCCACTGCAACATCACTACTCCCCCTTTTGAGGAAGGTCTTTCCGAACAACACCAAGCTTGTCTTGAAAGTGTTCGAACTCTACTCAAGCCAGAGGCTTTGTTAGTACATCATCATCCAAACCATCATCATCTACATCTTCAGTATGTGAATATTGAACTATCACCATCTATATCTCCAGTATGTGAATACTGAAAGCATTATCATCTATATCTTCAGTATATAAATACTGAAAGCATCATCATCTCTATATTCAGTATAGAAATACAGAATCACCATCATCTGTATCTACTGTATGTAAACACTGAAATATCATCTATATCTTCAGTATGGGAATACTGAAATCATCATCATCTATATCTTCAGTATGGGAATACTGAAACATCATCATCTCTATATTTGGTATAGAAATACTAAATCACCATCATCTGCATCTATAGTATCATCATCTGCATCTTATCTTATATGTAGAAATACCAGATTTCTACATGTTACGTCAGAACACAGGGTTCTTTGTCATCACAAATATGGTTATCACATAGAATCATTGTAGTATCCATCTTCAGGTCAAGGAGACCTGATATCATCTTCTGAAGCCATATGTCTTCACAACTTAGTAGAGCAATCTGCTATGTATTTTGCTTCAACCGTGCTAAGAGAAACACTGGACTATTTCCTGCTAAACCATGAACTCATAGCAGACCTCAAAAAAAAGCATCTACCTGTTGTGTTTTTCCTGTCTGAGATACTTCTATCCCAATCTACATCTGTGTAGCCATACTATCTATACTCATGGCTACCATCATAGTATAGACCAAATTCTATAGTCCCTTTCAGATATCTCATCACATGTTTTGCAGCTACTAGGTGAACCCATCTTAGTTGAACAAGATATTGACTTAAGGTGTTCACAGCAAAACAAATGTCTGGTCTGGTATTTTTTCAGTACATCAATGACCCAATGATCTATCTGTAGTGAGTCACATCCACTAACTCTAATGAGTCATTAGCTAACAGCTTCAGGTTGGAATCCATGGGTGTGGCCATGACTTTGCATTCCAACATATTGAATCTCTTCAATATCTCTACCACATACTTTCCCTGGTTGAGAAATATTCCTTCTAAACTTTTCCATACTTCCAGACCTAGGAAATAATGCATTAACCCAAGGACTTTCATCTCAAATTATTCTGCTAGTTTCTTCTTGCTTTCCATGATCTATTTCTCATTCCCTGTCAAGAATAAGTCATCCACATATAGTACTAGAATGATAGGTTCATCTTCTACAACCTTGTAGGAAAGGTTAGGATCAACTTTACTCTTGGCAAATCCCATGCTCATCAAGAAACTATTTATTCTTCCATACCAAGCTCTGGGAGCTTGCTTCAAGCCATAGAGGGCCTTCTTCATCTTGCATACTTGATTCCATCTGTCTTCAACTTCAAATCCTTGTGACTATTCAATGTAAAACTCTTCCTCAATCATACCATTAAGGAAGGCTTGTCTTTACTTCATCATGGAAGAAACTACCATGATAGTTTTGAAGGAAGTGTACCTTGCTTCCTGGAGTAAGTGTCTCTTCATAATTAATTCCCTCTTCCTGATAGAAACCTCTATCCACAAGTCTTACCTTACTTCTATCAGCAACATATCTTATCTTGCAAATCCATTTGGAAGATACCACATTCTTGCTTTCTGGTTTGACTACTATATCCCAAACATCATTCTAGTATCATAACATCTTCTATGAGTTTGTCTTCTCAGGTCATCAACATATCCTAGTATTCTGCATTCAACCTTGAAGGTTGGAACCCACTTTACTCTTGGTAAAGTATTGATCCATCACGAAGCTATCCATCATGTCGTACCATGTCAAACTTAGATATAATTTTCTGTAGTCACTCCCCCTAAAGTGGAGTATCATCTTCCCTATTCATTCTGTACAGATGGTTCTATGCTTGATATATACTGGTCAATAGATTATGTCATGTCATAGTCTATTCTTTCTGAGGAAAATCACGAACCTTGCTTTGTACACTTGTTCTTGTAGATCCATATGGAAGATACTAGGTACTTCCCTTTATGTTTCGAAATCATATCGTATACATCATTCCCCATGATCAACTATTATTCTTTGATCATAGCTTCTTTCATAGCATTCTTTGAGTTATATCTTGTACCCATGGTGGTCTTCATCCTTCAAGGTGGATCTACCACTCTCTAAAGCTCTTTCTTCTGTCATGGTGTCTCTGACCCTGGGAGCTTCAGATTCATGTTTATTGGAGTGAATCTTGAATTGTCATTACTTGTTCTTCGGAACAAGTCTCGTCCTTATTTTCTTATAGGAGGTTGTACAGGACCTTTCCTACAATTCAAATGCACCAATTGTATGGTTAGAGCTATTTCATAAAACATATTCATAACGACAAATTCTTATGCATTATGCAACTATTTAGTCAATAAAACATTCATCCATATCTCACATAAACTTTCTAGATGCCTTCCATCTCTACCATGACATCATTGAGATTGTGCACTAATCCAATATGTCAGCAAAGAGTTTTGATAAGTAGCAATGGAGAGTTGTGTAGCACCATGAGCTACTTACCCATCACTTGCATATTAGTAGTATATAGTCATTAATGCAAACAATCTATCATGCATAACACATCAACTGAATATAATCAAATGTATAACAAAACAATATCATAAAATGACAATTGAATACTTATCTTTTATTTGTTTCATGGGTAGACTCCATCTTGATCATTCTAATTTATCATCTTCTTCATTCATGAAATCATCATTTCTTATCCAAGTGATAAGATGAATAAGAGGTTCTTCAAGAATTGAGTTCTTCATATTCCTCATCGCTTGAGGGATCTTCTTTGAATGGTGAGAGTTTGATCTTCAATTGCTCCCATATTCTTCTTCTCTTCTTATGAGTCAAGCTAAAAGCGATTACTTCCTTCTGGCATACATTCTTTGCATGAATTAATCCCATGATTCTGGGAGGCCATTCAAGGTGGCTATCACCACTTCTTCTTCTACCGCTTCAAGTTGTTCTGCATTCTGGATCTTCACATTCTTCAACTCTTTTCTCAAAGCCATATTCTAATTTAAGTTATTATCTTCAAATAGCTTGATCAAGGAATCAAACATATTCGATGTCTTTAGGGAAGAAACTTGTGGTACAAGTTGATCCGTGATTGAATCAACAATGATCTTCTTGTCCTTGATCAAGTTCTTCTTGTGTAAGGCTTTGAGCCTCATCTCCATATGGAACTGGAACCTCTCTACTCATGTAGGTGTCCAATTTATTTTCTTCAGAGAGATCAAATACTTCCATGCTTGGAATTTGTCAACTTTACCAAGATTATCATCAAGCTGATGTGATAGATCACTTTGAAATGAGAACCTCAAATGCAAATAGCAAAAGATTAGATCTTACCGATTTGAGGTGTCCATCCTGTTTCCAAACCTAGTTGATATAGGGTTTGTTAGAGAAACCCTAATTTTCAAAACTTGGAATATTTAAGCTCTGATTGGATAAAATGATAGATCTCTTCAAATAGATCTTTCTAATGTACTCCTTTTCTAAAAATAGTGGAGGGAAGCTCCCTGAACAGGAAGCCCTAGTTTTCCAATTTCTTCTGCATAAATGTCTGTCACTGTTTCTGTGATATCTCTGCAATTAATGCTCCTATGTGTCTGAAATTTCTTAGTGAGGCAAACTAGTATGTCTATGATCCAAAAACATATATTTCATTAGAATTTGTTTCACCAATTGGGATTTATGATCATTTTCCCATGGTGACCGGTTACAGGACTGTTCAGAACAGCGAAGTTGTACGAACTGCCACATGTCACTGTTTCATCTTATGGTTCTGAAATATGGACCACAGAAATTAAATTCTATGATATTTCTGGAAAATATTCAGGAATTCAATTTGGACCTCTGTAGCCCAATCTATAGAAATTTTCCCCAGGTGTCCTATTTAGGGATGAATTTCGGAAGAGGTTGGAACCCTAACTTGGAGGGATCATATCTCCCAGAATATAGTGAATATAATGTTGAGGTTTGGACACAGTGTATATAAGGATTTTATATTTGGCCTAGTAAATGTTCAGCTCCTAAACCTTCACCAATCTCAGGATATAGCGAATGTACCAAAACTTAGCAGGTTTAGTATTTAGGGTTTTTCTAGTTCGGGGTCAAACTAGGGTTTGACTTTCCTGGAGTTTCACCCAACCAAAAAACTTGATCCAAGTATCTAGAATTATATTTTAATGAGGAGGGAAATACTATGCTAGGATCACTAAAAAAATTCTTCTTCTGCAAGAAGCCCTAATTTCCCGCACCGAAAACTAAAAATGCTTGGAATTGAATTCTGCTTCGACAGAAAGATGCGCCCTTCAATGGAGAGTCAGACTAGCCTTCTTTTGCTGATCAATTGTGGAGAGAGAAAAAAAGTAAGAATCCCTAGATTTTGTAGCTGCACAATGTCTTCTTTTCAGGGTGGCTATGATACCATGTTAAATTTTCATATGCTTAGCTAAGACATCAGTATTTCATCTCATTTTCATGACAAAAGCATATAAATAGGATCACTGAAAGATAGACAAGCACAACCATAAAAAAAGGAACACAAAGATTTATCCTAGGAAAACCCTAAAGGGAAAAACCTAGCAAAAGCTTCCTCAATATATATTCCCCAAAAAGATAAAATATAAAACCAGCAAGGATATCAAAGCCTGATCCTCCTCCTTCTCTAGCTACTTCTCTTCTCCACTAATGCACTACACAAGTGAGAGTGTGTGTGTCACAAATGAGGAGCACTACACCTCTATTTATATTCATCCGTTCACTTAAGTTAACTCATTTGACATGTAGGATCGATTTAAATCATGTAGGATCGAGTTACACATGTAGGCTCAAGTAACCACACTGGGGTGCTAATGACCCACCTTTACAATTAGAGGGGACTACCTCATGACTCTTATTAGTTCTTCTGATTAGGAGCATCGGGGTACAATGTAATACAAGTGGTTCTCCTAGTAGTACCATCGGGGACCACAAAAAGATACAAATAGAATATTCTTTGAAGTTACAATATTTCAACAAGGTGAAGGTGCAAAGGAAGCACCTTAGTCCAGAAGAAGCAACCTAGGAATTGGAGAGTTATATGCGGGAATCATATCCAATTATGTTCCACGAAAGCTCCAAGGATGATGAATAAAGCAACATCAAGGATGGTGTTGGACTTAAGGGGGGGTGTATGTCATGTCCCCCAAACTCAATAAAATTTAATGTTTAAGAAAACATTATATTTTTCTTTTATTATAAAGTTTATGACTATTGACCAAGTGGGGTCAAGGATGACTGTAATTAATTATGTTGAATATTTTATTATTTAATAAATAAAAGATGACACAAATACACTAAGGAGGTTGTTGAATTAGTTTCCACTGAACCACTAGGAGGAATAGATTGGGGTGAGAGAAACCTAACACATCGCAGCATCCTCAATAACTTCTAGCTGTTGCAGGGGGGAAATTCCCTAATTTTGTGGTCATGTTCCCCAAGAAAGTGGAACAAAGCAGGTGGCTCATTATTAAAAAAAAAAACTGACCAAAATACCTAGACATGCATATATTTATCCATTGAATTCATCAAGAGGCTATTCATTATTACCTTCTGAAATTTCTGAAGTTGAGAAAGGAGCACAAGATATTCGATGAGGGGAACGTTAGAAGTGGATTAAGTGATTAACACTTTATTCAGAACTACTGCAGTGACATAGTTGAGTTCTATACTTTTGAGGACAGAAATACTACTTTTATTAAGTACTATTGATGAGTTGCATGGGTATTTAATCCCATTTCTCCACACAGTGGTTTCATCCTAGTGGATTAGTGGATAGACTCGAGGGTCTTAAGATAAGCAATTGAGATATATTTAGGAAAAGGTTGGGTGCAACAGGCTCCTTGGATTGTTTGTCTCTTCTACAAATTATCAGGTTTCATTGTGTTATCTTATTTATTTTCTGTACAAGCAAATTACTGGAATGAAAGCAGCCATGTTTAGTTTTTCCTATTATTACTTAGATATTTTGAATTTGCTAGTAGAATGCATAAGTCTGCAATTTATTCAGGGTAGTTTACTTATATATGATTATCAGAATAAATGAGTCTAGAATTAGAAATGATTGATTAATGAGTAAATTTCCTTTCTGCATTTTTCCACTCCTCTTATGATGATGTACTCTGGTACAGAAGGATTGTTAAGCTGTAGATAGGAATGATTATACATCGATAAAATGATCTAAACTATTATCCAATTGAAGAGTTTACGTAAAAATAAATCAACAATATTTTCTTCTAATAAGTTATCGGCAATATCTTTGAGTAACTGTTTTAGCATTGGAAGCTTTTTATTGTCATTTTCCAACTATTTTACCATAATAATCCATTTATGAAACTTAAACTTTTATACAAAAATATCTAAGAATATTATATAGAGTCTATTACAGTAAACCCTTTGTCATGCAAACATTAAACTGTGTGAAGTATAATACATTAATAATTACAGTATTATAATCTAATTATTTACACTTAGTAAAGAAAAACCAATCATTATTTTAATTCTATAAAACCTAAAATATAACCAATGTTACTCTAGTCACATTATGGAAAATAATGCACAGTTAAACCTCAAACTGTTTCTTTTATCTAGCACAGTAAGTTCATGAGGTACAGATAAAATGTTGAAAATGGTTAATATTATAACACCTATTGTATTATAGTATATAAAATAAGTACTTAGTAAAACGAATTAATAAAAATGATTATAACCTTAATATTATGATTAGTATTCATAAATTGTTCTTTTGAACCCTAATCTCTAATAGATTCCTTTATATCCATTCACATAACAGAAAGATTACCAAAATTTTTTATTAAAACCAAACCCTAGATTAATCATTTACATTATAAAGTGCACAATTAAAATTGCAACAACTAATTTTTCAAATGGCGTTAATGAGTTCGCAGCCATAGAATAAATTACAACAAAACGTTGAAAACTCGTTATCAAGCTTAATGCATTGTGCAACCAAAAATACCAAAGGAAAAACAAATGCTAAATAGATATTTACACTATGGCCATAAGCTCTGCCTTTTAAAGACAAAAGAATTATAAACAGAGTCTTCTTTTTATAAAGAAATTAACCAATACAGTCGCCACAGGATGAAACTCATAAAACCAAAATGCCTTCACGGTTCTTAGTCTCAAAATAGTTACGGTGGCTGAGCCAGAAGCCAAGGAAGTTCCATATAACTTAAATACAGTTTTGAACAACATTTTCAAACCTTGGAACAATAATATTCTTTCCCTAACTCCTTATTACAATATTCGTAGCTCATTGGTGAAACCCTAAAGGGTATCACTAAGGATGTCCTTACGGCTAGGGATAATTTTAGGGCTGAATTTTATCCCGGTGGGATATTTTTCCATGTTTTTCTCCCAAAAAGGTTTCATCATTTTGCATTTTTTGAAGCCCTATTTCACCCAATTTTGACAAGGTAAAATGTTTTCACCCTAAAAATAGCCAAATTATTATATAAATGATATAAAATCCTTGTAAATTAAAATATTTTTTGAAAAATATTTCCAATCATTTTATAGTTGTCGTTTTAAGAATTGGTAATATTCACCAACATTTATACACTTTTAAATAAGGTTCCTTAAAATCATCCCTTCTTACGGCCTCCACAAATTCTCCAAAATAAAACAACATTTTGCTACAAGTAAAATTTGAACACAGTAACATTCCAAGAGCACCATTGGTATCACTGTGACATATTCATGATGAAGGGTACCCTAAGGTTGGGACCGAGGCTTACCCAAGCCTTTAGTGCTCACACCATTCATATCTTCGCCTTTAACATTCAACTATGCAATTCCAACTAGCATAACCTATCACCAAAAAAAAATGGTTAGATTTGTTTATTTTATAGCTTAGTATAATTAAAATAAAAGAAGAATGCAAGGAAATTCTCTTAAAATTACGACTGCTTAACATTGAGCTCATGGTTATGGGAAAGAACTAGAGATTTAAGTATGTTAATGCCACGACCAAGACAAGCACGACAACTATTGCAAAGAACTGAGGAGGTCAAGGGCATGTCAGCCTACTCCTCCTCCCAAAAACAAACAATTGAATTGAAACCAAGCAATTTTTTATAGTAAAGTTTTGAATGTCTTTGCTTAGGGTTTATCACCAAAAACCCTTCATCAAGTGAGCATCCACCACGTGGATTACGCTATTGTTGAAATCATTTTTTTGTGCTTGATATAGTTTCAAACCTACGATTTGTGTAAAAACAACACCATTACTTTTGTTAACAATAAACAAGTTATTTTGTGCATGTTAGAGTTTAGATGGATTGTAGTCGTTAATTTATGCATCGAATATATGCCTACATTTGCCTTTTTGTACTTAGTTTTTAGTTTCCAAGATAAGAATGTTAATGCTTAGGTAAGTTCTAGGGTTAAAATGGATAAAATCCATAGTTATAAATCATTTGGAAGGTATTAGGGATTCTAGTACCAAAAAAAACTAAAAGCATGTTTTATAATTACATACCATCCTTTATATAATTTATTTGTTTAGAACAAATAATCACACTATCAACTCCAAATTACTACCTAGGTAGAATAGTCCTTACTGTAGGCCTAGAAATTTCTTACACTTCGATAATCTAAACAATAAATAGAGTCAGTATGGTATTTGAATCTTAAGTCTATAGATTGAAGATCTTTCCTAACTTACTCGTTTAGTCTTCCGAGCCTTAAATTCTTACATCATAAACCTAGAAATAAGCTTTTAACTATGAATCATGTACAAGCATCGGATCTGTGTTAGCTTTAAGAAAATCTAAGTAAGCCTCGGGCAAACCTTAAATCTCCTTTCAGTAAGAAAAGAAAATAACCATCAAAATCATATACATTCTTACAAGCAAACCAATGATATGAATTCAATCATTTGAAACTCATTAACTTTTGTTAAACATTTTATTCAAGAATAAAAATCAATATAGATTGAATACTGTTAGTGGTAGGTGACGTACAAGTTAGTAAGTAAAATTTTGTAGCCTTTTAGTTACAGTTAACCAAAGGGAATTAACTCCTAAGTTTTCTCTTGATGTCTGGTCTTGTAATCTATCCGTTAACTAGATTAAAGTTAATTATTAAACTAGCATTCTAGCTATGCTTTAGCATTTAATATCACATAGAAAAATTTTAAAAATTTTGAGAGTTCTTGGCGATGTTACAGTCGGGCCTCCCCAAAGTTAGCATTCTTCTTACTCTTGTATTTCTTCTTATTTACTCTAAGTTCCATGGATTGAACTATGAGTTCTTCAAGATTTTGGGAAGGATTATGATTGTGTTTACCCTTATACTTCTTCTTCTTCCCCCTAAAGTCCATGGGTTGAACTATGAGTATTTCAAAAGTCAAGGAAGGCTTAGCATGTTTCTACATATCCTAACCAGCTATAGGTTCTGAGTTTTGAGAAGAAATTTGTCCTATTTGTTAGGTTATATGCTCAAGGTTTTTGATGGAACCAATCTTACCATTAGCATGAGGTCCATGTGGCAGGCTATATGGATCAAACATAGGTATTGCAGGTTGATTCCAAAAAGATTAGTTACTTTCTGGAAATTCACCACTCCATTTTGGAATGGGAATCATGGGTGGATTGACCCCTTGCAGGGTTAGAATCCACAGAGATTGGATATTTCCTGGAATCTGACCACACCATTGATGAATGGGTGGATTGTCCCCTTGCGAGGTTAGACTCCAGTGAGATTGGTTATTTCCTGGAATCTAACCACGCCATTTAGGTGGTCCTTGGATTTGACTAGTATTCCAAGGTGGGTTTCCCCCTTATGAAGGATTCCCCCAAGAAGATTGGGTGCTTCTTGGAAAATGAGCAATCGGTGGATTGTATCTTGATGAATTTAGGTCCGAAGAATATTGTTCACTTCCTAACACCTTACCACTGGGTGGATTGCCTCCTGATGGAGTTGGGTCCCAATAATAGCGGTTACTTAATAGAACCCAACCATTCCATTGATTTTGTCCTTGGTTTTCATTGGAATTTTAAGGTATGTTTCCTCCTTGCAGAGGTTGGATCCAAAAATATTGGTTACTTTCTGAAACAATATCACTCCATTGTAGAATGAGGTTGATAGGTGGATTTCCTTTAGGCATTGCGCTATGATAAATTAGAGGATAACCCTTTGGGGAATTTCCTCCCATCAATGAAGGATAATTCCAATTGGAATTTGTGTTCCAAGATGCATTATTTCCACCAATTATATGAACATTCCATGGTAAAGGGTTGCCCCCATAAGTAGAAACTAGACAATTATTATGTCTATTAAGAGGATTTTGATAACCTCCCGCAACCATTTGAGGCTACATTGATATGGTTCCTTTAACTCTGGATGAACTCAAAGGGTCAAGTGTAATGTTCTACATATTATCACAACTTTCAAAAAACTAACCAGTGACTCACTTTACATAAGTATGATTGAGTTTAAAGGATGTGCTAAGGGTGGATTTTCATGAGCAAATGTGTGATATTTTATTTTTTCAATATCAACTAAAGTAAGATAATCAATTCTATCTATGTTTCTCCCATGAAATGAAAAAAATTTGGAATTGATTTGACATTGATATTTGCTAGTAAAATTTGATTAGGTTTATAAGTAGTTCAGTTTCAAAGTCACAACGATGTGGTTCATGTATATTCCTTCACAATGTAGCGGGGCCTCAAACTTGGGTAATTTTCCTCGCTTCCACCTTGACGGATGGATTGGGAGATAATCACTCTGAAGTTTAATAAAAAAAATTGTTTATTATAGCATATAAAAATAAAGTCAAACAATCCTAAAGGTAGCTAGAGACTCAACAAAAATCAAAGTGTCCACACCACTAAAAAAGATGATGCCTTGTACATACCTTGTGCACCTTGATGCACAGACTACAGTGATGTATTGATGGTATGCACAATGATGTACACATACAATAGTGAATGTATGAAGCAACAATCAAGCTTCTTTAAAAAAACCAAGGTTTAGTGGAAAGTTGGATTTTTAGAGGGCCTTCCAAAACTAGTATTCCTTGATGGATATTAAGTCTCAAGAATTACTAAATGGTGAAGATACAAGAAACAGTAACATTGTTCTTCAATCGCCAGGGGTGCAAGTGTTATCTCTAGGATACTCAGCCTCCGAAGGAGTTGAAACAAACTTGTGTTTGTCTCGAGTATTGCAAGTGTAACCCACTCACATAATCCTTTGTGATGCCCTAGGACAAGAAAATATGGTTACCACTTCACAATCAGTGACCAGGTAGGACAGTCATCAATATAGGATAACTCACATAGACTAGCTATCTTAGAAAATTGATGTCACCCCAAGGACTTGTCACTTAACTGAGACACTATAATGTCCTCATATCCCACCAAAGAAGTAAGAGGGGGGTTACCACCCTTACTAACTTTTATTGACCTTGTGCTTAACACTTTTGTTAGAAGTGGCTTCTTGGCTAGCACTCTTTGCTACTAATGGATTTAACTCTCGTTAATCGGGGCTAGTTTCAAATTTTTGTTGGTTTGGAATTTTAACTCACCATATTAGCCCAAATCCCTAGCCTAATATTGTTGGTGATATCAAAGATAAAATATTGGTTGTTTTTATATTAAGAATTGATTTTAAAGGTAATTCGATTAGTTTCAAGCAGTGGTGGTGAAACTGATGGTGTTGCAACTTATGCTACTAAACCAAACCAATTCACGGATGCTTTTAATCATATCTTTTCATTCGATGAACTTCTATAATATTGGATATTAAGAGCTTAATTGAGATTGCTTAGATGTTCATACTGCAAAATCACTTTCAAAAATTTGAAATCACTTTCATTTTTCAATCAAGGGTTCAAGAGGTTGGTTTCAATTATTACTAATTAGAAATGAAAAATATTTGAATATTCAATGTGTTTTCTTGTTTCCGATAAGTCTCTTAAATTGATGTCTACATGTAAGAACATGATTCAATTTTGATTTTTCATGACAATCATTTACACATGAGATCCACTTTCTCGTTCACAAGACTGCTCGAAAGCACAAGTTAAGAGGATACTTGTGGCTCAACAATATGATTCAAAAAATTCAAAGGATTCTTATTACACTTGAGATCCACTTTGCCATTCACAGGACTGCCCAAAATCACAAGTGAAGAGCATACTCGTGATATTTGAAATGTATTAGTTAGGATTTCAGGTTTTGTGGCGAATTAGCAAGTTTATTTGACTTCAAAATTTGGGGCCTAAAGGTTCATTCATTGAAAAAATGTGTCATGTCTTTTAATTTTCCAACATTTTACTTATGCAAGTATGAGATCAAAATGAGACAATGAGACAAAATTTCATATGTTCAATAATGAAATAATGAACCTAAATGGAAATCATTTCATAAAATTTTAGATATGATCATTTTTTTAAAGGAAATTTGACCAGTGCTAAAACAATTACTAGTTAAAATGTTTTTTCTAGATTTTTGAGGAGGTTTCCAAGATTTCCAAATTCAAAGGAAAAAAGGTCCTAAAGCCTTCAAAAATTATCTTGAAATATCCTAGGAAGACTCAGTCAGTATTTTGAAATTCAAGGTTCTGCAAGGTTTGAAAAGAATTAAATTCAAAGCCAAAAACCAAAGTTTTCGAAAAAAAAATTTCCAGCCATGCGCACACAAAAGTTCAAAAATCCGTCCACAAATATTTAAATTTGGTAAAAGAGATGTAATTATTTCCTGAAACATAATTTATTATATTCCGAAGACATCTTCAACAGAGAAAACCAACCAAATTATCCCAAAATTGCATATCTAACCATCAAAAATCAAGATCCATGATTTTTTCAAAAAAACATGCAAAATTTTAAAATACTTTAGAAAAGACCTTAAATATTGCTAAAAGGGAGGTAAATGTTGTGTAAAATATAAGTTAACAAACTCCTAAGACACATAAAGCAACAAAAATCAATCAAATTGACCCAACAATGCAGATCTAAACCTCAAAAATTCAAGAATTGTGACTTTATTTCATTGTGGTTCAAAAAGGGAGTTATTGGGGGTGGTAACGCTCTGTCTACACTATGAAAGGGAGTTACCAGGATTAGAGACACTCTAAATACACTAGAGAAAGGCGTTACCAGGATCAGGGAAAAAAAAAACTAGATCTGAGCCAAAATCCTTGAAAAAATAAAAGTTAAAGGTGGGATCAGGCCGGTTTTGACCTCTAGATCTGATCTAAGGCTTCATAAGAAAAAAAATAAGCATGCATCAAAGGATTTGAAATGAAATACACACCCAAAAAACGGGAAATTCTCAAGAAAACTTTTTTCAAGATAAAATCCCCTTAGGTCCCCAGTATTGTCACCATTATGTTGGTAGATTCGACCGCAGGGACATATCTGTAGCCTATATATCCTTAACTATAGGGAGGGTGAATCTTGCTCATATAATATATGCAATAATGGGTGATTTCCTAAAATTTCTACACTTTTTCAAAGGAGAGAGAGAGGGAAGGGAGGATGTTACCTCTTGCAGCGTGTCGCTTGGTGAAGATCCTTTTGCTCCAGCCTCCATGGCCTTTAGGCCTCCATTAGCTATAGGTAGCTAGTTCCTTACCTATATCTCTTAAAAAACTTCAAAATAGAATGAAATCAATCTACTAAATGTTGCAAAAATACATGAAACAAACATGGATTGAAACACAATATTTAGAGAAAATTTGAATTCCATCATATTAAATTGAGAGGAAAGTGATTACATCCCAATAATGGGTGAATCCCTTTCTCCCTTGCTCTAAACTACCCCTCTCCATCAATTCTAATGATTAAAGAAACTATGATCTGCAAGAAGCGTTCTATCTATCTTCTTATTTCTCCAGCATGCATTTTCTCTCTAATTTGTGCTCCTTCATTCCTCCCATGTGCCTTTCTTATATAGCATTGGTATTTGTGTTTCCAATCACTCACCATGAATTTGCGTTTAATTTGGTTTTAATATTTTTTATTCTTTCCTTAATAAAACCCACTTTCCATAGTTTTTTGGCATTTTACTTGAATTTCCAGGTTTTTAGGACAATTACTACATATGCCATGTATTCTTTCCACTTTAGGAGTTGTGGTAACTATGTTTTGATCCTTGAGTAGTCTTGGTCTTGAATTCATTTAGAGAAACATTTTTATTCACATCCTTATTCATTTGTGGAAGTAGTGGTCCGATGAGAGATCAAATCTCTTAATTTGTTCCAAATTGTGGTCTTCATGTTGTGGACGACAAGAATATATGTTTTTAGACCATCATCTTCGAGGGTGTTAATTTTATTGTTAATAAAAATACCTAGAATAATCATCGACAAAAGAATGTGCTCTCTCTTTATTAACAACCATGGAGGAATGTTATTGTTGATAACAAAAATAGGCCATGCCGTTTAAACGGATCTGGTCTAGCAAATGGATTGACACCATCTGCCGCCAAAGAAATCCTAAGATTACAAGGTTATTATTTAAAGTGAGGCTTGTTATATCCTCAAATAAATTGGTCAAATTTATTTTATTAAATGATAGAAATTCATTAAGATGAGGTATGACTAAATTTTTTAAGATTCTTTTAGAGGAGATTTACTGCAAAAATGCCGTTTTTACTATGATGAGTCATCATTTTCAAATGATGATTCGGAGCGACTGGAGAATCATTTTGAAAAATGGGAGGAGGTTTTGGTTCCTAACATGTCAAAGAACAACAAAATCTCTCTTTTTTCCTACACGTGTCACATATTGGGAGAAACGAATCCATCTCTGAGCCCTAAATTTTAGATCTCAGAATTCCCCTGTTTGACACATGTTTTTGAAATATCAATTTATGGAAAATGAAAATGAAGATCAAACGCCTGAGAGCATTTTTTTCTCATAACAAAACAATGTACAAAAACCTCTCTCACGTTTCCAAGATCTATTTGTATTTGAGAGATATAGGTCTATCTCTAAGCAACATATTTCCAGAAATTTCTGCATTTTCCAGCCACCTCACAAATTCGGATTTGAGATAGGAAAATAGGTTATTAGATCCATCTTTTGAGGATATTGAAACTGATTTGTAAAGATTATTTAAGCTTATTGAAGAATAATTTTAAAGAATTCGATTTTGGATACACTATTCTGTTGTAAATTGTGAAGACGCTTTCTTTTAATATATTCAATCTCCAAGCTTCTTTCATTGTTATTATCAGACCTTCTTTTCATCTTTGTTCTATGTTTATGAGTTGAAATTATTTATTTTCCTCTATTTAATGTCCTATGGTAACTGTCATCTTAATTTTTATTATTAAGCAAGGATCATAAGAATTCACTGCTAGTTAGTTGGCCCAGCATATATATATTTTATGTATGTTCTGGTTAATTGATTAGTTTTTTTATCCCTTTAATATAAAACCTATCTAATAATAGCTCTTGAAGGATGCGTAATATTTGAATATACCTAGACTATCTTAAGGATACAATCCAATAATTTATTCATTCCATATTGATCCACCTACATACCCATCATTGAGAGATTATAGTTAAGTTACCAGGCTTCTTCGAGCTATAACCTAGAAGGACTCCTGGATTTCTAACAAATTGGAACCGTTTCTAGGGAAAGGAGATTGAAGCTCAGCTTACCTAGGAGAAGACATAGTTCCATCTTTCATGATAGACAAATGTTGGATATTATTTCAGTTGTAATCATCTATTTGGTGACTCCATGAAGGACAGATTCAATGGCGATTCCATTGTTCAAAAATCTGTTGGAAAATCCACTGGTATGAAATGAACCAGAGCTTAGCAAAGAAGTATGATTTCTGTGATTTTTCAAAGATTGTTGGTTTTCCTAATCTAGTGCCTAGTAGAGATGAATGGGAACATAGTATTCCCTAATTTTTGGGAAGTACCAGCTCAACATTTGCTCGATTTTCATGATTGCATTCATCGGTTGCAAATTGTGCATGAAGATGTCCAGATTAAACTGTTTGGCTATTCATTAGAGGAGATTGCTTGTGATTGGTACCGGTCTCTTCCTATTGCCAGTATCAGCTCTTTGGGAGATTTTCATGCTGCCTTTCATTTTTTTTGCAAAGGAATACTTTCAGCTGATCTTTTATATCCCGAATGATGTCATGAATTCAATTTATTGAATAAAGAACTAAACATTCATGAAGAGTATGCTGCAATAGGGGACACCTCTTATTGTGACCAAGATATTAATGAATTTCAGGATGATAACCATAGTATAGATGCTTTTGACATTGTATCAAATGCATCCACTGACTTAGGTTGTCATGAAGATGAGATGATTCCCTTTGGAACCTGAAAGATAAGGAGCAGAAAGGTTCAGATCAGCAATTGAGTTTGCATTTTCCACTAACAAAGGTTGAGCAGTCCACATTCATCATTAACATCAGTGAAGAAAAGAATCAGTAGCATAAAGAGGTATTTCCTGTTGGATTTTATGATCCTATTGCAAACTACTTGGAATCCATGAACAACATAGATCTTAAAATATTTCTGTCAAATGAAAGCTGGCTTTATCATCTGTTCAAACCACTTTTCTATTGGATATACATTTCTTTATTTTTTGGGTCAAGATCAAGGATAAGTTCAGCAGATCAGTTTCTGACATGGCTTCATTAGAAGCATGATGTCACTTGATAAGAATCCTCTACTGATTAGAATTAGGAGTAGGAAAGAGAATAAGCTCTTTATATGAGCAAGTAGACTTTTCCAGTTATTGGTTGTTGAATAAGTAGGACAGGATAAAGGCATGCTATAGGTTTGTAGGGGATCAGTTGTAAAGGAAGTTGTTGAAATTTGTTTAGAATAATATTGTACTACTGACTCCGTTCCCAATGGAACACTAGACTAGGTTCTGTATTTTGTTGTCCAGGAAAGGCATCATATTTGTGGTTCCTGGAATCTCACACGGAGGATTCCATCCCCGAGTAGGAACCATATGTTATATCCCCAAATAAATTGGTCAAATTTATTTTATTAAGTGATACAAATTCATTAACATGAATTATTATAAAAAAAAATTAAGAGTCTTTTAGAGGAGATTTACTGCAAAAATGTCGTTTTTACTTTGATGAGTCATCATTTTCAAATGATGATTCTGAGTGACTGGCGAATCATTTTTCAAAACGGGAGGATTTTTTGGTTCCTAAAATGGAAAAGAACAACAACCTCTCTCAGTTTTCCTACAGGTGTCACATATTGGGATAATCGAATCCATCTCTGAGCCCTAAATTTCAGATCTCAGAATTCCCCTGTTTGACACATGTTTTTGAAATATAGATTTCGGGAAAATGAAACCGAAGCTCAAATAATGAGAGACTTTTTGCTCATAAGAAAAAAATGTACAAAAAACTCTCTCATTGTTCCAAAATATATTTGGGTTTAAGAGATATAGGTCAATCTCTGAGCAACATATTTCCAGAAATTTCTGCATTTTCCAGCCATCTCACAAATTCGGATTTGAGATTGGAAAAGAGGTTATTAGATCCATCTTTTGAGGATCTTGAAACTGATTTGTAAAGATTATTTAAGATAAATCAAGAATCATTGTAAAGAATTCTATTTTGGATACACTATTCTATTGTGAATTGTGAAGACACTTTCTTTTAATATATTCAATCTCCAAGCTTCTTTCATCGTTATTGTCAGACCTTCTTTTAATCTTTGTTCTATGTTTATGAGTTGAAATTATTTATTTGTATCTCTTTAATGTCCTATGGTAATTTTCATCTTACTTTTGATTACTAAGAAAGGATCATAAGCATTCACTTATAATTAGTTGTCCCATCATATATATATATATTATGTATGTTCTGGTTAATTGATTAGTTTCTTTATCCCTTTGATATACAACCTATCTGATAATAGATCTTGAAGGCCTTGTATTGTTTGAATATACCTAGACTGTATTGAGGATATAATCCAGTGAGTTATTCATTCCATTTTGATCCACCTACATACCCATCATTGATAGATTATAGTTAAGTTACTAGGCTTCTTCGAGCTACAACCTAGAAGGACTCCTGGAGTGCTAACAAATTGGCGTCATTGCTAGGGAAAGGAGATTGAAGCTCAGCTTCCCTGGGAGATGACATAGTTCCAGATTTGATGATAGAAAAATCCTGGATATTATTTCGGTTGTAATCATCTATCTGGCGACTCCATGAAGGACAGATTCAGTGGTGATTCTATTGTTCAAAAATCTATTGGCGACTCCATTGGTATGAAATGAA
Organism: Pseudotsuga menziesii; assembly: GCA_001517045.1. Classification (NCBI taxonomy): domain Eukaryota; kingdom Viridiplantae; phylum Streptophyta; class Pinopsida; order Pinales; family Pinaceae; genus Pseudotsuga; species Pseudotsuga menziesii. Next base: position 214,014 of record LPNX010071880.1, on the reverse strand, counting down.
CCAGATCTTAGCAAAGAAGTATGATTTCTATGATTTTTCAAATATTGTTAGTTTTCCTAATCTAGTGCCTAGTAGAGATGAATGGGAATGTAGTATTGCCATATTTTGAAGCGAAGATTGGGAAGTACCAGCTAAACATTTGTTGGATTTCCATGATTGCATTCATCGATTGCAAATTGTGCATGAAGATGTTCAAATAAAACTATTTGGCTATTCATTAGAGGGGATTGCTCGTGATTGGTACCGGTCTCTTCCTATTTCCATTATCATCTCTTTGGCAGATTTACATGATACCTTTCATTTGTTTTGCAAAGGAATATTTTCAGCTGATATTTTATATCCTAAATGCTGTCATGAATTCAATTTATTGAATAAAGAACTAAACATTCATGACAAGTGTGATGCAGTAGGGGACACCTCTTCTTGTGACCAAGATATTAATGAATTTCATGATGATAACCATAGTCTGAGATGCTTTTGACATTGTATCAAATGCATCCACCAACTTAGTTTGTCATGAAGATGAGATGCTCCCCTTTGGAAACTTGAAAGATAAGGATCAAAACGGTTTAGATCAGCAATTGAGTTTGCATTTTTCATTGACAGAGATTGAGCAGTCCACATTCAACATTAACATCAGTGAAGGAAAAGATCAGCAGCATAAAGAGGTATCTCCTGTTGGATTTTATGATCCTATTGCAAACTATTTGGAATCCATGAACAATATAGATGTTAAAATATTTATGTTAGATGAAATTTGGCTTTATCATCTGTTCAAACCACTTTTCTGTTGGATATACGTTTCTTTAATTTTGTGGTCAAGATAAAGGATAAGTTCAATAGATCAGTTTCTGACATGGCTTCATTGGGAGCATGATGTCATTTGATAAGAAGACTCTACTGATTAGAATCAGGAGTAGGAAAGACAATAATCTCTTTATATGATCAAGTATACTTTTCCAGTTATTGGTTGTTGAATAAGTAGGACAAGCTATAGGAAGGCTATAGGAATTCTACAGGTTTGTAGAGGATCAGTTGTAAAGGTAGCTGTTGAAAGGTGTTCAAAATAATATTGTACTGCTGACTCCATGCCCAATGGAACACTAAACTAGGTTCTATATTTTGTTGTCTAGGAAAGGCATCAGATATGTGGTTCTTGGAACCTCACAGGGAGGATTCCATCCCCGAGTAGGAGCCAGATGTCATATCCTCAAATAAATTGGTCAAATTTATTTTATGAAGTGATAGAAAGTCATTCAGATGAAGTATTATTAAAAATTTTAAGAGTCTTTTAGAGGAGATTTACTACAAAAATGGTGTTTTACTGGAAAACGGTGAAGGAAAACCTGTTATCTTCCATTCAATGCATGCAATGTCACGGTCAGGACAAGATTATCCCCCATGAATAAATTTAGATTGCTACAAATTGGGGTCTTGATAGAACTATGATGGATGTTCTGCAACAACGGACCAAGATCTATCAACCTTCTAGCCCGAGCATTTGGTCCGCCACTTCCCCTCAAGTCTTTAAGTTGAATTTCAATGGCGCATATAGGGGTAAGCCGAGCCTGGCGGGCTTTGGGGGTATTTGTCGCGACCACGATGGTAGGATTGCAATCATTTTCCTTGGATCAATGGGGATGGATACCAATATCTCAGCCGAATTTTAAGGCGTAATTCGTGGTGTCGAGGTGCTGATCAGGGGTGGCAATTTTCCTATGATCATAGTAGGTGACTCCAGCATTCTCATCTAGATGGACAAGCGAATGAAAAATGGAAAAATGTCTGACGAATTGTCCCCCAGCTGGTACCTTGCTTACCAGTTGGAACAGCTCCACGTTCTCCTTCAATCCTACCCAACAATATCATTTTGCCATGTCTGAAGGGAGTCCAACAAAGCTATAGACCTGCTGGCAAACACTGGCGTGGAAGGTGGACTGGGATTTTTATGCGACAGACTGGAGGCTTTTGGAGAGGAGGAATGGGCTCAACACTACCGACATCTGGCCTCAAGGGACTTGAACACAGAGGCACAGATGGCTAGTCCGGAAGATGGTAGGACAGGTGAGGGTAGGAGGTGCGAGCACTCCTACCCGAGGCCAGCCTAATGTTGAGTGGTTGCTCTAGTTTAAATGCTCGTCAGTAATGGTGGCTATATAGCACCATCATTTTGGTTCATGCCACTAGGACCGGTAAGATAGACGATATGTGACGGGATTGTCGACAGGATTGGGATCTTAATTACCACAGGTGGGACAGTACTGACTATGGTATGAGGGCTTCTACTCTCATGATTTTCCTGACACATGCTACGGCTAGGGATGAAAGCGCTCCCATGAAAATCCCTCTTTTTTATTATGAGAAGGCAGGGCCTCCCACCACTGAGTATCGAAGCAAAGGGTTGAGGCCCTCGATTCTTATTTCCACCCTTTTTTTCCCTTTGGTGTTTGCTTCTATGGATACCTCCCATCCTTGCTTCCTACTACTCTCCCTCCCCCTGTAGCTTTGTATTATGGCCCCCAAGCGGTAGTTCAGGAGGGATGTCTTCATCGAAGAAGTGTCTGAACATCCTGCTAAAAAGGGAAATCCATTATGCGTTAGACCCGCCAAACCACTAAGGCTCAGCTCCAGGCTCAAGAGGAGGCTGAGCACTTCAAATAGCACCTTCCACTCAAAATTTGTAGGGAGGTGGAGAGGGTGGTCAAATATTTATGGGCTGAGGTGAAAAGCATGCCGCGGGAACATCCACATGCGGAGGTGATGGATTGGGTCCTGGATCCTGGCAACATTGTAGCTCATGCCTCCACCTATGATCATATGTTAATGACTTATTGGGTGACTATGCACCTGGTGGGTCACTCCTCGGTGGTGCAGGAAGCCAAGGGAGAAGGGGATGCAGAACCAGTGCCCTTCTGGAAAGAGCACAATAGCGAGTGCCATACTATGCATCATAAAATTGACATCCTTGTGACCAGGTTGGGATTTCCTTTTCATCCGGTTGATCGAAGAGCTCTAGAGTATGCTCACCCTTGAGAAAGGGACAACAGAAGTGGTCTAGAAGAAGCAAGAGTTCCAGTGGGATTCTCGAACTCGACAGTCCCCCAATAGGTCGTTGCGGCATCCTGCCCATCTGTGGCACCTCGTTGGGGACCTTCTCATCCTGGTCGAGCCTGATCTTCTTTAATGTCTGAGTTTTTTCAAGATTTTGTTTATGCTAGAAGTTGCTTAGGTATTCGATGTAGTAGAAGTAGTAGAATATGTACAGCTCATGAGGATTTATGACTATATAAGCATTATAGCAACTTTGTTTTGATACAGGAAGGGAAGCTCTTTCCTTTCGATAAGAATTTTGATAAGATTGAATGTAATAGGGGTGAATGGGAGACATGGAAAAATTCTGTTTGTTTTTTAAAAATAGACCATGTCTAAATCCGAATAGGGTCAAGCTGGTTCAATTCAAGAACACCCCGGTTTTGGGGAGGCTCTAGTTGAATATCTGCTTTGTAATTTTGAATCTGTAAAGTAATACAAGTTTTATTTACAAAAAAAAAAAAAACTTTCAAGATTGTAAATGAATGGAGATTGAATATTGTTAGTAGTATGATTATTATAAGTTAGTAAGTATTTTTGTAACCCTTTAGTTACAGTTAGACAAGAGTATTAACTCCTAATTGTTTGTTTTATGTCTTTTCTTTATAATCTATCTATTAACTAGACTAAAAGTTAATCATTAAACTAGCATTGGGGATGTTACATATGGTATCAGAGCACACGTTCAAACACTAGGCCTGAAGTGGCTCAACTCACGTAAAACAAACAGTAATTAGAAATCATGCGTACTGATTTATTATTTTAAATGTTGTTATCTAGAAAATTTTCTGAACTAGAATTGTAGGTATGCAAGGACTCGAAGAATATGCAAAAGAATGGTCCCCCTTAAATGAACAAAGTAATTCTAGAAAATAACTTGTTAAGGAATAAATAACTAATAATTCATCGTAACTGCTACAAACCGTTAAGGAATTAAAAATTGAAATGGAAACGGTTAAAAAAGAGAATGAAATAATTCTAAAAGCTTAAGAGGAGCTTAACCAAATATTATTGGAAAAAATTCAGAATCAAGGGAAGGATAAATAGATAAAATTTGATAATACGTCATACCAACATAAAAATAAAAAGTCCAAACATTCTAAAATTGAAAGTAGTTCATCCTCTGAAATTTATCGTGATTTACACAGGAAGAATCGCCAGTATTCTAGTGATAGCAGTGAGGATAATTATCATTCTAGAAAAAGGAAATTTAAGACCTATGAGAATATTTCTAGAGAATTTAAAAAGATTAAGCCCCCAACTTTCAACGGCAAAATAGAGAAAGGAAAGGAATTCAAAGCGTGGTTGTCCGGAATGAAAAAGTATTTTCAAATTTATAACTACTCCAATCAGTTAAAATATAGAATGGAAATATATAATTTAATTGGAAAAGCAGACATCTGGTGGCAGGACATAAAGCGAGTAAAAGGCATAAAGGAAAAGAAATAAACTAGAGTACCTTTAAAAAATACTTTAAAAAGAAGTTTATGTTGGAGAAGTATTATGAAGAGCGAGCTAAAGAGTTTTATGATCTGAAGTTGGGAACTATGAATATGAATGAGTTAAACAGTAAATTTTTAAGTTTACTACGTTATGTACCTTACATTGTTGATGAGAAACCCAAGGTGAAGCGGTTTCTGAGTTGTTTATCTTTTTTCATTAAAGACAGAATTGAATACAATAACCCTAAAACCCTTGAAGAGGCTATGCGAAAACCAAATTTATGCTATGAGCAAAACCAAAAAAGGGAAAACCTGCCAAACTGGAAAGCCAAAAGGTCTAATAATTTTGAACATAAAAAGAAGGGTTTCACACCTAATCAAAATTTTGAGAACAATAATTTACGAAATTTTCCTAATAAAAATTTTCAAGGAAATAAAAGTAACTCACAGCCAAACCCTAATGGCCCTAGAAATAAAGAAACTGCTAATAATCATAGCAACTACGTTAAGAGTAACGAACATAAAGAACTAATAAAATGTTGGGATTGTAACAGACATCACTACGCATCAGTATTTCCTAATAGAAATAAGACCATCAACAACATTCATATAGTGTAGGAATAGATGACAGTTGGTGACTTAGTAAGAGGGATTCCCAATATCAATGCGACGCTGGAAAGCAATCAGGTTGATTATCAAACTTCCGTGGTGGAAGTAGAAGGTAAGCTGAATCAAAAACTCATTTCTATCTTAATTGACCCAAGGGCTAGCCTGAGTTATGTTTCTCCCAGTTTAGTATAGAAATGTAAATTACCAGTAGAGAAATTTACAAATTCATGGTTGGTCTAACTAGCTACAGGAGCAAAAAGAAAAGTAATTAATTTTCTGAAATACTATACTTTATTTATGAATCAATTTGAAACTTATGTAAAGATAAATGTACTTTCGTTAGGATCCTATGATGTGGATTGGTTGGAACAACATCGATTAGTGTTAAATTGTTTCGATAAAACTTTTACCTGTTTAAATAACGAAGGAGAAACGATATCAATAAGGAATTTCTCTAAAAACAACATTCGGAAAAATTCAATACTCCCATCTCATGGAGTAACCTCGTTGGCAGGTTAATACTAGGACCTGAGTTATAAAAGGAAATGGAATTAACTGTGAAATAGGTACAAGGTAATTTAAAGGTTGCACAAGACAGACAGAAGAGTCAAGCATATCTTAAACAAACTTAGAAAGAGTTCCATGTGGGCGAACATGTTTTCATAAAGGTAAAACCTAAAAATATTTCTTTAAATTTTGGAAGTTATGCTAAGTTAACACCTAGTTACTGTGGGCCTTTTGAAATATTGTACATAATTGGACAGGTGACATACCGACTGGATTTACCACCAAATCTTAAAGTCCATAATTTTTTTCATATCTCTGTTTTAAAAAGATATGTACATGATGATACTCATGTTATAAATTGGAATGATGTATAGGTGGAACCCGAAGGAGATTTTCTAGTGGATGCAGATTGTATCCTCGACAAGAGGGAGAGCTTTCTTTGGAACCACACCATTGAGCAGGTGAAGGTGCAATGGAAGCACCTTAGTCCAAAAGAAGTAACCTGGGAATTGGAGAGTCATATGCGGGAAGCATATCCAATTCTGTTCCAGGGAAGCTCTAAGGATGATGAATAAAATAACATCGAGGATGATGTTATACTTAAGGGGCTATGTATGTCACATACCCCAAATTGCAAAAAAAAATTATGTTTAAGAAGACATTATATTTTATTTTTATTGTAAAGTTTGTGATTGTTGACCAAGTGGGGTCAAGAATTATTGTAATTAATTATGATGAATATTTTATTAGTTAATAAATAAAATATGAGACCAACAGCTTAAGGATGTTATTGAATGAGTGTCTACTGGTCACTAGGTGGAATAGATTGGGGTGAGAGAAAATTGACACATGGCAGCACCCTTAACCACTTCTAGATGTTGCAGGGGGAAGCTTCCCTAATTTTGTGGTCATGTTCCTCAAGAAAGTGGAACAAGAGCAGGTGGCTCATTAAGTGAAAAACTGACCAAAAGACTTATGCATGCATATATTTACCCATCAAATTCAGCCGGTGTTTTTCAATCTTTACTTGTGAAATTTCTGAAGTGAAATGTGTGCACAATATATTCGATGGAGGGGAAAGGAAGAAGTGGTTTGAGTGTGAAAGTTGTATTACAGAACTAGTGTAGCTAATTTGCATAGTTTTTTACTGCAGAAGGCAGAAGTATTACTGTTGAATACTTCTATGGAGTTGCAGTAGTTTTATATCCCATCCTCCCACCCAGTGCTTTCAACAAAGTGGACCAGTGGGCAGGCTCGGGGGTCCTAATAAAATAGCTAAGCTATCTTCACAGATTGGTTGGGTGGAACGGGCTTCTTAGGTTGTTTGTCTCCTCTACAATTGTCCAAGTTCTAAGTTGTTCTAGTAATTATCTTTAAATTTATTTTTCTAAAGAAATTTATGATTGTTCAAAAGCTTTCTCAAAAAATTATTATTGTTTTCTTTTTTTAGAATATATTTTGTCTTAAAAAATTATCAGTAAATAAATGTTACTGTTTAACCAGAATTTTTTATAGTAAAATTCGGTACACTATCTAGAAACAACATCATATTTTCTCATCTAGTTTTATTATAGTATTATGGATGTTGAATAGTTAGTATAACTTTAATTCTTCTCTATACACCTGTGGAAATAAATATAAGTTACAGAAATAGATACACGTTACAGAAATAAATATAAGTTACAGAAATAGATACAAGTTACAGAATTACATATAAGTTATAGAAATAGGTATGCATTATAACAATAAATATAAGTTACAGAAATAGATACACGTTACAGAAATAAACAAAAGTTATAGAAATAGATACACGTTACAGAAATAGATACAAGTTACAGAATTACATATAAGTTACAGAAATAGACATAAGTTACATAAATATATATAAGCTACAGAAATATGTGTGTGTGTGTGTGTGTGTTGTAAAAATGTATTAAAGTTAGAGAATAAATAACACTCTGCAGAAATTTATATTTAAGTTACATAATAAGTAAAAAGATAAAAAGAAGTGCTAGTACCGTTAAACTAAACAATGAATAGTTTATAGTAAATCTCATTCTTTTTATTTTTAACGCAAAAACAATTGAAGAATGCACTTCTTCTTTAAGTTATTAATTTATAATATATTTACGATTTCTAAACCAAATATTATCTATGGTTTACAAGATTGGTTATTATAGGTTAAAGGTTCAAAATCTGAGGTAAATTATTGTCAAAATTTACTCATTATCGTTTTACAAGCGAAAGACCTTTTACTTCTACCATACTAACACAGCCAGAAAGTCATTTTTGTTTATTAAAAGATTTAGGATAAAATAGATGTAAATAATTATTCATATAAAGATTTACAGCTGTAAAGCTTTATGTTTTCCAAAAGAAATATTATTTAGGGTTTCCATAGTATAGTTTTTAAGCAATATAATCCATGTTAATTAACACAGTTTCCTCAATTAGAGGTCAAGACTTCGAAACCCATCAGGGTAAACCTTTTACAAGAAGTCTATAACTAATGCATTTAGGTTTTTCTTTTAAAAATACCAAATTTCAAATTAACTCTGTGTAAATGCCTGAGTAAATAAAAAGACTAACACCTATTTATTTTATTTCAATGTACTTGTCAGGCCGAAGCTTTAATCCCAACATTATCAATTTTTGTGTTTATCCTTTTAAATATGTTCAATGAAATATCCTTTCTTTTATAGAAAACAAAACGATTTAAACCGTAACTAATTTCTCTAATTTAATCAAAGAAATTCTCAGTTTATGAAATATATTTTATCAACACATGTTAATTTCATAACTTAGATAATACACAAAATTGTTGGAAGATTTAGTATTTATTGTCGTACGAAAAAATTTACAGTATTAACAACAAATTTACAAAACCCTGGAACAGTAACGTTTACCCTCAAGCATTTTTTTTACAAAGAGCTGTAGCTCATAGGTGAAACCCTAAGGGTATTTCACTAAAGATGGTGATACATCCTCTATAAATATTCCAAAAACTAAACAACAATTAATCACCAGTAAATTTTTTAACATCGCAGTAATAATCCACAAAACACTTCAGCAACACTGTGAAAACATTCAATGAAGGGTACCGAGGTTCTAACCAAGGCTTACTGAGTCTTGCTTGCTCACACTTTCCAGCTTCAAGGAAATTCCTTCAACCATTAACTGCAATTTCACCTTAAATCAAATAATAAACGTCTTAGAACTGTCAAATTTGAGCTTGGTATAAATAAATAAAAAGAAAATGAAAAGGCTTGGAGGTTATCTAAACAACTTACCAGTTTTCATTGGCATGGAGTTCAGTGAATGGTTATGAAAGCTAGAAGCTTCAGACCGATTATCACCATGATCAAACAGAGGTTTAAAACTGTTTTAGAACACCTTCGAAATTCGAGGGCTTGTCGGCCACTCTCCCTTTCCAAATTGAAATAGCACTTGAAACAGAGTGTTTTTTAGGGTAAGGCTTTGATTGTGAGTTCTTAGGGTTAATGTTGAAACCCTTCTCCCAATGATTTCTTTCCACGTGGACTCCACCATCATCGAAATACTTTTTGGTTTGGGTATAGTTTTAAACTTGCATGTTAAATCCCGCAATATTGTAAATAGAAATACCATTACTTTGGTAAATAGAAAACAACTCATTATAGATATGTCGAATATTATTGCTAGATTAAATGTATAATTGAGGCATTGAAAACATATGCCTAAGTTAGCGTATAATAATATGAATCAAATTTTTATACTTTTCAACCTTTCAAAGCATGTAAATATAGCATTATTACCATAGTTAAACTTTTACCAAGTCTTTCTTTGCATATTGAAGTAGTTAATATATATTTATCATTCATGCATAGCATATATGTTTGTCAAACCCTGCAATATGTGCAATAACAATACTATTGCATTGTTAAACAATACATATTGGTATTTTTACTAGGTTATAATTAGTATGTTATGCATTATGGTAACAAGTAAAAAATCCATACTTATTCAGTCATTTATGCATATGTTAGTAATGTTTTATGGGTAGCTTAGTATTATTATTTTATGCATTGTCTTATGCCTAGACTAATATTGTTATTTTGGTAATTAGTTTCTAGCAGCGAATATAATATTGTTAATTGTTATGCCTAGGTAAATTCTAGGAATGACAAGGCTAAAATACATAGTTAATATTGGATAATTACATATCTTCAAAAATGTAATTTAATTGTTTCGAACAGATAAACATACTACCAACTCAGATTGCTAGCTAGGTAAGATTAGTCTTTGCGACAGACCCAGAATTTCTTACACTGCAGTAATCTGGACATTAAATGAAGTTAAGAACATTTCCTATCTTACTCGTTCAGTCTTCCGAATTATAATTCTCTTACATCGTAACCTGGAAGTGAGTTTACCTATAAATCCTGTACAAGTATCGAATTCTATGTTAGCTTTGAAAAATCTAAGTAAGCCTCAAGCTAACCTCAAGCCCCTTCAGTAAGACAAGAAAACAAATATCAGAATCATATACATGCTAGAATTTAAATAACTGGTCTCAAATTCAAATAGTTCTAACTCATTAACTTTCAAGACAGGAAATGAATGCAGATTGAATACTTTTAGTAGTATGAGTATTATAAGTTAGTAAGTATTTTTGTAACCCTTTAGTTACAGTTAGCCAAGAGTATTAATTCCTAAGTTCTTTTTATGTATTTTCTTTATAATCTATCTGTTAACTAGACCAAAAGTTAATCATTAAACTAGCATTCTAGTTACGAGTTAGCATTTATTATTACACAGAAAAATTATAATTTTTTTTAAATTTTGGGGATGTTACAATAACGAAGAACCTTGCAAGACACCTTTTTTGTTACTTGATTTGTTCAATATCAACTAATATGACATTCCAAACATTCTGTCGTAAATTCATGTTGATTATAATATATAACATGGTCATCGGGGCATGAATGAATTGCTTCATAATGCATTCCAATTTCTTTCATAATTAAAGATAAAGATTGATATGTGCGAGGTAAAATATTTTATGGTGGTAACAAAAATTCATCTATTAAGCTACAACAAATTAAATAAAAATCTGGTTAATGTAATATATAAATAATATTAATGAAACACATTTCATCTATATTACAATACAATTATTAGAGGAACAAAGATAACCTTTATCACAATCATATATGTGTGATGGATTATTTTACATACCATAACATCCGTGTGACTGATATGTTTGAAAGACCATTCATAACCTTCAAGTTCATTTTCAACGATATAGCAGAGAGAATGTTTATGTTGCATCCTTCATAAAGGGGTTTGTATCCCTTCTCAAGAAGAGGTAAATCGTGAACTTCATCAAAGTCATCAATATTTTCATGATAATCCTCATCATCATCATCATCCATTCTAACATTAAATGAATCATGGATCAATGTATTTGTACCATCATTTTAAACTACGTTATCATTATGATCATCTTCTTCAATATGGTCATTAACTTGTTCTTTATTATTCATAGCTCCATGTTCCTCCGGTACTTGTTCTGAAATCACTTCCTCTAAACAATATGCCATAGGATTTCTTTCCTTTATAATTACATGAAAACATCAATAGATATAAGTTAATATAATAAATATTTAAATAATAAATAAATTTACCAAAGAAATCAATATAAAAACATTATAATGCAACACTTACAAATGGACAATATGCATTCCTCCCCTTAGCATGTCCATGATCCCTACAATGTTTTCTGGCTGTTGTGATCAATATTTTTCTCCTCTTAAATCCCCTGCATTCACTATATGGACAATGACATTTCCCATCACCATTTATTTTCACTCCATCCCATAATGTAGCAAGAAATTCTTGATTTTGTTCGTCTGGATTAGAAATATTGCTATTTGACATTTTTTCACAAAGAGCTTGAATGAAAAATATCGACGATTTTAAAAAATAAATCTCTACGCATCACTATTTCCGTAAACCATTTGTCAAAGAATAAAATAATTTTCATAAGTCGTCCGTCGATGAATAAAATAATTTCCGCAAGCCGTCCGTCGAAGAATAAAATAATTTCTGCAAACCGTCTATCGAAGAATAAAATAATTTCCGCAAATCGTCTCTCAAAGAATAAAATAATTTCCACTACCCATCGCTTCTATAGCAATCCTACGGAATTTTTATGTAATTTATAAATTTTCAAATTCATTGGTCGTCAGATATCCGATGACATGGAGCCTAGTTACCGTTGTAAAAACATGCGATATAGGAGGAAAATATGACAATATGGACGTCGAAAATGTGAAAACGCGATGTTGAAAATATGATAATGGGACGTCGAAAATATGACAATCAAAGGTCAAAATTCCAATAATAAGTTGTTGAAAATTAGATATTAATGACGTCAAAAATTTGACATTAGGAACGTCGAAAATATGACTTGTGATTCTATCAATTTAATAAAAAATTAATCAAATTTCATAATTTGAAAGTGAAATTCGACGACACAGTATTTTCTATTAGATGTCATCAATGTTGGGATAGGAAAGATCAGTAGGAATAAAGTGCAGAAGAAAAAAATCTGCACAAGGAGGAAAGTGAAGCACAATCGCAGGTAGGAAAATCAAGTGTGTGACGTAAAGGAAGGTAAAGGATGGAAATGAAGCACAAAAGAGAGCAAGTTGTGGTGAGGAATAGTGCGATGGAGGAAAAGTGGATCTATAGGCATGTAGAAAAGTAACAACTAGAAAGCGACAGGTCAGGAAGATCATGGGTACTAGAGTCAGTGTAAGCGAGAGGGCGGCGCATGTATGAAGGAATATATGTAAGTCAGTCTGATAGCACTTTGTGTCAGTCATGCCTATGATAGTTTGTAACTATTTTTTATGGCTAATTAAGACCTGCAATAAATGAGTTATATGTAGTCGACCCTACATGGTATTGTAGAAGCTATAAATATGAGAAACCCGTTTTGTATAAGGGTTGGGAAAAGTTGAATGAATTAGAGAGCAATTGTATAGTAGTGTTGTAGAAGTTTATTGGGCTATGAAACCCATTTTGCAGAAGGGTTGTCGATTAGTAGTTTTGTAAGGAGTCATTCTACATCTGAGTGCGCAAATAGTAGTTATAAGAGTCGATCCAGGCTATGTGTGGATCAATAGGAGTACTTAGAATAAGAGCATAATAAAACCAAAGAGCATGAGACGAAGAAAGAGTCTGTGAGCCAAAAATACATATCTCAAAGTCATAGACTAAAAGGTGCATATATTTCTCATGCCATATGAAGATCACCTTTATGGTTTTTACCCAGATGGGTTTCCACATTATATATTGTGTCGCTTGAATGTTGAATGTCTGTAAGTTATCTTGCATTGTTTACATTTATTGTTTAAGTGAATTCTGCACTATTAGTGAAAGGAATGAATGAATGAATGACCAGTAACATTGAAAGTATTGTATATCATTTCAAGTTCATATGTTGATAAGTTGTTAATGGAAAGGATACGTCACATGTTGGTTGTGTCGCATTGTTGCGCCACTATCGAGTTAGAAAAGGACTCAAACCTTTCGACTCTGTTGAACACCTTGGTTGTGCGCCAAGAGACTATAATCCCTCGCCTAAATGCAGAAACATGGTTATGGAAGTTACCTATTAAGATATATGAGGTGAGACTATGCCTACGTTGTAGGTGTTGAAGACTAAGCTTACTCTGCTGGGCTGATATCTTTGGGTGTTTTGTTGATGTTTGGATGTTTTGATGAGCCTGGGTCACAGGGGTGAGGAATCGTAGACAACAAATGGTTTTGTTGACAGTACCTTAAGCATTTGAGTCGAGGGAAATGTTGTGTCATCTGAAAAAGAAGGAAATCAAGGATTGAATGGAGACCAAGAAATTAGCATTTGCACAAGGAGAGAGCGCAAGATCATGGTTGATCCCATAATACTAGTTGGACCGATACATATACACAGATATTCATGAAATTTTCTTTGCATATTTTCCTATTGTGATGCATGAGTGGTTGTCAAAATTGGAAACTCGGTAGAAAAACTTTCAAAGAAGGAAAGCAGTTGAGTGGAGTGTTCAGCAGATCCACGAGTTAAAAAGTGTAAGTAACCCCATCTCTAGAGCTATTTATTTTTGGGTCGACAATATTTTGCAAGGATATATTACTAAGTTTGCAGTTGAGACAATAACCTCGTATAATGAGGATGAAAGAATTTTTTTCCAAGGACCCCATGAGAGGTACTTGTTATCTATAAGTACATGGATAAAGATGCTCGTATGTGAGAAGGGAATTTTGTAGTTGAGCAGTTGAGTCACATATACAGAAGAAGGGTTATGTCGCAAATGACCTATAAAGAAAATGGGAAATGGTGATCTAATATGTTCTCAGGAAGTACAAAAGTTGAACTAGAAGCTGGACTTTTAATGATTCGAAGAATATTTTGGTCGGGGAAGAGAAGAAAGAAAATAGGAGGTATGAGGTTGATTCATAGCTAGACAAAGGGTGTTGTGATGAAGAGGAAGAGTATCAGCCAGAAGGAGATGAAGATTCACAAGAATATGCGGAAACACCACATGACTACACTATACCAAGAGTATCACCAAAGGTAAGGTCTATATCTTCATCTCCTGAAAGAACTGTCAATATTGGTAGTACTAGTACTATGACTAGTGTGCAAGGAAGTCCACCTTCACTAAATTATTCCTTGAACATCCCCGATGCTGACTCAATGGTTGGGGAAGCTATTAGGTTACCTACATTCAATGGGAATGGATTAGAAGATCCATAGCAGCATTGGTTCCTATATGAAGTTGTTTGGACAGTTCACCAAGTCCAAAATGCAGACATAAGGAAAGCATAGATGATTATGAATCTGCAAGGCCGTGCACTAGACTAGCTTATGAATTTTTGCATAGTACCAACAGGAGACCCACAAAATACCCATGATGAGATCTGAGTCATGATGATTTGTGAGTTTAAAAAACCTAAATCTGAGTCCCAGTGTATCACCAAAATAAAGGAGATAAACAATTACCGACAGAATCCGTATGGGATTTTGACCAACAATTTAAAATTTTGATGTCCAAATTAAGTTTCCAAATTTTGGATGTACAGCACAAAGAATGATTTATTATTGCATTATTACCACACAATCGAGGCCCTTTGATGCGACAGAATATTGTTCCACAGAAATAATCGCAATAAATAGCGATGAAGCTGGAATCATCGTCGATCGAAGATGGTGGCACATGGATGATGCATATTTAGTCGCAATTGGATAATCTAATAGTACAGCTTCAAGATATCAAGAATGGAAAAGAATTCCAAGAGGATTTATGGTGTACAATATGTAGAACCAATGGGCACAACAAGGATAATTGTCCGACATACATGAACTATGTCTCTTCATGTGCACCTAACCCATTATGTACACAAGGGCTACCCTAGTGTAGAATATGCCATACTAGAGGACATCGCGATGAAGGATGTCTATACCTATAGAAGATTGTAAGTACCCCAGCTAGCCTTTATTGTAAATTTTGTAAGTCAGTAGGACATGAAGAGAAGGATTGCAGAGCATATCATCTCTTGAAAGAGAAGACGGTAGACACCTACCTAATGAAGAACGAGAAGCAGATTCAGGATGAACAGGTGCAAGCGTAGTACCAACCTACGCATTATCGATAGTATCAACCTCAATACCCATAGAATCAGTATCCACTACAACCGCAACACCCTCAGGGTAGGGGGTGGAAATTTCATAGGTAGAGGATAGATCCCAAGAGGATTTGGTAGAGGAAGAGGTCAAATCGTCTGCTATAACTGTGGCTAGCAGGGCCATTATCCTAGATATTGGTGTGAACCTGTAAAGAAATGTTCATATTGGAAATCACGAGATCATAACATAGAATAGTGTCCCTAATTGATTGCAAAGTGGCAAGATCATATCATGGGAGGTCCTAACACTGTGTAGAATCCCAACCTGAATCCTAACACGGATATTCAAATGATTTTTGTTGAGATGATAGAACCAAGTGTTGTTATTGTAACACATGGAGGTGTTGCAACTGGAGCGGATAAGAATATACAACATAGACAATCATAGGTGCGATGCATGGTGCAAAAGAAAGTGCCATTTAATGTTCAGAAATAGAAGCAAGTATTTTTGGACGTGCGAACAAATTTTGTATAGGCACATCAACCTTCGACCTCCTACAATGTCAAGGATATGCCTAAACGATTTCAACAAATTTTCCAGAAGCAGGATACAAACAAGGTTTGTAATCTCAAGACATTTCTTTCAAGTTGCTTAGCGCTAATCCATGATAAAGATGTTGTTGCAGAATTACAAGCGCTTATAGAAGAAACCCCATTATAGTTGCAACTTGAAAGAAAAGCTAACTGTGTTAGAAAGGAATTCAAAACTAGTCGCAAGTTAAGAATTATCGCACATATAGGAGACTACGAAATGGATTATATTATCCTAGATATGGGTTTGGATGTCAATATTTTGACATGACAAACTTGGGAAAGCATGAACAGCTCGTGCTTGGACTATTCCATTGTCTAGTTGAGACTTGCAAATTAGGCGAAGGTCCTACCGATTGGTAGGTTAAGTCAAGTTCCAATCGATGTTGAGGGGTTGTGAACATTTGTATATTTTGAAGTTATCGACATTGTTGATGACACAAACCCATATCCAGTGCTTCGAGGGATAGATTGGGAAATAGAAAATCAGACAATCATAAACCTTAATAAAATAATCCTCTCATTCGAGGATGATGAGATGAGGGTAGTGTCACCCATTCACCCACTAGAGGGTAAAAGATATGTCGAACCATTCTATAGTGAAAGACAAGGTGATTATTCTAACCATATGTATAATGTCACTTCCTTAAAAGATGATTACATAAATACTACAGTGGATGGGAACCTGAGCTGGTGGAGTACTAGCTCATGCACATCAAATTCAAGAGAGGCATTGGAGAATTGGAAAAATAAACTGCACAAAGTATCTATGAGGAGATGCGCTAGGATTACTAGGTCTGTGTGACGGGTGGAATTTCAATCAAGGGATTTACCCACCTATGAATTATTACCTAATCTTTCAACTTTTCTAAGTGAGTTTGAAGGAATGGTGACAGAACCATAGCTCTTTTCTGCATTATACTTTGTGCTAAAAGCTACACCTTCTAGATGGTGGGGTGTGCATAAGTAATCTATATCTGAATAGACACAATGAAAAATATTGCTGGAAGTCGTATTTGGTGAAGAAAACACAATTTTGGGTTATAAGTATACAGGTTTATCAAGCCCTGTCAAACACCTCAATCAATGTCACACAGCTTCTGCATAATACCCACGACAGGAATGGGTCCATCATTTCATACACACATTGGAAATGACACCTAGGAGCTAGTACACATCCATGGAGTTACGACAAAGAAATCAGGATTGGAATGAGGTAGTTAAACAATTCATGCACACATTTGAATTTGTTGATGAGCAGCAGGCAGACGATGTTGTGGTTCAAATGATAAAATATATAATATTTGTTGAAATCCCTATCGAAGTGGAGAATTCCCACCATTACAGTGTGACCATCCAGCAATGGATAGCTTGTTACAATCTGGCCAAAGAACCAGATGTTGATCCTACCAACCTTAATAGACCAGAGTCAGAGGGTATGCGCAAGGTAGAAGGAAGTGGTATTTCTAGAGAACATTTCCTCAAGCCACTCAAAATTAAGAAAGTCACCATTGGTTCACCGAAAAACATAAAGTTTTCCAATATTGGGCATTATTGGGATGAGGAAACAGTAGCAAAAATCATAGACTTACTGCATGAATTTCAGGATCTATTCTCTACCAAATTCTCAGAGATGAAGGGAATAGTAGGAGATCTGGGAGAGATGAAAATACCACTGAAACTAGATGAAAAAACAGTTAAAAAGCGACCGTATAGGTTGAATCCAAGGTATAAAGAAAAGGCGAAATTTTGGTTAGACCGAATGCTAGACGCGGGAGTCATTGAACCTATCGAAGAATCAAAATGGATCAGTCCTAGAGTAATTAAGGATAAGAAGACAAAATGTGAATTCAATATCTGTCTCGACCTGAGAAAACTTAATGATGCATGCTTGCACAATCTATTCCCAACACCATTCAAGGATGAAGTTCTTGAAAGCATCGGAGTACATGAGATGTATTCATTGACTGACGAATTTTCTGGTTATCACCAAGTCAGAATATTGAAGGAGGATTGACACAAAATGACCTTCGTAATATAATGGGGCTGCTGTCAGTTTATGGTAATGGCCTTTGGACTCAAGAATGCTCCTAATATTTTTTCTAGAATAGGAGTTTCTGCTTTTAAAGATTTTATACATAAATTTCTTGAAGTCTACTTTTATGATTGGACTATGTTTGGTCTAGTAAAAGACCATATTGAAATTTTGCGCATGATGCTGGAGCATTGTTGCCAGTATCAGATTGCGCTGAATTCAAAGAAATGTATCTTTTATGCACCATTCGGTGTGTTGTTAGGACATGTAGTCTTTCATGATCAAATTCTGGTCGATCTGAAAAAATTTGCAATTACTATTGACCTACCACCACCTACATCAATAACTTAACTCAGATCAATGCTAGGAAACACAGGATATTATGGAAAATTCATCAGAGGATATGCAGAGATAACTGCTCCAATGGAGAAAATTTTGAAAAAGATGCAAAGTTCCAGTGGACAGAAAGTTGTCAAGAAATTTTAGACAAGTTAAAGGGAAAGATGGCTACTACACCAATATTGGTATTTCCATACTCAAAGAAGCAGTTCCATGTTCATTTCTATGCATCATCTGTCGTTCTCGGCATAGTCCTGACGCAACTGGATGAGGGCACGATTGATCACCCTATTTCTTTTTCCAATAGAAAACTTTCGATAACAAATAAAAATTACACTACGAGAGAAAGAGAAGGACTTTCCATGGTATATGTGCTACAAATGTTCAGGAACTCTTTGTTGGGTGTAAATTATAAAATGTACACTAATCATTCGGAATTAAAATACCTAGTCAACAAGCCAGTGTTGGGGGTGAATATCTGTCGATGGCTCCTCCTAATTCAAAAATTTAATTTTGAAGTCATTGTTAAACCTAGTCAATGGAATGTGGGGCCTAATCACTTGTCAAGGATAGAAAGTGGTGAAAAACCAAATATTTTGGAGGATAATTTTCCTGATGCGCAACTATTTGCAATCACCATGTATGATAACCAGTATCAGGCTATCATCCACCTCTTGAGTATGGGTTATGAACCTTAAGGGTTCACCACAGCATAGAAGAAACACCTGATCATCAAAGCCATGGATTTTATGTTGATCGTTGGACAACTATACAAGTTGGGCCCTCATGAAATATTGTGTCGGTGTGTTTTAGAACACGATCGAACTTGGATAATGAGTGAAGCACATGGTGGTGTCGCAAGAGGACTCCATGCTGGAAAGGAAAGATTGTGCAAGATATTGCAAACTAGACTATGGTGGTTGTTACCACCTAAGTTGTACTTAGCGGTTTTTTATCAAGTGAGCCTGGTGAACTGGACAAGGATAACTTGTTCGGACTTCAGAAGATCCGTGGAAGTACTTCTAGGAAGTACTTGTTGTACTATATCACATGTTCATACCCCATGGGGGAATTGTAATAAATGTTTTAGCATGATAGTGTCTGTAAAAGAGTCGATCTCTTAGAATTTATTTTTCAATCTGATCAACCAAGGGTGTTTTTTTCCCTTGGTTATTATTGGTTGTTGAACAAACGACTGATAATTTCTAAGTTTTTCACCCCATACCTCCAAAGTTGGGGTGGTCAGCTTGGCATTTAGGCCTATTGAGGTTATTAGAGTCTATGTGTCAATGTATAAACATGCTAGACATCATGGTCAAGTCATATGAACATGTCTAAGTCCCCCTAGGTTTTTTTAATTTTTCAATTTTTTAGTTTTTTCAATGTTTTTTATTAAAAATTTAATTTTTCCAAAACTTAGGCTAGTTTTTAATAGCTTAATTGGAAAAATTGATTTTGTAATAAAAGTGGGCCAAATAATCAGTTTCAGTCATGTAGTTGCTCATTTTCAAGCTAAAAGCACCATGTAAACATATGGACCCACTATTTCCTAGTTTTGAGTGATTTTCCATCACTCAGGTCAGAAAGCCCCAAAAAATCAATTATTGATTATTTTAATTAATAAATTGATGAATAATGGAGCAAATCCAAAATCATAGATCATTGGATTCTCAGCGGATTTGATTGAAATCAGTCAGATCTGAACCAGATTGACTGGATCTGACAAATCCTTGACTGAAGGAGGTGATCAAATTAGATCCAGAGTTGATCTTTAGCAGTCTTTATGGGGAATTACGCCCTCTCTCTCTCCTCCACACGTCTGGACTCTCCTGCATTCCCTATGGACTAATGTGTCAGTTTATGGGTTGATGTGTCAGCTCAATAAGCCCCCCAGTTGACAAGTAGGATTAGTTCAGCTTCAAATCTGCATTGATTGACTCTCCATCAACTGATTTGATCTATCTCCTTGAGATTTTTCCCCCCCCTAGGCTGGATCTCCTGTTTTTTGTATAAATCAAAGCATAAGCCTCCTCTTCCAAACTAGTTAGAGTTGGATTGAAGGGCTTGCTATTGTAATACTGTTGTAATCTTTTGATTATTGAAATAAAGAAGCTTTGGAGGCCAAATGGTGAAATACTCTCATATGTGTGGATTAAGCATTGTCTTATGGCTATTGATGTTGCCGGCTTTTCTCTCAAATTCTGCATCTGAACCCTGTCTAGCTTGAACGATTTAGCTAAATCAATAGGAGTATAGTTGGGCAAGTAAGGTTACTTGTTTTTCTTATATCTCATAGCATATATGTTAGAATATC
>LPNX010071880.1:140683-193203 GCA_001517045.1 Pseudotsuga menziesii | reverse complement strand
TTGTGAAGAAATTTCCCCTCTGTATTCCACTAACAAGTTTCCATTGCAGATCTGCTTCAGCAACAAGCACTTCTCTTCTCCTTTTCCTCCTTCAAAATCATTTTTTTTACATGGTTACTTTGTTCACAGCTTTGATATTGTTTAGATCTATTATCTTAAAGTAAATTTAACATAGATATATCTTCTCAAATCCCATAATCTAGATCTTGTTCTTAAAAGGTTTCATAAGAATTCTAGATCTAGCTTTAGGGAAATCGTCTTTTTTGCATGGAATTTTAAAGAGAATTTGTAGCTTGCATGCATTAGATTTTTGTTTGTTGTTATAAAATATAAATCTAGAAATTATTGCACATCATATTGGATGCCTAAAATGTAAGCCAATATCCCAAGGAAATCTTGCTTTCCTTGGTTCCCTTTTTACCTTTTTTTAACTAGTTTTTACTTAGCTTTTTTTTGGTTAAAAGTAAGCTGACCCAAAGGTACTTTCAGAGTGCATTTGGGCATATTTCAGTCTAAAAATATTGCTGTTTTTAGCAGTTATAACAGAAAAGAGGAGGATCTGTTGTTCGAAAGTGACTTTTGGGCCTTCTGAATCCCCCAGGCGTCTCCCTTTTTTACTGAAATCTTTAATTTTTGCACTTTGTAAGCTCTTGGTTTCATTCTGTATAAGCCTCAAGAGGAATCATATCATATTTTGGATATTTTAACCACTGTTAAAAAATATATTTCTGAATAGGCTCTTTCAATCCCATTCCCCATCCCCCCTGGGGGGATTTGCGTCCATGTCTTTTTTTGCTTTTCGTTCTTGTTTTTTGCAATATAGCATAGTTCTAATCTGTAGGGTAGTATACTTTGGTTTATTATCAATTCCATATTCCATATATAAAGTTCCAAATTAATTTAATACTTACCCCATGACTTCCCGATTGACCCGAAAAGGGAAAGAGATGTATAATAGGACTAATTAGAGAACCAGCATTGTGTATCTTGGTTTTCTTTTCATCAACTGTTTCTTCAGCTTTAATAAAATTAACCCCTCCTCAATTCCCCGATTGAGATCCATTTGGATCGAAAGAGGTTCCTGGAGGGTTTTCTTTTTAACAAGAACATCCATCTCAAAATTTACTAAAATTGACAGGACTCTGGTGTGTATGCTCTGCACTTGGCTATGGTTCGTCCGATCAGTCAAGCTATATCAAAATCACTTGAGTGACTAGAATAATTAGGATTCACTCTCCCAAATTAACAAACCATCAAGTGAAAATCCAACACCTAGATCAAACCATTATGGTGGCAAAATACCCAAAGGAAGCGGGAACTCCTGAAAAGTGACCTCAGGGTACCAATCTCTGTCACACCCTAATGGGTACATTATGAACAATAGCCCCAGAGACTCCATTTATCCCACATATTCATTGCGGGTAGCCGTGAAGGTTTAGTTTTGGACATACTCCAAGTACTCTCGGGTATATCTAGAGTCCACCCCTTCACCTAATTTTAATCAACTCATATTTCACATTAACTTAAAACGTACCAAGAGGCAATTGCAAAACATTCACTCCAAGCACATGCAAGTACATTGATTTTATTTTGACTCCATTTTAAGGCACTGGTTATTTTCTTGCTATATATTTATATTGTGTCTCAACATTTTGCTTTCGTGTGCTCATTTTGTATCTTGTCATCTATGGTTGTTTATGGTTAAATTTCAAACTCCTAAGTAACTCATTCAGTTCAACATTACCATACTAAGTAATTTAGTCTTAGTAACTTAATAGGGTCTACCCCCCTTGGCTTCGTTAGGAGTTGAGCCTAAATGGAGGAGTCAAGAAAAAGGTGACATCCTTGACTCGAGACTTGCCCCCAAGGACACACCGAGTGGCTTGAAGATTTTCACCACGTGACCCAGGTGTGTGAAAGGTGGCAACAGTTTTTGGCACCGTTGTCGGGGATAAATCTTTTTATTATCGAGTATGACTTAGCTTAGCTTTTTTCTAAACAACTAAAAAGATAAAAAACTTTTGATTGATCTAGTCTTTAAAAAACATAAAAATTAAAACTCGATCCATCTGGAAAATCCACTATCTAACATCCCTTCAAGAATTTCTACCCGAAGAAACCGTCGACAATTATTCAATCCTCTCCCTGATCCCGAAAGGTTTATCAGGGAAAGATTGAATAGGAATAATTCTCATAGAAACCTTGAAAATTTAGGAGACCAATCCCTCTCAGATATCGATCACATATTTGTAGAGAGTGATACCTTCCAATCTCAAGAAATGATGGAATTTTTCAAACCCCTTGACTTTTCTCATATAGCAGGTAGTCCTCATGACATTCCGAATGATGCTATAAAGAAGCTCCCCATATTTGAGGGAAATAACTCCATCACTGCCAAGTCTCACATCTGAAAGTTTGATAAGCACCTGGTCAGTTACTACAATGATGCTGCCCATAACCATGAAGATGTCAAAATGAAGCTCTTTGCTTTATCCTTAGAGGATGATGCTGCGGAATGGTACTTCGACCTTGGTGATGATTCATATAAAACTCTTAATGAATTCCTAGAGGGTTTTAAGAAGAAATGGGGGGGAAAGAAAGAACCAAGACATCTGCTTGCTACCCTCCATAACATAAAGAAGATGGAGAATGAAACCATTGATGAATTTAATACTAAGTTCAGGCGTGTGGTTGCGAACCTCCCTAGAGAAATCAAGCCAAGGGATGCCTCCATCCTCATATCTTAAATTGAATCTTTCACTGGTGATTTGAGGTACTAGTTAAGGGACAAAGAGCTGGCCAATCTAAAAACTGCTCAGGAATTGGCCGAGAAAATAGAAAAGAATATGCAGTCTTTAGGTAAATCCAAAATTCCAGGTTACACTAGGGGAAACACTTCATACAACAAAGATAAGAGAAAAGCCATTGAATTAGAGGAAAAGGCAACCTCTAAAGACCCCATGGAAAAGGTAACTAACATGATAGAAAAATTGGTTACTAGTCAAAACGAGATCATGGCAAATCAATATGTACAATTGAATAATATTCAGAAGAGAATAATCACAATGGAAAGAAATAATGGACCTAGGAAATTTCAGCCTAAATAGAATCATGTGTATCAGAAGAAAGCTCCTCAACAAGAACCTAGGATTCCAAACCAGTTAGACTAAACTAACCTGGTAGAAGAAGTCATTCCATGGTGTAGACCTTGTGATCAGTTCCACCAGGAAAGAACTTGCTATATAGCAAACCAAGTTATAGAACATTGAATGGCTGAGGTCAGTAATCAAGAAACAACATCAGGCGAGTCTGATCATGTGTACATGGTAGACTGAACCTATCCTTTATCAAACCAGCATTGGCAGTAGGCCACAGATTACAGTTATGAGAAGGAACTCCTTTCCAGCATTTATGGTGTAATGCCTTCTCCAGAAGAAATTAAGGAAATGAAGGAGGCTAGATTCAAGGGAGCAGTGTATCAAAGAAAGGAGAAGCCATCACCATCTAAATAGTACAAACCAAAGGTAACTGCTTCTCCCCTCCCAGATCCTCCTATTGTCCCTAAGTCAAATATTGATATGGGAGAATGGATAAGTAGTGCTAAGATTCATGTTTATGCAACTGATGTCCTTAAAATTCCCGTTCAAAAAGAAAAGTTGTTGAAAGCTTTAGAGGATAGTCAAAGTAAAGCTCATAATATTGTCAAAGAGGATCCTCTTCCTAATAAAAATGCTATATTTGAAGCTGAACATATTGAACCTATATATATGCCTATAGTCCTCAACAGTGTTGATCCAAGAAGAGAATACCACCCGCCTTTTTATGTCTCCCTCTTAGTTGATAACTTGCTCCTTCATAACTACATGTTAGATTCAGGTGCTTCATCAAATGTCATGACAAGAAAAGTAATGGAACAGCTAAATCTAAGGGTCACCCGACCCTACCACAATGTTTGTGCCATGGATGCAAGAGAAGTTGAAGTGGTAGGGATAATCTTAAATTTATAGGTTAAGTTGGCTAAGTATCCTAATATTGACATGTCGATGGATGTGGTAGTGATAGATGTTCCAGATAATTGGGGTATGTTGCTATCCAGAAAATGGGCCGCAACTCTTGGTGGACACATTCAAATGGATTGGACATATGCTACTATACCTGCATCAGAGAACACTAGGGTCATTCTCCACAAAGAGAAGCTAAGGAAACAACATGTAGAAAAACCTAAGAAGCCCGGAAATGAATTTGTTCATTTCATCGATAACTTTGGAAACTATCCTATTTTGTCAAATTTCATGGCCCCTATTAAGGAAAACATTAAAAATGAAAATATCTATGAAGTTTGACAAATGTTCTTTGACGGGGCTTATTCCAAAACTGGAAAAGGTGTGGGCATCGTGATCATATCTCCTTTAGATAAAGTCTACAACTTTGCATTTAGGTTAGAGTTTGAAGCATCAAACAATGTAGCCGAGTATGAGGCATTGCTCCTAGGGTTAGAAACTGCTAAAGATATGGGGAGAAAGATGTTGAACATAAAAGGTGATTCATATTTAGTTGTCCTCTAGATTAAGAATCAGTATCAATGCAAAAATGACAGACTAAGAAAGTATAGAAATGCCACATGGGACACTATGGAGTGGTTTGATGCACTTAACATTCAAAAGATCCATAGAGAAATGAATGGGTTAGCAGATAAATTAGTAGTAGCAGTATCCACCCTCTAGCCATCAGATGAAATGATTAGTGGGAATGGAAAGATGGAAATTAATTTCAGACCTTCAGTTCCAAATAATATAGATCACTGGCAGGTGTTTAAGGATGATGAACAACTTTTGAGATTCATCCACAATCTACAAGAGTTTGAAGGTTGCAAGATCAGTTACCAGCAAGAGGGTAAAGAGTATCAGGAGTGCAAGGATAATGTAAGGAATCACATCCTGAGTAGCCTTATAGCTTTCGAGAATCTTTTCAATCGACAGGATCATCATAAAAAACAAAAGGAAGAAATAAAAACTAGGAATTATATGGAAATAAATATAGGAACTAACAAGGATCCCAAGTTAATAAAAATTGGAAAGGGTACTTCGAAAAAGGAAAGGAACAATTTGATCAACTTAATCAAAGAGTATAGAGATGTGTTGGATTTTATTTATGATGAGCTTAAATCCTACCGGGAGGATGTGTTTCAACACACTATTCCCCTCACAGAAGAAGCTAAGGAGGTCAAACCTTTCTGACAAAAAATTAGGTGAATAAATCCTAAGTTGGCCCCCATTGTGCAGAAGGAACTTCAGAAGATGTTAGCAGCAGGGATCATACACCTACAAGACATTCATCTTGGTACTCCAACTTAGTTGTTGTCAGAAATAAGAATGGGTCAATTAGAATATTTATAGATTTTAGAAAGCTGCATACATCATGCCTCAAAGATAATTACCCATTACTCGACATGGAAACATTGCTTCAAAGAGTAACAGGATCAAGAATGATGTCCATGTTGGATGGATTTTCCAGTTATAACCTGGTGTTGGTAAATAAGGAGGATCAACATAAGACTACATTCACCACACCTTGGGGTACCTATAAATTTGTAAGAATGCCTTTTGGCTTATTGAATGCTAGTGCCACCTTCCAAAGAGCCATGGATTTTTCCTTCAAAGAACTTATAGGCAAAATAATCGAAATATATCAAGATGACTTAACTATTTTTTCAAACGAAAGATTTGACCACATAAGTCATCTTAGGCAGGTTTTTATAAGATGTCAAAAATATGGTATTTCCTTCAACCCCGCCAAGTCAATCTTTGGAGTTGATGAAGGCAAGTTGTTGGGGCACATCATTTCTAAGGATAATGTCAAGGTTGATCCTGAGAGAGTTGAAGCCATTAAGAAAGTCCCCTTTCCTCTGAATATAAAAGCTCTCTAGTCTTTTAATGGTCAGATCAATTTCATAAGAATATTCATCCCAAATTTAGCAGAATTAATGAAACCTCTACAAAATTTATTAAAGAAAGATGCTAAGTTTGAGTGGACAGATGAAGGGAAAGTTGCATTCAAGTCTATCAAAAATTCCATATCCATGTCCCCGGTCTTGATTATTCCAAATTATTCCAAGGAATTCCAGATATTTTCCTTTGCTTCAGAACACACCATTGCTGGTGTTTTGCTTCAAAAGAATAAGGAGGGACAAGAGCAACCTATAGCCTTTATGAGTAGAGCCTTGCAAAATCAAGAGTTGAAGTATACCACAATGGACAAACAGGCCTATGCTCTTGTCAAGTCTCTTAAACATTTCAGAACTTATATAGGTTACTCCAAAATCATTGGATATGTACCCCATGCAGCTGTCAAGGATATCATTTCTCAACAGGATTGTCTAGGAATCAGGGGTAAGTGGGTTTAAAAGATTCAAGAATATGATTTGGAGATGAAACCTACTAAGTTAATTGAGGGACAGGGTCTTGCAAAGATTTTGACCCAAGGAAATGAAAAGGCCTTAGGAATAATCTGCTAGAATAGTGATTTAGAACAAAGTGTATCAGACAAGCTTCAAAGATTAGAGCAGCACCCTTGGTACACCGACATCATATTTTTCCTCCACAACCTTACATGCCCCGATCACTTACTTGGCCATAAAAGAAGAGAATTAAGGTTAAAAGCAACTAAGTATTATTTGACAAAAGATGGTTTGGGTTGGAGAAACCCTGATGGTTTAATACTTAGATGTGTCGATGAACCTAAGTCGAATAAACTCATGGTTGAGTTCCATTCAGGATTTTGTGGTGGACATTTTGCAACAAAAACAACCACCCATAAAATCCTTAGAGCAGGCTACTATTGGCCGAACCTATTTTCATATGTGCACAAGGCTGTCAGAGTTTGGCCCCAGTGTTAGTTATTCACCAGAAAGCAACAAATGAAAGCCTTGCCTTTAAATCTAATAGTAGTCCAAGCCCCTTTCCAACAATGGGGGCTTGATTTCATCGATAAGTTCAAAGATAACTCGAGCAATGGTTATTCTTGGATTCTTACCACCACTGATTATTTTACCAAGTGGGTAGAGGCGATACCCACCAAAAAGGCAACTGATGCTATAGTCATGGATTTCTTAGAAGATAAGATTATCACAAGATTCAGTGTGCCAGCTAGAATCATCACAAATAATGGCCTATGCTTTGTTTCCTCTGAGATGTCATCGTTCTATTTCAAGTATAGCATTGTCCCATCCCACTCATCCAATTACTATCCCCAAGGAAATGGTCTAGTTGAATCAAGTAACAAGAACTTAATGACCATAATCAAAAAAAATTGTGCGTGACAATAAGAAGGCTTGGGATAACAAGATCAAATTAACATTATGGGCCGACATAATCACCAAGAAAAGTTCAACCGAGAGGAGCCCTTTCGAACTAGTCTATGGCCTTGATGTCACCTTACCAGTCCATTTAAAGCTTCCAGTTTATCAGCTTCTCCAGACCTTCAGCTCAGATCAAGAGGCCATTCAGAACAGAATAAACCAGTTGATCGAACTAGATGAGAGTAGAAGAAATTCTCTAGACTAGAGTATCAGAAATTTAGACAAGGTCAAAAGAACCTTTGATAAGTCTACCCGGCTAGGATCCTTCCAAGTAGGTGACACAGTTTTGCGTTCGGACAAATGACGGGAGAAAGCTGGGAAACATGGAAAGCTCGACAACTTATGGTTGGGACCGTACATCATCAATGAAATAGCATGAATGAACTCCTTCTATCTAAATGACCTAGAAGGAGAAAGGTTCAGCCTGCCAGTGAATGGTTTCCTCCTCAAGTTGTTTTTCACCGAGACAGTTTGATGCCTTTATTGGCATCGGTGGTTTCAGGGCCAATTTCTAAACCTTGCCCTGGATGTATTTCTAAATTTTATATATCATGTTGTTGTATCATAGATATTGTTGTATTATAGTTATTTTGTACCATGTTTGAAAATTTTCCTTTATATATCAGTTTTGTCAAATATTCCTTTTTGCACATCATAAACTAATTATGTACATTAGATTGCTTTTATAGTTAATTTTTTTATATATATACATGTTACTGACAAACTCTAATTGCTATGCACGACCCAGAGATTCCAGAGTTCTCACATCCTCTGCTTTGAACAGAAGATCAGTTAGAGAATGTGTCCCTAGATGGAGCCAGAATGTTACCACCTAAGTTGTACTTAGTGGTTTTTTATCAAGTGAGCCTGGTGAATCGAACAAGGATAACTTGTTCGGACTTCAGAAGACCTATGGAATTACTTCTGGGAAGTGCTTGTTGTACTATATCAGATGTTCATACCCCATGGGGGAATTGTAATAAATTTTCTAGCATGATAGTGTCTATAAAAGACTCAGTCTCTTAGACTTTATTCATCAATCCAATCAGCCGAGGGTGTTTTTTCCCTTGGTTATTATTGGTTGTTGAACAAATGACTGATAATTTCTAAGTTTTTCACCCCATACCTCAAAAGTTGTGGTGGTCGGCTTGGAATTTAGGCCTATTGAGGTTATTAGAGTCTATGTTTCAATGTATAAACATGCTAGACATCATGGTTGAGTCATATGAACATGTCTAAGTCCCCCTAGGTTTTTTCAATTTTTCAATTTTTTAGTTTTTTCAGTGTTTTTTATTAAAAAATTAAATTTTCCAAAACTTAGGCTATTTTTTAATAGTTTAATTGGAAAAATTGATTTTGTAATAAAAGTGGGCCAAATAATCAGTTTCAGTCATGTAGGTGCTCATTTTCAAGCTAAGAGCACCATGTAAACCCATGGACCCACTATTTCCTAGTTTTGAGTGATTTCCATCACTTGGGTCAGAAAGCGCCAAAAAATAAATTATTGATTATTTTAATTAATAAATTGATGAATAATGGAGCGAATCCAAAATCATAGATCACTAGATTCTTAGCGGATTTGATTGAAATCAGTCAGATCTGAACCAAATTGAAATCGTCTTTTTTGCATGGAATTTTAAAGAGAATTTGTAGCTTGCATGCATTAGATTTATGTTTGCTGCTATAAAAGATAAATCTAGCAATCAGTGCACATCATATTGGCTTCCTAAAATGCAAGCCAATATCCCAAGGAAATCTTGCTTTCTTTGGTTCCCTTTTTACCTTTTTTTAACTAGTTTTTACTTAGCTTTTTTTTGGTTAAAAGTAAGCTGATCAAAAGGTACTTTCAGAGTGCTTTTGGGCATATTTAAGTCTAATAAGATTTCTGGTTTTTAGCAGGTATAACAGAAAAGAGGAGGAGCTGCTGTTCGAAAGTGACTTTTGGGCCTTCTGAATCCCCCCAGGGGTTTTCCTTTTTGACTGAAATCTTTAATTTTTGCACTTTGTAAGCTCTTGGTTTCATTATGTATAACAATAAAGAGGCATCATATCATTTTTCTGATATTGTAACCACTGGTAATAAAAATATTTCTGAATAGGCTATTTCGAGCCCATTCCCCATCCCCCCTGGGGGGATTTGCGTCTGTGTCTTTTTTTCCTTTTCGTTCTTTTTTTTTTTGCAATCTAGAGTAGTTCTAATCTGTGGGGTAGTATACTTTGGTTTATTATCAATTCCATATTCCATATCTAAAGTTCTAAATTAATTTAATACTTACCCCACAACTTCCCGATTGACCCGAAAGGGGAAAGAGATGCGTGGTAGGACTAATTAGAGAACTAGCATTGTGTATCTTGGTTTTGTTTTCATCAACTATTTCTTCAGCTTTAATAAAATTAACCCCTCATCAATTCCTTGATTGAGATCCATTTGGATCAAAAGAGGTTCCTGGAGGGTTTTCTTTTTAACAAGAACATCCATCTCAAAATTTACTAAAATTGACAAGACTCCGGTGTGTGTGCTCTGCACTTGGCTGCGGTTCATCCGATCAGTCAAGCTATATCAAAATAAGTTGAGTGACTAGAGTAATTAGGATTCACTCTCCCAAATTGACAAACCATCAGGTGAAAATCCAACACCTAGATCAAACCATTACGGTGGCAAAATACCCAAAGGAAGCGGGAACTTCTGAAAAGTGACCTCAAGGCACCGATCTCTGTCACACCCTAATGGATGCGTTATGAAAAATAGCCCCAGAGACTCCATTTAGCCCACATATTCCTTGCTGGTGGCCATGAAGGTTTAGTTTTGGACATACTCCAAGTACTCTTGGGTATATCTGGAGTCCACCCCTTCACCTAATTTTAATCAACTCATATTTCATATTAACTTAAAATGTACCAAGAGGAAATTGAAAAACATTCACTCCAAGCACATGCAAGTACATTGATTTTATTTTGACTCCATTTTAAGGCACTAGTTATTTTCTTGCTATATATTTATATTGTGTCTCAGCATTGTGCTTTCATGCGCTCATTTTGTATCTTGTCATCTATGGTTGTTTATGGTTAAATTTCAAAATCCTAAGTAACTCATTCAGTTCAACATCACCATACTAAGTAAATTGGCCTTAGTAACTTAATAGGGTCTACCCCCCTTGGCTTCATTAGGAGTTGAGCCTAAACGGAGGACTCAAGAACAAGGTGACAACCTTGACTAGAGACTTTCCTCAAAGGACACACCGAGTGGCTTGAATATTTCTACCATGTGACCCAGTTGTGTGAAAGGTGGCAACAGTGGCCAACCATGCATATGGATACTAAGAATTACTGCCGAAGCTGTGATGTTTTCTAGAGAACAGGAAAACCGTCAAGACATGAAGAAATGCCACTAGCACTACAGATAACCCTACGAGCATTTGATAAATGGGTCATTTATTTTACTGGGCCTATCATTCTACTAGGAAAAAGGACTGGCGCATGCTATATTATCATAGTGACAAATTACTTAACCAGATGGGCTCAAGAAGCACCTGTTAAAGATTGTATTGTTGTGACTACAATAGTGTTTATATTTGAAAATGTGGTGACAAGATTTGGCTGCCCTAAAATTCTTCTAAGAGATCATGGTATGCATTTTGTAAACAATTTGATTGATGATCTTACTGCATAGTTTCAGATTCAGCATAGGAAAACGACACCCTATCATCCTCAGGAAAATTGAATGGTTGAAGCATTCAACAAGATTTTGGAAAATGCATTGACCAAGGTATGCAACGCACACAGAGATGATTAGGATCAGAAAGTTTCAGCTGTGTTATGGGCATATCGCACAACTTGCAAAAGAATAACAAGACACACTCCATTTAGATTGGTATACAGACAAGAATTTATTGTGTCAATGGAATATACTCTATTGATCCTAAAAAAATTTACGCTAACTGAAATGATCGATGTGGATGTTGCAGAGCAAAGATTGTCGCAACTCATTCAAATCAGGGAGGAATGCTTTGTCGCAGGGTTTCATCAAAACATAGAAAAGAAAATATAGGAAGCATTGAATGATCTCCATATTAAGACTAAGAATTTTGAAGTTGGAGGAATTTTTTTGATGTACGATAGCAAATTTCTGAAGCATCCAGCTAAATTCAAGACACATTGTCTATGGCCATATGTGATTGTGCACATCACTGACGCAGGCATTGTAAAATTACATAAGATGGGTGGAACACCAATCACAGGAATGATAAATGGCAGTTGTTTGAAACCTTACCATGATGGTAACGACACGATGGGGTAAGAAGAGGGACCTATGGAAAAAAAAAGAGAAAAGAAAGAAATAAAAAGGAAAGTTTGTCGCTCGTCTATGACACAAATATGTAAAACCCACAATAAAAGTGGGAATGACAATTGTGCACCATTAAATCATGGGTACGTGAAAATATTTAGGTGGTTATGAAAGCGCAGTGTCATTAATTTGACAAGTCCAAGGGAATGTGGCAGTGTGCTTTTTGGTCCCATTCATCGTCCTCGCCATAACTGCCTTGATAGGTATAGGTCAGATTTCAATGGTGCGAAGTAAATTTCGGAGTGGGATGAACGGGAATCCCATGTAATCAACAAGATGCATCTCTACCATCGAATAATTGCATACAGGATGAGCACCACATATAAATATGATCCTTCATCGTCAAGATTCAATTTACTTGTGAGAGAGAAGAAGAGCACACCTATGTCTTCAACTATGAGGAGCCAAAGGTGATGGTCATTTTAATTTCTAGTACCAATGAACAATCCGAGATTACACGTGCATCACCCTGCTTGATAATGGAAGAGGTTATATTTCCTAAAGTACAACAAGTACAACAAGAACTAGAACAAATGGTATGACTAGCTCCATAGCCTGTTCCTACTGCTGCTTCATCCCTAGTTCAGAATACACCAGTTAATACGCTAGCTTTAGCTCCATGACTGTATGTACTGACGGGACTTTCGAGCGCAGATGTTCAAGGCGCATCAGCTCCTAGGGTAAGGGAGATGAAGTTTACAAAGAAGTGGAAGTTCACCAAAGAGACACTAGCTTTGCCACCAAGAAGAGATAGGAATGCTAGTATAGAGGAGAGGAACCAGCTACCACCATACATTCCGACAAGATGACCAGAGGGACCAGAAGTAAAGCTCCCGAAGAAAGCACACTCCTCCCTAGTTGCATCGAAGATCCCTACTGGATTTTAGGTGCTAAAAGATATCATACCGAAGCTGGCAAGGCTGAAATTCGAAGACAACAATACTCACAGATAGTAGGACCTGGATAGAAACAAGTACATGGTCACTCTTCCAGTCGTACCACCTGCACCACAGCTAGTTGTTCCAATGGATTGGGAGAGAGGAATAGAGCAGGCGGGCCTAGTTAATTTGTTGTATATGTCACATTTTGGTTGAAGTAAACAAGTGAGCACATATGTGCACCAACTACTTGTATGCTTCCATGGAGGATTTTTGTGGCTCGACAGACCATATCCTAGCAATGTGGACCTAATTGCATCCATCACGGGTCTCCCGTATGTAGGAATTGACCCTGCACCATGTCTATGCACGGATTGAGATACAACAAAGATGAGAGACAAGTATGAGCTTACCTGCACAAACAGAGGATTCTTGATTTCTTCTATAACTGACAATATAGTGAGGTTCGTCGCGAAAGTGTTATATTGCAAATTGTTGCACAAGATGCAACTCACTGAGTGCACTGCAAGGATAGTTTAACTAGCTGAGATCTGCACCGAAGGAGTGCAGATCAATTGGTCCTAGTATCTACTGAATGAGTTGCTAGAAGATGCATCCCAAGCATAGGAAGAAAATAAAACACTATTCCTATACTCCTGGATAATTTTGTTGATTTCCTTCGTAGTTTAGTCTAACCCTTCAGACTACCAGCCACTGGATGTCCTAGTGTTCGGTCAAGCATGAAATATCAAAACTTGTGGTTTGATAAGGAATATAAGATCTGACAGAAGGATAACAAAATATATTTATTTTTGCATGGGGAAGCACTAAGGGAGGTAGTGCAGCACTAGCATAGAATGCTCACTATGACAGTCCAGAGATATGCTCCTTTTATAACTTTCCAATATGGTCTCCATAATGTTATCCTACAGCCACACTAAGACCCAATGAAACAAGTGCAACCAATGCACTTCATGATTACTAACCAAGATCTTGAGGTGATCATCTAGGAATGGCCTACATAATGGCGCATCCCAGTAAACAAAGAGATGAACCAAGATGCAGGTGGGGGTGACGTGCAAGAAAACTTGACACAATATTCAGAAGAAGAAGAAGAAGAATATGGAACTAATTATGAATCTACACATGATGCAAAGGATGATTTAGAGGACACATCAACTGACGAGGAAGTGCATAACCAAAAGGAAGCGCAGGAAAAAGAGCAACATGGACCAAAGCACAAGAAAAGGAAAGCTGATAAAAATGTGAATGCAATTAGCTTAGAGGAGGAATATATCACCATAATTGCAAGTGTCACTACGAAAGTAGCACAGGCCATCCTCTAGAGCATAAGTAGGAAACAGACATGCTTAATGATCAAAAGAACAACGCATGTTAATAGGATTACTGAAGCCATTAATGAAGTGTGGGGCGCAATCAAAGTTGAGACACGTGGATTTGACACTGTAGTTACATTATAAATTCCCATATTGTTTCCACCTCTCAGGGTGAAGCTCATCGTGCATGTACTAGAAATAGGGACACCGAAATTTGATGTTGTTTCCCATGATACAGGGACACTGTCTCTTGATTTATCTAAGTTGACAATGGCCATGCTAAATGTTGTTTAGCATGCAGCCATGATAGAAATAAGGATCTGTGAAAGTTCTCTCATGTATCAAGCTCAAAATGTGACAAGGAAGGCGCAAAAATGCAAGGCCCTCCTTAGGCAGAAGGAGAAAGAAGTTCAAGCACATGAATAAAGAAGGCTCATATTGGATGAATCCATTAGTGGTGCAGTTGTAGAATTCCCCGCGAAAGAAGGTCAAGAAGAAATAGATGCAGTGGCCAAGGTAGCTCACTTGTACAATATTGTGGTCGACTGGAAGAAGCAGGTCAAAGAGATTAAAGCGCATCAGAGACCAAGTACACCTCTTGAGGTTCTAGAACTACACAAGAAAAAAGCATCTGAGGTTGTTGACAGAATTAAGGAAGGGGAGAAGCTATGTAATGAAGCTATTGACCAAGTGTCTGCGACTTGGGAATCACTCATTGAGGATCCAAAAGTACATAAAATCATAGGGGACCTGAGGTAGACAGACTTACAAATAATGACAGTCAAGGAAGATATGAAGAACCTGCTTATAAAAGAAAAGATAGCAAAGGCAGGAAAGCTGAAACAACTGCAACAGCAAGTAAAAACTCTATGTGACGAAGAGAAAATTAGAAATGATGAAGTTGCAGAGTAGCAAGCCGAAGCAGAATGGGTTACAGGGATCATTCATCCTATACACCAAAAATTCCACACCATAAATCAATCACTGGAATATGTGACATTAGAACATATCAGTTCTAACAGGGTGGAGCAATTGGAAACATAGGCGGAAGAGGTGCGGCAGGAAATAAAATAGGTACAAGGAATTATCCAAAAAAATTTTACTAAGGTCGGCACCGTCGAGCATGGAGAGAAGGAACCATGAAGATGCTAAGTGGCTTGGGACAAGCCACATGTGAGTGTTGGGGAACTGATGGTCCAAGAAAGAGTAGTAGGAATAAAATCCAGAAGAAACAAATATGCACAAGGAGGAAAGTGAAGCACAAGCGCTGGTAGGAAAAGCAAGCACGTGACGTAAAGTAAGGTAAATTATGGAAATGAAACATAGAAGAGAGGAAGATGCAGCGAGGAGTAGTGCGATGGAGGAAAAGTGGATCTCTATGTGTGCATAAAAGTAATGGCTAGAAAGCGATAGGTCAGGAAGATTGTGGGTACTAGAGTTGGCGTAAGCCGGTGGACAGGGCACGTATAAAGGAATATATGTAAGTCAGACCGATGGTGCCTTGTGTCAGCCATTCCTATGATAGTTTGTAACCATTTTTTACGGTTTATTACAACCTGCAATAAATGAGTTGTATGTAGTTGACCCTAGTGGTCTTGTAGAAGCTATAAATATGAGAAACCCATTTTGTAAAAGGTTTGGAAAAAAAGTTGAATGAATTAGAGAGCAAGTAGATAGTAGTGTTGTAGAAGTTTGTTGAGTCGTGGAACCCATTTTGCAGAAGGGTTTCGGTTAGTAGTTTTGTAAGGAGTCATTCTGCAGCTGAGTGTGCAGATAGTAGTTAGAAGAGTCGATCCAAGCTATGTGTGGATCACTAGGGGTAGTTAGAAGAAGAGCATAATAAAACCAAAGAGCATGAGATGGAGAAATATTTTGTGATCCAAAAATACATATCTCAAAGTATGTAGTCAAGTCGTAGACTAAAAGGTGCATATATTTCTCATGCTAGATGAAGAGCACCTTTGTGGTTTTTACCCATATGGGTTTCCACATTATATCTTGTGTCGCTTCAATGTGTATGTTGAATATTTGTAAGTTATCTTGAATTGTTTACATTTATTGTTTAAGTGAATATCGCACTGTTAGTGAAAGGAATGGATGAATGAATGACCGGTAACATTGAAATTATTGTATATCCTTTCAAGTTCATGTGTTGATAAGGTGTTAAGGGAAAGGTTGTGTTGCACTATTGCACCACTGTCGAGTTAGAAAAGGAATCCAACCTTCTGACATTGTCGAGCACCTTGGTTGTGTGCCAAGGGACTGTAATCCCTCGCCTAACTGTGGAAACATGGTTTTGGCAGTTCCCTATTAAGATATCTCAGGTGAGACTGCACCTGCGCTGCAGGTGTTTCCAACTAATCTTGCTTTGTCGGGCCAATATATTTGGGTTTTGTGTTTGTGTTTGGATGTTTTGTTGATCCTGAGTTGCAAGGGTGAGGAAAAGTATCCAACAGTCATATTTTGGGTTCAAATCTTGTTGTGATCCTTAGGTACTAACTTAAAACTCTAGGTCTTTATTTCTAGAAATACCAAATCAGAATCCATGAGTGAAGAGGAAGGCAATGAATACTTCAACAAATGACCAGAGTAACTATTATATTGGATAAGGGAAGGTGCACATAGAATAATATCATAGATGGGAATGATAGGGATCAAGGTAAACAAAGAGAGGTTAGGGATCATTGAACAGTAAGAAAAACACAGAGATGACACAATGCAGCTTTAGACTTCAAGGGAAGCAACTAGACCAATTTGCAATATAGGAGACATTGACAAATTCTCCATGTACTTAGGAGAATTGAGCAATGGAGGAGAAATGACTCAAAATATTGAGTTGGACCAGGAAGTGAAAAACTGAGACATGAGTGACAGGAAACTCAAATGTGTGCTTTTTTAAAGGGACTTGCTTCCAGACAACTTTCAAAAGAATGGGTTTCCTTCCTTCCTTTATTGTTAAGCTTTAACAAGTCGAATAAATTATAATTGAGTCTTTCTTCATTTTTGAACAAGCTTGAAGAAAAGAGAGAATATTGCTTGATATAACACTAATTCATGGATTTTATGAGCTTGAATTAGTGAATGCTTGTCGGTGTTTTCATGATTTTAAGAGTCTGAAAACTCCAAACAAGACTATAGGGGGGCGATTTTTCATAAATTTAGTCTCTTGAGTCCAAAAAAGGTATAAAACAATCCAAAGGAGAATGCTTTTAGCTTCCGAAGAACTAAGTAATATATTTTTCTTTCTTAGTCAAGAAGGTCTGAAAAAGGGGTAAACTATCACTGCACCAACACTCCTTCAAAAGCAAGAAAATAGCCTTAATTTAACGAGTGTGAAGGAAGGAAATATCACTCGAGATGTTCCATTTATTTACGAGAATGGGACAAACAACAGTAAAATCGATGTTTTGTGTTGAAGATTAACAATCATGACAATGACATAAATAATGCTTGAAATATTTTTTCATGGTTTAATCGAGAACACAAAAAATAAAAAGGGAGCTCAAACAGGTTCCCTTTTTGTAAATTTAGTCATCCAGACCCAAAAAAGAGATAAACCTATACTTGAAGATACTCTTCTAGCCACAGTGAACTAGAGTATTCATTTTTTGTAAGTAGTCCATATGGTCTGGAAAATTATTAAACTTATAGCGACAAGGATGATCCTTCAATTCCTTTAACGAATCTGAAAGAACAAGTAACTTGGCTATCTAGTCAATTTTAAGGAGTAAAATTAGGGCTTGAAGATAACTCCATAACATGAGATCACTATGACAAATGATAGTCATCAAAATATAGAGTATGGGGATCATTTTCACATCAAAAACAAATATGAAGGCTCTCGTGACCTAGAAACATGAAGCATGGGTACCAAAATTGGAAAAAAGTGCTCTAATTCATGGAAGAACAACGATGTTTGAAGAAAAATAGAAGGTTGCAAATCACAGTCCATGGATAAAAAAAGGAGGTCATAAGGTTCACAAAGGAGTAAGGTATCAATGTAGAATGGAGGGGGACCAAATCCTATGCTATATGTTAGAAAAATATACTCCAATTTCATTCATAATCTGCAACACTAGGTAAAAAACCACCAACATTAGTCAAAATAATGAAAATTTAACGAAAACAATATCAAAGTGGGTAAAAATTTTAATTTTTTACTTCAAATAGTGAATTTGGTTTTTTTTTTAAATTCATTTGGTTATTTACCTTGAATAGTGCAAGTTTTCCCTCAAACTTCAAATGCTTTGTACGAGCCAACCAGTGGACATAATCACGAATCGCAAGTTGCAGGTAGACCATATTTTCCTTAAATTTCATTTCAATCCATCAATTTCAAGTTTTTATGCAAAATTGGGTCTTTTGGCGAGTTTGTAAGGGAACCATACGGTACACATGGGTATCCCATTGTAAACTCATGAATTCGAGAAGTATTCATGGGTATACATCAAGGAACCCTCAATTAGCAAACATTGTTGTAACTACACAGTTGTGTGTTGTGTGAATCCACTACTAATCTAGGAGTGGATTGTCTATAGGTGTGGTTTTTGACTTGTTATCTAGGCTAGTCATACAAATGAAGAAGCAATAATCGAATTGGAAAGTTGGAGAAGAAGAAGAAAATTAGATATTCTAGCATCTTGGCAGCTTTATTCTTTGAGCAATTTCCCTCCTTGATCCCCAAGGTGAGACTTCCACCATCTCCTCAATGTGATCCTAGAGTAACAAGGTGGGGGGATGTGTTCCCTCATCAAGGTGGAGGTGATAACTGGGGCAGGTTTGATGAGGACTTCTATGCATGGTGTAGTATGAAAGTGCCTTCATTTGAGAATTTCCCATATGTTGGTCCATATTTTAGTAGTGATCCAAAGCTATCTCTTCCTCCCGTACGTTCATGGGGAGAGATGTGTAAGTTTTTTTTTTCATGCTTTTAAATTTTTATGAAAAATTTGTTAACAAGTGTATATATACATGCACGTTATATGAGTCTAATTCATGTTGTGTGATGCATATATTGGTTATGTTCAACTAGATGGCCACCCTAGAAACTACATGCGACTAGGGGATGGATATTATAGTGAAGTTGTGCTTCGAGTTGTGGAGTGCATTCTATCTAGGCTTTCCCATGATGTTCCTACTATGTGGATGGAGAAAATTCCCATTGATATGTAGGAGCATGTAGTGGGGATTCCCCCTTCCTGGATACACCTCCTATGGAGGGTGTCTATGGGTGTCTTATGTTACCGAGAGGTTGTGGTGGAGGAAGCCGAAGATGCAGAGTCTCTGTAGTTTCTAGCATCATGAGGGATTTCGATCCTTTTTGTATTTTGATGTACTTATTACTAGATCTTCGGACCTTGAATCGATTTATATGGACCTATTATATATATATATATATATATATATGATAGGTTATTTACATGTGGTTCTATGCATTCATTTGTGTATATTTTTTACAACGTATGTGACAAATGCCAATATAAGATGTAATTAGCATATAAGTTAGTAATTGTATTTTGGATCCTTGGAATATGATTGTATATAATGTGTTCAAAATGTATTTCAAGTAACCTAATTCATAAAAACTAACATAATAGAGTAGGATGTCTCCCCTCATAAACTCCATTAAGCTGAGAGACCACTAACTGGGAGTCAAGTATAACCTCCAGACAAGCAATAACATGTGAAATAGCATCCCTCAATAAATAAATAACAACATTGTATCCAGCCACATTGTTAGTTGCGGGACCTAAGAAAGCATCTCTCAAGGAAACTAGTTGTCATGTGGGTGTATAGATGACCCAAGTGGTTGAAGCCAGGTTGCAAGTGTGAAGGATTGTGCCATAGTGAATCCTATGAACCACTCCATAGACATCTTAAAAAAAACAAATATACATAAGAAACACTAAATCAAGTGATAACCATTTACAAATTTATACAGATATAGTACAAGAAAGATCATAAGCACTAAGGGTAGTACGTTTTTAGGTAGAGCCTGTATCACGGCTCATGACGCTTGTTGTTGTCATAATCTGTCAATTCATAAGAACCCTTATTTAATAATTTGGACACAACATACATACCTAACCACATCGATTTGAACTTCCCGTCCCCCATCGTTTCCTTATCCTGGTCATAGACCAAGACAAGTTCTTCAGAAAAAAACCCTAGGTTTGACAGCTTTGTCGTACTACTTTTTTACACATTGCTTACATTAGAGGAAATTTCAACTCAAAATGGGCCTCCTAATGAAAATTAATAAAATAATAGTTAAAATAATAAAATAACATTTATTAATTTTGGAGGAAGAGAAGAAAAAACTACTTTTTAGTTCGTATTTTCGACATATCTCCCTGTGTTTTTACTCAAATTTTAATCAAGAGAGCTTGTTGGATGAGGAATTAAATTCCACATACAATGAGTACCCACTCAAAATACTTTCGACAGTCCCTGCTACCCCAAAAACAACAAATACCTGAAACAAACATGATGATGATGTCATCATCATGTTTTTTTTAGGTATTTCTTGTTTTTGGGGTAGCAGGGCCCGTCAAAAGTATGTCAAGTCGGTACTTGTTGGATGAGGACTTTAATTCTGCATCCAATGAGCTCTCCCAATGAGTAAAAATGCATGGAGATATGTCGAAAATACGAACAAAAAAAGTAGTTTTTTTTATGATACCTATCCCCAAATTTATATTAAAAAATTGTTTAAGAGGTGCTCCCTTTTTTAATTTTAAATCATTTTGATTGGATATTACATGATGAGATGGAATTTGTATTATTTTTGGAAGGCCCATTTTAAATTGAAACTTCCTCTAATGTGTGCCTCATTTGATGTAAGCGTAGCTCTTTGTTTTTCATATAGATTTTTTGTATGTAACAAGCATTCCTATATGTCAGAAGTGTTGGGTAGCACATGTACTGTAATTATTAGAGAAGGTATTTTGCATTCTACCACTATGATTGCCTCCACCCCATTGACGAGTTGGAAAGGTGAAAACCTCATGGGATTTTTAACTATCGTTCAACATGCCCCAAGTGTTGGATACAACATGATATGACAATTTGATCTACTTGCATTGATAGTCCGCTTTAGAATGGTTTTCAAATATTTATTAATGGGTTCTATTTTCCCATTCACCTACGGGTAAAAGAAAGAAGAGTGATCTTGCTTAAAACCTAGTAAAGTAGTTAACTCTGCCATCATTTTTTTTTAAAGTGACTACCATGGTCGGTGTCAATCTGCTTCAAGATGTCAAATCTAGAGATGATTTGATTGAACATGAAATATGTTGTAATTTCACCATCTTCTTTGAAGGTAGGCATTTCCTCTTCCTACATAGTAAAGTAGTCTACAACAACAATGATGTACTTATTCCCCCTAGCAGACACTGGGTTGTAGGTCATGAAATCCATCCCCAACTTGGTGAAGTTACATGTCATGATAATGGGATGTAAAGGAGAAGGATGTAACCGCATATTTATTGTGTAAATATGACAAGGATGACATTATTTTATGGCTTCCACGCAATCCTTCAAGATGGTGGGCCAAAAATAATCGACGCATAAAATTTTCTGGTTCATTGCTAACCCAGATAAATTAGCCCCACATGCTCCAATATGAGAATAATTTAGTACAAAATCCACCTCCTCATGAGTGAGGAAATGATGTAAAATAGAATATACCCCTCTCCCATACAAGGTATCTACAATGATGAGGTAGTTTTTTATGTTTAGTCTTAATTTCCATCGCTCTTCTAATGAGAAGGTTGTCGGACATTTCAAAGTATAGAGATATATCAAAATGTCTTCCTACCAAGGATTTGTTAGAATAATCAACCCATATTTTACCCACTTAGACATTAATTTAATTGTTTTTGTCTTATTAGCCTAGTTCATGTGTCCCACCTTGTGCAAGTTGTCTTTTACCTATCCATAGTGGTCAAACTTTCCTTATTTGACTCATGTAGTGCATGGGAAAGCCCAAGGAATCAATTCTACTTTATTCCTGGCCTCCTAGGTGCCCTTCTGCTTTTTTTGCTATATTCCCTGCTTTTTCAGTGTTTTAAGGCAAAAGGAAAAGCTAGACTAGGTGAGGTTGACTAGTTTTTTTTCCTACACATCCTCCTCTCTTTTCTCCTTGCAAAATCATCTATGAGCTTCCATTCCACCACTCTTTATCTTTCCTAAGCCATTTTTCCAATTCGTGAGCTCCATGACAGATTTGGGATCAGCTTTTTACACCTATGGGGGATTTGCTTATTTTTAGTAAGCCTGCTTTATGCTAGATTTTATTTTCTCCTCATGCATTTGAATCCTTGATGTATTCTATTTATTCAAAATCCTATTTTATTATAGGTTTGGTTATTGTACACTGAGTTAATACAGTTTAGTGTTCAGCTCCAATTTCAGTCTCTTTTGTGAGTGATTTTGCATGATCAATTGTTAATTGCTCTGAGTAAAATTAATCTATCACTGGGTTCAATTTACACATGCTATCAGAGCCATTGTAGATTGTTTCTCTCCTTCAAAAATTGTTTTGCAGGTTCGACATCAGTGACCGGGAGCCTTCTACTGACAGTTGGGACAGATTTTCTAAGCTATGGATCAATCACAGAAAACTATCTTAACTCCCTTCAATTTATTTGAATGGAAAGTAGAGATGGAGATACAGTTGAGAGCGAAAGGCCTCTACAGGGT
Organism: Pseudotsuga menziesii; assembly: GCA_001517045.1. Taxonomy (NCBI): domain Eukaryota; kingdom Viridiplantae; phylum Streptophyta; class Pinopsida; order Pinales; family Pinaceae; genus Pseudotsuga; species Pseudotsuga menziesii. The sequence goes on along the minus strand of LPNX010071880.1, from coordinate 170,583 downwards.
GAATATGGCAATAGAAGCAGAGCCCAATGCAGCTGTAGAGAAGATAAAATGGCACAACAGGAGGGATGAGGCCTATGGTCGCCTGTGTCTGAGTATTTCCAGAGACCTCCTTTTCCATCTTGATGGATTGACATCACCGAATGAATTATGGGAGAAGCTTGCTGATATTTTTGGAAAGACATATGAGATGAGGGGACATCAAATCAAAAATGAGTTGATTTCTCTGATTCCAAGTAGCTTTTGAATCCCTGCAGCTATATTTCTCCAAGTTCAAAGCACTAGTTTTGCAGCTGAAACAGTGTGGGATTGAAAAGAAATATGATCAGCTCATCCTGGCCATCCTCTCAAAGCTAGGCCCTGACTATTCAGTGTTTGTTTCGACCTTCTATGCCAGAAAACTGACAGCTCAAACTTGGAAGATGCCTAGCCTTGCAGATTTCATGGAATCTCTCACACAAGAACAGGACAAGCTGGTGATGATGGGCACCATCAAACCATCCAAAGATCAAGCTTTGATTGCTGGAGATTTGAAGGTGGATTCAAAAGGAAAAAATAAAGCTAAAAAGCCTCCTGAGCAAAAGAGAGACAAGAAACAGTCTCCAGAGGAGCCACAAGGTTCCAAGAAGAAATACCAGAAGAAGAAAAACAAAGGTGAAATGAGTAAGTGCGCATACTGCAATAAGGGAAATCACACTGAAAGCTCTTGTATGAAGAAGAAAATAGATATGCTGACCCAACTCCTGGAGAATAATGGCATCTCCCTTCCAGATAGCTCAAAGAAGAGAGAAGGAGGATCAAGTTCAAATGACAAAGAGAGAGTTCATGCATTGGTTGCTGGCACATCAAGCTCACCCAGTTTTATCATTGATTCTGGAGCTTCAAGACACATGGTTTCGACCAAGGAGGCCTTCTCCTCACTTGACAGGTCAAAAGGACCATCAATAGTACTGGGAGATGACTCTCTCACTGAAATTTTAGGCAAAGGAAGGATAGATCTTGATCATGGTCAGTTCAACAATGTGTTGTATGTGCCTGGTCTTGCCTCCAACCTCCTATCAATGTACCAGATGACCCACACTGGGTCTCCTAAGAAATTCATATTCTCCCCTGATGAAGTTGAGATCACAAAGATCTCAAGTGGTAGAGTCATTGCAAAAGGAGTTGCAAATCATGCTCAAAAGGTATACATGTTCTCACACTTCCTACCCTGCTCAAAACCCTCTGCTCTTTTGATTAATGCTAATGAGGCTAGCAAGATTTGGCATGAAATATTTGGCCACCCAAATTAGAAGTATATTTCTGATCTTAGTGAAAAAGAGATGTTCATAGGGTTTCTCAAGATAAAATTTTCCAAAGGAGTCTACCAAGGTTGTATCCTAGGAAAACACCCAGAGCATAAATTTGAGAGAGCTAGTCATGAGAGAACCTCTGCACCCCTCGAGCTGATCCACAGTGATGTTGCTGGCCCATTCCCTCATATGTCCATGAGTCAATCCAAATATGCATTGAATTTCATTGATGACTTTTCCAGGTATTGCTGGGTTCACTTCCTGAAACACAAGTCTGAAGTTTTTGGCCTATTCAAAGTCTTTAAGGCTTTGGTTGAAAACCAGTCTGGAAGGAAACTCAAAGACCTCAGATATGACAATGGTGGTGACTATGTCAAGTCTGAGTTTATTAACTATTATGAAAATTCAGGTATTCAAATGTAGCATTCTATCCCTTACACACCACAACAAAATGGTGTTGCAGAGAGGAAGAACAGATCACTGAAGGAGATGGCAACATGCATGATGGAGGCCAAAACTTTGCCACCAAAGTACTGGGCTGAAGCTATCAACTATGAAGCCTATATCTAGAATAGGGTGCCTCACAAGTAGCTTGATGGCATGACTCCCTTCAAAGCATGGAGTGGGCACAAGCCAGATGTGACCCATTTCAGGATTTTTGGCTCAAAGGCTTGGGCTAGAATTCCAACAGAGAAGAGAAAGGCTTTGCAGCCCCAAATCCAAGAGTGTCTTTTTGTTGGATACTCTGAAGATTCAAAAGGGTACAAACTGATAAATTTGAGCACAAACAAATCCTTGATCGAAAGGTGTGTTCAGTTTGAAGAAGAACCCCTTGCAGCAGTGGAAGTTGGTGAAGCCTCTTCACCACCTGAACCTCAAGAAGTAAGTAAAGAGTTTGTTGAACATGCTGATTCTGATTTTTATGATGGATATCATTTTATTGTAGAACCTAACAGCCCTACAAGGCCAAAATGGGAATCCAAGACACTACATGCAGCAGGAGAGCTAGCTGGGGATCCCAATGACCCAAGGAGGACTAGATCTCAATTTGAGAGTGGTCTGTGCATGAAGGATCCTATGTTTGCTGAAAAATGATATTTGATGGTGGATTCTGATCCTCAAACATATGAAGAAGAAGTAGTAGATCCAAGATGGCAAACAGCCATGAAGGAGGAGTCCAGCTCACTTCAGAAGAGCAACACATGGGAGCTAGTGGATCTTCCTCCAGGAAGAAAGTTAGTCCAGTGTAAGTGGGTCTATAAGACCAAATTTTCTGCAAATGGTTCACCACTGAAGTACAAGGCCAGATTGGTAGCCAAGGGCTACTCACAATTTCATGGCATAGATTACAATGAGACCTTTTCCCCAGTGGGAAAGATGGATTCCATCAGGCTAGCCTTAGCCATTGCAGCCTCAAGGCAATGGGAGGTACATCACATGGATGTAAAATGTGCCTTCCTAAATGGAGATCTCACTTAATACATATATATGCAGAAGCCTCAAGGTTTTTCTACTAACCCTTCTCTTGTGTGCAGGTCGAGAAAGTCATTGTATGGGCTAAAGCAAGCCCCAAGGGCTTGGTATGCCAAGATTGATAGCTTCTTGCTATCACTGAATTTTGTTCGGTGAAAATCAGATCCAAATGTCTATTTGAAGTTATTTAATGGTTCATTAATGATCATTTTGTTATATGTTGATGACCTCCTCATTACAGGAAGCTCAAAGGATGAGATTGCTTCCTTAAAAGGAGCTATGAACCAAGCCTTCTCCATGACAGATTTGGGGCTCTTAAGTCAATTTTTGGGGCTTGAGATTGCTCAAAGCAAAGCTGGAATCAAGGTGAACCAGTACAAATATGCCTTGGACTTGCTGAACAAATTCAGAATGAAGGATTGCAAAGCAAGTAAAACTCCTTTCCTTTCAGGAGTGAAGCTAGAAGAAGCCGATTCTTCACCTATGGTAAACAATACACTGTATAGGAAATTGATTGAATGTTTGTTGTATTTGAAACATACTAGACCTGATATTTGTTATGCGGTAAGTGTGGATTCTAGATTCATGGATCAGCCTCAATATATCCATTGGAAATCAGCCAAAAGGATCCTTAACTTTGTTCAGGGAACAAGGACACATGGGATCTTCTATAAAGCAAAATCTGATCTTGATTTGATTGGATTTACTGACACTGATTGGGCAGGTGATAGCATAGATAGAAAGTCCACATTAGGATATGGGTTCATGCTTTCAAAAGGGCAAATCAGCTGGTCAAGCAAGAAACAGAGTGCCATTGCACTCTCATCTACAGAAGCAGAGTACAGAGGAGTTGTTAATGCAGCAACTCAATGTTTATGGTTGCAGGGTTTACTTGGAGAGTGTGGCTTTGAACCAGAGTACTCAAATACCATCTACTGTGATAACTAGAGTACCATTCGAATCTGAAAAGATCCAGTTCAGAAGCATAGAACCAGACACATTGAGATCCATATGCACTACATCAGAGAGCTAGTGCATGATGGCACCATTCACCTACTCTTCTGTTCATCTTCAGAACAAGTAGCTGATATATTCACCAAATCATTTTGTGAGAAGACCTTCAGAAATATCAAATCACTTCTGGGGATTGCTGATCATGCTGTGAAGCATGAGTGACGACAAGATTTCCAAATTTTGTTTACAGTCCATGTTTAAGGGAGGATTTTCCCAAGTAGGTTTTGCCTCTTTCCTTGTTTAAATGGACATGCAGTATGTAAAGGGTGACTAAGCCTTGTTGCTAGGCCCTGTAATTTTCTGATATATTACTCATAATTCAGGATTAAGGGGGGGTGTTAGAATAATCAACCCATAGTTTACCCACTTAGACATTAATTTAATTATTTTTGTCTTATTAGCCTAGTTCATGTGTCCCACCTTGTGCAGGTTTTCTTTTACCTATCCATAGTGGTCAAACTTGCCTTATTTGACTCATGTAGTGCATGGGAAATCCCAAGGAATCAATTCTACTTTATTCCTGACCTCCTAGGCGCCCTTCTGCTTTTTCAGTGTTTTAAGGCAAAAGGAAAAGCTAGACTAGGTGAGGTTGACTAGTTTTTTGTCCTACACATCCTCCTCTCTTTTCTCCTTGAAAAATAATGTATGAGCTGCCATTCCACCATTCTCTAGCTTGCCTAAGCCATTTTTCCAATTCGTGAGCTCCATGATAGATTTGGGATCAGCTTTTTACACCTATGGGGGATTTGCTTATTTTTAGTAAGCCTGCTTTATGCTAGATTTGATTTTCTCCTCATGCATTCGAATCCTTGATGTATTCTATTTATTCAGCAGCCTATGTTATTATAGGATTGGCTATTGTACACTGAGTTAATACAGTTTAGTGTTCAGCTCCAATTTCAGTCTCTTTTGTGAGTGATTTTGCATGATCAATTGTTAATTGTTGTGAGTAAAATTAATCTATCACTGGGTTCAATTTCCACAAGATTATTGGTTGAAATTATGAATATTTGTTCATAATGAATGAATCATCTTTTGTCATTATACTTTCTTCACTAAGGAACTTAGAGATCATTTTCATGAATACTAAATAATTTCTTATTTAACGGAATGAAAATCTAGGTCAAACTCTTAGAGTTAGACAATCCATTTGTTGAATTTTCCTTCAATGATCCATCAGGATAGAACGTACTAAAATGGATTCACGTCCGCGACCACGGTAGTCTTCTTGATTAATATGTAGTGGAGCAACCTTTGAACTACATACACTACTTGACTGAGATAATAGATGATGTGCTTGAACCTAAGCATCTTCTTGAACCAACACTACATCAACTATGGAGTCTGATGCGGTAAGATACAATATAAATTCCTTCATGTAATCTGACAAACCCAGCAATGGGGCTGATAGTAATGTTTTCTTTAATTCCTTGAAATACTGTTGTGTGGTTTCATCCCATAAAAATTGGGTGTCTTACTCTAGCAAGCGCATGAAACCATTCATTGTCTTGGAATAATTTACAATGAAAAGTATAAGAAAGTTAGACTTTCCATGTAGACTTTGAAGCTATTGAATAGTTCGACGAGGAGACAGACTAATAATCACCTCGGCTTTAAAAGTATAAACCCTAATTCCTTTATCGGAAACAATAAAACCTAACAATCGCCCAAAATCGACACAAAACATGCACTTATGAGGATTTAAGAAGATCTTATAGTGTCGACACCTTTCAAACACCAAATGGAGATAATTAAGATGATTTTTTTTCTTTTTGGAATAAGTTGGAAGGTCATATAGGTAAGGTTCAGCAATGTGTTTGATATTGTGAAAAGAGAAATTCATGGTTCCTTGGAAGATATCCCCATCATTCTTCAAAACTAAAGGCATATTTTCATACGCAAAATTAACCTAGGGGAAAATGAAGGCAGTATTATGTTGGTCCACATGTTTAATTTGAATTTGATTGTATCCCAAGAAGCCATCCATAAACAAAAATACTTCGCTACCTACGCATGCGTCAATTATTTGATATATGAAAGGTGTGGGGTGGTTATACTTAAGACATGCCTTGTTTAGGTCCCTAAAATCTATACAAACACATATGGTTCCTTTATTTTTATCCATCTAGACTGGTTTAGATACCCATTCCATTAAAGAAATGGGGTATATGAAACCAGCTTTTGATAATTTTTCAACTTCAGCCTTGACGACTGCAGCTTTTCGCAGGTTCACAGGAGGTAGATTTTTTCAAACAGGTTTGACATTAGGGTATTTTATTATTTCATTTTTCACTATATATTGGTCAACTCCTGGCATCTCCTCGTAAGACCCAGCGAAAATATGGCAGAATTCCTTAAACAAGGTTGTATAAATGGCAATTTCCTTAGGTAAAGAATTTTCTTTGATATAAAAATTTTCCATGACATTCGGTTTAGTGGATATGTTGTGTAATATCCTTGATCTAATATTCATATCAAAATATGAACTCTTATATAATTATTAACTGAGGTGTGCAATCATATTTTTGTAGTCACATAAAATATTATGATTGCACACCACTTAAGATGCAAGGGAAAAAAAAGTGAATTACTGACAAAGCTGTGGTAATCTAGTAGAGGGTTAAGGAATATAACAAGGAAAATTTAGTACAAATAAAGTACCTTCCCTAGCACAAGTAAATCAAGGACCATTTAGGTTTTAGAATCAGCACCGTTGAGACCTACTTCCACACTTCTTGGTCACCCAACCGCGCAACTAAGAAGACCTTTCAGATCCATTCAAACAGGGTTTTTTTCAATGTACATAGGTGTTATCAGATATTTAATAAGCATAAAATGAGTTTTCAGAAATTCAAGAACATATATGGAGTGGTTTGAGGTTGTTTGGAAAATTTTGGGCAAAATTAGCAGTTTTGGCCCGACGAGACCATGTGCAAATATGGATGTCCAAACATGGTACGACATCAATGAAATTTGGTTGGATAGGTATTGGTGAGTGTTAAATTTCTACATAAACTTTCATAATATAATTTGGTTGTATAAAACTCTCAGAATGAAGAAAACTGTAAAACTAGTAGAATTTTCCTAGTCAACTAGAAGGGGTGTGCAAAAATGGATGAATTTTCAAACCATATTGTATTCAGACCTACTAATGAAGTTTTAAATATACTAATCTATATTTTTTAACACATAATATCATATAATACTACTTCCATGGACATTAGTTCATTCTTATTACATTAAACTGTCAAAAACCCCACTAGGTGAGCACATAAATATCTTCTCATGAGCATTTTAAATTGGAATATTTATGGCACAGAATCTTACTATCATATACATATAAGAAGGATTAGATATCAAATACATAATTAAATATTAAATTGATGGGATCCTCCTTCACTCAAAGTCACCTACAATAATATAGAAGGGGAGAGAGAGAAGAAGGGGAATTGGAAACCTTGGGGTGCATCTCCCAAGAGACTAAGGCACAACACTCAGTAAGGAAGCCTTATCTGAATTAACACAAAAATAAACATCAACCAAACTTAGAAATGGAGCTCCAATTGTCTTTAAATAAACCTGGATGACTTGTTTACCAAGTCAATCACTTGTTGAGCAAGTTACCACATTCTAAACCCTAAACCTAGGCACATGGTGCGCCCTCCTTAAGAACATAGCATGTAAGAGACAAGATATATGTTTCCCTGTCATCAACCTTCATTTGATTTATAAACCGCTCCCTCCTTAGGCCCAGAGTTGCCTTCTTTTTCCTTTGACAATTTTTTCGCACTACCTGCTTTTGTAACTGAACCTCAAAATGGAAATTGCTCCCTCCTTTGGCCCAGAGTTTCCTGCGTTTCCTTATGACAACTTTCCTGCACTTCTGATTTTGTGACTAAACCTATAAATGTAAATTGTGCCCTCCTTTGGCCCAAAGTTGCATGTTTTTCCTTATGACATCTTTTCTTGGCTTTTTGTACTTTCCCACTTTTCTGGTTGCTTTCTTTTTTCAGTCCCTTGACAATTTCTAATTATCCTCCTAGGAAATTTGGATTTCCCATGTGCTCCCTCCTGACATTGAAACTTAATTCCACATCATTTATTTGTACATTAATTAATAATGACAATAAATAAAACCCAGTACATGCCTCCTAAATAACAATTTAATAAAATTCCCTATGTTAATTAATTAATGCGTCTTTTTACCCACTAGGTGTTAGGAAATGTCAACACTTTTGATGTCCCTTCAAGGGAGGCACATGACAGTCCTCCCCTCCCAAGTCTATTTTTCCTCAAGAAGAAGCACTTCAAAGTGCTACAACATTTGTCCACCATGTTTCTACTGCACCACTCTGATCATAGCCCTTTCTTTAATGACCACTTGTTTTAACAAAACTGCCTAACCAGTTAAGGTAACTAAATAGAATTCATGTATCCCACTTCCTCCTCTGTAAGGATCCAAATTTTGTTCCCCCCCTTTGGAAATATGCCATTCCCAAGAAATCCAAGGTCCCATTGTTTTATATGCCTCCTTCCAAACATCAATAACAACAACATAATTTTATCATCCTAGAGGATGAAAATGAAGATGTGAAAATCATACCACCAAATTGACAATTTATCACTCCCAATGCAAAATTGGAAATCATTGAGACTTCTCCACCCAACATAAATTTCTTTATGTGCTTGATGCAAATCAGCACTGAAGCTCACAATTTGGTTGTTTCCATGACATAGGTGTGATTCCCATGTCCAACCCTAATGAATATAGGCCTCATCCAACAAACAAAGATGCCCAAACTACTCACAATAATATTATGTATCACCATTATCTCCAATAATGCAAGCAATAAATACAAGTGTGTGTCCCCTCATTGAACAAGGGAATTTACTGAAGCTCCAAAAAAAAGGTCCATGTGAACACATCCAATGGCTTAACTCTCTTTCAATGGTCAAAGGGCCCAAGCATCCATCCAAATTTGTGTGTTTCCTCCATAAAGGCCACCATGTGCAAGATATATTTGTCCATAACTTCTCTTGGCAGTTGGCTTGCTTAGTTTCCTTCCAATGATCATGAGTGGAAATTCATCATGTCATCCAACTCTTTTCTGCGATATTTTTTGTCATTGTACCACAAATCCCTGTGATGTTTTACATGTATTCTCAATATGTTATAAATAGATTGTTAGGAAATGGTAAGTATATGTATAAAGATAATTTGCAATCAAAATACAATAATGTGATTTAAATGAACGGTAAACATCGCTTACATTTCTATCTTTAGCACCATATGCTAAATCGATTTGTTATTGACTTAAACTTGTGTCATGATCCAAATAAGTATATCTAATCATATTTGTCAAGTAATTCATGTTGAGTATATAGTTGTCATTGATTTCAAAGGTGTTCACAAATGACCAAGGAACACCAGCATTTATGATGGCTAAACCTATTCAGTAAAAGACTAAGGTAGTCACTAAGGTAGTCATGACATGGCATGGCATAGTTGGGCATGTGGCATGACACATATGATGACATGGAATAAAAAAATCAATATCGAACGGTGGGAATTGATACCAAAAAATATCCAACGGTTAGGAAGCATCCTGCAATGTGGAAATAGAATTGCGGAACAAAAATTGTGGAAGTCTGAAAATCAGAAAGAGCAATTCCACATCTCGCATCCTGCAATGTGGAAATAGAGTTACGGAAAGGAAATTGCAAGAGTCCAAAAATTGGAAAGTGTGATACTGCATACCACAATCTGGAGATCAGACGGCTGAGATCAATCCCGCCAAAAATACATCAATGGTATGGAAATACCATTGTAGAAAAGAATATTACGGAAAGGAAATTGTGGAAGTCCAAAAATCTAAAAGCACGATTCTACATTCCACATCCCACAAGATCAATAGTCAGGAATGACTCCACAAAAGATCGACGTTGTGGAAGAAATTTGCGAAAAGAAGTTTTTGGAAAGGATAAAAAGTATGATTGGAATCTCGCATCCTACAAACTGGAGATCGAAGGTAAACAAAAACACCCAACGAAGATCAAAGGTCAGAAATCGTCGTGAGGTAATTTTGATGTGAAAAGGGGATTTCGAGGAGGAAATCTGTAGAACAAATCTATGGTCTAGATCGTACTTCATAGTAGGATCAATGGTTCCAATTAAAACTGGTAAATATCATTGCAGAAAGAGTTTTGCATTGCGGAAATATCAGAGAACGATAAACAGGGCTGCGAAATGGAGATCTAAGGCCGAGGGAGGAATGAAACATTGACATTTGGTGAAGGAATGCGATGAATTGAAGAGGTAATTGTTATTTGGGTGTGTTTGTAAACAAACAGTCATGATCCAAATTGAAAAGACACATCAAAGAATATTTGCATTGAAACAATTAAGGTAATACGTATTTAAATGAATTTTTGTGTTCTAAATGAGGGGTCTCTATTAATAAGTTTAATAGAGTCCATAGTGAATACATTACATCTATTCCACAGTATGAATAAAATCAGATTAGGTTGGCAGGGCGGTGCTAGGGTAGACCACGAGTTTGTAGGGGGGTCGTAGCTAGAGAACAGGGTGTCATAGCATCCTTGTCTGTTAAAAGCAGCAAGAAAACCATAAGGGGTGTTGTAGCATCCTAGAATATAGCTGCAAGAAAAACCTAGGGTGTATCTTGCATACTTTCTATTGTAGCAAATAAACAATTTTGTAAATTCATCTTATTAATGAGTATGAGTTGGTGGTTTTATCTTTGAGGTTTCCAAGATAAAATTTGTGTCATAATTGTTGATTTTTTTTTTTTTGTTTAAAAAGGTCAATACTGATTCACCCCCCCCCCTCTCAGAATTGTGGGATAAACCAATGATTGGTATCATAGCAATTTCCTTCACAACAGCTTAACCACTAGAAGGAATATCCCATTCAAAGAACATAATGGATCAACAAGAAGGATTTTCCACTAAAAAACCTCCACTATTTACCGGAGAGAATTATGCGTACTGGAGTGTTAGAATGAGATGTCATTTGATGTCCCTGGTGTGTAAGGTTTGGGAACCAACTGGAAAAGAACTTAACATTGGAAATTTATACCCTACAGACACAGCTGAACTAGGAGAATATGAAGGTAACGCCAAATCTCTAAATGCAATCTTAAGTGTCTTAACACAATCAATATTTACTAAAGGTATGCAATGCACATCTTCCAAACAAGCTTGGGATAAATTAAAACTAATCTATGAAGGAGAATCTAAAGTCAAAGAATCCAAACTTCAAACATATAGAGGTTAGTTTGAAAGCCTTAACATGAAAGAAGAAGATAATATTGGTGAATATATTCTTCATGTAGATGAAGTTGTTAATGTGATCAGAGGTCTTGGAGGAAAACTAAAAGAAAAGGTAGTGGTATGTAAAGTACTAAGAACATTACCAATGAGGTATAACCCAAAAGTATCCACCTTAGAAGAACGAGATGATCTTAAAAATATGACAATGGATGAGCTACATGGAATTATCACTGCATACGAAATGAGAACAAGAAAAAATGGATCTTCAAGAAAGGAAGCAGCCTTTAAGTCCACCTTAAAAAATAAATAAGAAAATCCAAATTATGAGAAAGCTCTTTTCATCGCTAAACTTGAGAAAGGGATAGGAAAGTACAAGGGAAAATTACCTTTAAAGTGTTTTAATAGTGGAAGGATTGGACATTTTGCCTCCAAATGAACCTACACTAAAGAAGATGAGAATTAAGAAAAAGAAACTTCAAAATTCAAAAGAGGTCAACTAGGAAGCAATAAAAAACCCTATGGGAACAAGAAAATTGTTTACACCATGGAAGACAATGAAGATTCAAATGAAACTGAAACTGAAGTCTTATTTATGGGTCTAGACACTCAAAACTCAAATAGTGACTCAGATGTAGAGGGAGAAGTGGACGTAAGAGCTGAACTTGTCAATTCTCTTGAAGAACTTCACAAAAGAAGAAAGAAGAACAAATGGTTGGATATTATCATCAATCATTTGGAAGCCCAACTTCTAGAATCCCAAAAGGTTTAAAAGGATCTGAACCTTTATCTCAAACAAAGAATATAGGATTCTGGAAAACTTGAAGAGGAGATCACACAATTCAAGAGAAATATTGATGAAGGATCCATCTAATCAAATTTTTAGAATAGATCAAGGATTCTAGATGACATTCTGAGTAGCCAAAAACCATCAAATGATAAGTCTAGTTTAGGGTTTGTTAAAGAAAAGAAGCCAGAAAAATTTCTTATCACCAATCAAAAAGGAGGTAAGAAAATTTATGACAAAATACTGAAGACTCCAGTAAAAAGAGAAGTAAACAAGAAAGCTCACTTAATTTCTCTAGATAAAAACAAAAATAATATATCACCCAAAAGACCAAATAGATATCTACATATCTCTTTAGATTACTTCTATTCTTGTAATAATTTTAGTCATAAAGCTTTAAATTGCAGAACTAAAAGAAAGGAATCTGAATACAAGAAAAGTCCATCAAGCATTAAGACAAAGGGAAATAACAATATGTTTTCAATACTTTAACAATATGGCATAGAATGCTATAATTTTAATAACCATGGGAATATGGCAAGGGATTGTAAACTAAAAAATCCTACAAGAAATACTTTTGCAACTCAATCTCAGAGTACCAAGCAAAAGAAATATTGGAGAGAAAAGGAAGAAAATGAAAGTTCCATGATTGCTCTATGTGCAACCAAAAGCCAAAACCTATGGCACTTGGACAATTGTTGTTCAAAATATATGACCAGTGACTCAAGCAAATTCATTACACTAAAGGATAAAAAAGGAAAAGTCACTTTTGGAGATAGTTTGTCTTCTAAAATAATTGGCACAGGAACAGTTGTTGTTAACAGCAAGATCAAAGAAGAAAATGTCTTGCTAATTGAAAACCTCAAGCCTAATATTCTTAGTGTAATTCAAACATGTGACCAAGGTTATTTGCATCTTTGACTCGTAAAAATGTGAAATCAAAATTAAGAAATCAGGGAAGATAGTTGGCATTTCCATGAGAAATATTGCAAACAATGTATACATCTTGGAAAATGAAAACCAAAGTTATTTAAGCATGATAGATGAAATTTGGTGGTTGGGACACCTAAGTTTCGACAACCTTGCCAAAATAAGTGAAAAATAAGGTCTAAGAGATATGCCAAGAATTGTAGCTCCTCTAAACGCAGTATGTAAACATTGTCAACATGGGAAGCAAACCAGAGCCAGTTTCAAGACTAAGGAACATATGACCTCACACCCTATGGAAATATTACACACCAATCTGTGTGGACCAACCAAAACTAAAAGTCTCCAAGGAGATCAATATTTCATGTTGCTCATTGATGATTACATAAGGATGACCTGGGTGGCCTTTCTCAAAGAAAAATTAGAAGCTTTTGAAAAATTTAAGATCTTCAAAGCAATGTCTGAAAATGAGTCTGGTGTGAAAATCAAGTGTCTGAGATCAGATAATGGGGGAGAATTTACTTCAAATGAATTCAATAAATTCTGTGAAAATAATGGATTTAAGAGATAGTTTTCATGTGCAAAAACTACACAACAGAATGGGGTTGTTGAAAAAAAAATAGAACAGTCCACGAAGCTTCTAGAACAATGCTTAATGAAGAAAACTTATCATATTGTTTTTGGATAGAAGTTGTATACACAACTGTCTACACACTTAACATAGCACAACTCATAGTAAAGAATCATAAGACACCCTACGAATTATGACATGGAATACCGACATCAGTCAAATATTTTAAAGTGTCTGGCAGTAAATGTTACATCAAAAGAAAAAAAGGATGACCTTTGGAAATTTGAATCTAGGACTGATGAAGGGATATTTCTAGGATATTCATCCACCAAAAAGGCATATATATGCTTCAATAAAAAGTTACATAAAATTATAGAGAGTGTTGATGTAAAAGTAGATGATGTAAAAGTAGATGATGTAAAACCAAGGAAAGAAAAAGATCCTGAAGATATCAATACAAGTGATGACAAGACAGAAGAACTGTAAAGAGACAAAAGTACTCATAATGAAGAAGAAGACAACAAGGAGGAATATACATAGGAAGATGAAGAAAAATTCCCTAGACCTAACACTAAAACTCCATCTAGAAAAACACAAAAGGATTATCCAGAATCACGAATCATGGGTGATAAAAATGTTGGAGTCAAAACAAGAAGACAACTAATAGGTGTTGAGCAAGCCCTACTATCCATAGTAGAACCCAAGAACTTCACAGAAGCTAGCAAAAGTGATGAATGGGTCAAAGCCATGAATGAAGAACTAGATTAGATTGAAAAAAATGATACCTGGGAACTTGTCCCAAGACCTAAAGATAAGAACATTGGAGGAACCAAATGGATTTTTAAAAAACAAATTCAATCAAGATGGTCAAGTAATAAGGAACAAAGCAAGATTTGTGTGTAAGGGTTATTCCCAAGTGGAAGGTATTGACTTTGAAGAAACTTATGCTCTTGTAGCTCGACTTGAAGCAATCGAAATGTTTTTAGCACTGTCATGCCATAAAAAATTCAAGGTATATCAGATGAATGTCAAGTCTGCATTTCTAAATGGAAATTTAGAAGAAGAAGTATATATTGAATAGCCTAAAGGGTTTCTTCTATCATAGAACAATGATTATGTCTGCAAACTGAAGAAGGATCTCTATGGTCTTAAACAAGATCCAAGAGCATGGTTTTCAAGACTAGATAGCTACTTAAAATAGCAAGGTTTTAAAAGAGGATTCACTGAAAGTAATATTTATCTAAAAATCAAAGATAAAAAAAAATGATCATTGTCGTTGTCTATGTGGTTGATATCATATTTGGAAACAATATTCAAATCCTAAGTGTATATTTTGCCTCTGAAATGAAGAAAGAATTCGAAATTTCAATGTTGGGTGAATTAACTTTCTTTCTAGGATTACAAGTTCACCAAACAAATGAAGGAATTTTCATCTCTCAAACTAAGTACATCAAGGACAAGTTGAAAAAGTTTAAAATGGAAGATTCCAAACCTATTGGTGCTCCAATGGTCACCGCTTGCAAGTTACGTAAGGATGATGAATCACTAGAAATATATCATACAATGTTTATATCTATGATCAACAGTCTGTTATATGTGACAGCCACAAGACCAGATGTCATGCAAGCTATCGGATTGGTAGCTATATTCCAATCAGCTCCCAAGGAAACACATGTAACCGTAGTAAACGAGATTTTCAAATATCTAAAAGGCACTATCGAGTATGGTCTATGGTATCTGAAAGGACAAGAATTTACCCTAAAAGCATTTACTGATACATATTGGGAAGGAAGTATTAACGATCGAAAAATAACTAATGGAGCAGCATTTTTTCTGGGAAATTTTTAAGTATCACGGTTAAGTAAAACCCAATCCTCTATTTCACTTTCTACAGCAGAAGCAGAATATATTGTTGCCACCTCATGTTGCACTCAGGTTATTTGGATGAGAAAAACTCTAGAAGACTTACTTGTAAAATATGAACATCCAATAGTAATCAACTGTGATAACACTAGTTCTATAAATATTTCTAAAAATCCTATCATGCATTCCAAGACAAAACATATACCAATCAAGTATCACTATCTAAGAGAACAGGTTTCTCAAAAAACGGTCAAATTAGAATACATTGACACTAAAGAATGGATTGCTAACATTTTTACTAAACCACTACCTAAAGAAGCTTTTGAGCATCTTACACAAAAAATGGGAGTAATTGCATTACAAAAACACTAAGATCAAAGAGTTCAGTATCAGGAGGAGAAATGTTGACATGGGGTTTGTCAGATAGAAAGGTTCCTTTGTCATTGTTGTCAAAGGGGGGGAATGTTAAGAGGTTCAGAGGTTGCCATCAATGCCAAAGGGGGAGATTGTTGAGTATAAAGTTGTCATTGATGTCAAAGGTATTCAAAAATGACAAAAGAATAACCAGCATATATGATGGCTGAACCTAATCAGTAAAAGACTAAGGTAGTCATGCAGTAAAAGACTAAGGTGGTCACCAAGGTAGTCATGTAGTAAAATACTAAGGTAGTCATGACATGGCATGGCATAGTTGGGCATGTGGCATGACACATATGATGACATCGAATAAAAATATCAAGCAGTATTGAAATATCAAGATCAAACAATGGGAATTGATCCTGCACAAGATCCAACGATTAGGAAGCATCTCACAATGTGGAAATAGAATTACAGAATGAAAATTGTGGGAGTCTGAAAATTGGAAAGTGCAATTCTACATCTCGCATCCTACATCCCACAATTATGAAATAGAGTTGCAGAAAGGAAATTGTGGGAGTTCGAAAATAGAAAAGCGTGATCCCACATCCAGCAATCTAGAGATCGGACGGCTCAGATCAATCCCTCAAAAAATAGATCAACTGTGTAGAAAGACTGTTGCGGAAAATAATATTGTGGAAAGGAAATTGTAGAAGTTCGAAAATTGGAAAGTGATATTCCACATCCCGCATCCCGCAATCCCTAAGATCAATAGTCAGGAATGACTCCGCAAAAGATCGATGGTGTGGAAGAAATTTGGGGAAAGAATTTTTCACAAAGGATAAAATGTATTATTGAAATCATGCATCCCGCATCCCACATCCCACAAAATGGAGATCGACGGTCAAGAAAAACACCCAACATAGATCAACGATCAGAAATCATCATGAGGTAATTTTGATGTGGAAAGGGGATTTCAAGGAGGAAATATGTAGAATAGGTCTGCGGTCCAAATCCTACTTGGCAGTAGGATCAACGGCTTCAATCAAAAATGGTAAATATCATTGCATAAAGAGTTTTGCATTGCGGAAATATCAGAGAACGATAAATAGGGATGTGAAATTGAGATCTAAGGTTGAGGAATCAAACGTCGACATTTGATGAAGGAATATGATGAATTGAAGAGGTAAGTGTTATTTGGGTATGTTTGTAAGTAAACAGTCATGACCCAAATCGAAAAGACACAGAAATGAAGAGTTGCATTGAAATGATGAAGGTACTAGGTATTGAAATGAATTTTTGTGTTCTAAATGAGGGGTCTCTATTAATAAGTTTAATAGAGTCCATAGTGAATAGTTTACATCTATTCCATATTCTGAATAAAATCATATTAGCATGGCAGGGCGGTGCTAGAGCAGACCATAGGTCTGCAGGGGGGTCATAGCCTCCTTCCATTCGTAGTTGGAGAACATGGTGTCTTAGCATCCTTGTCTATTAAAAATAGGAAGAAAACCATAAGGGGTGTTGTAGCATCCTAATCTATAGATATAGGAAAAACCTATGGTGAATCTTGCATCCTTTCTGTTGTAGTAGATAAACAATTTTGTAAATTCATCTTATTAATGAGTATGAGTTGGTGGTTTGCTCTTTGAGGTTTCCAAAATAATGTGTCATAATTGTTGATTATTTTATGTTTTAGTTTAAAAAGGTCAATACTGATTTACCCCCACCCCCCTCTCTATATTGTGGGCTAAACCAACAATTTCAACTTAATTCACCATAAATTTCTTCACAGTGTTCTTTCCACCTCTTCATAAAATCAAGATTATTTACAATGTATATATAAATTGCATCCCACCCTGTACTACCTAGAACAATGGAAAATAAGGTGTTAGTTAAGAAACCAAGCTACTAACTAGTGTACCGGAAACATATATGGAGATATTAAATACAATAGAATATTTTACCTTTAACTTTTCTTAGCCTATCATTCCCCAACAATACCTCCTTAAATTTGTTGCTAGAATTGGCATCCCAAAGGAGTGACACATCCATATCACCCACTACTTGGGGTAGGTACTCACTAACATATACAACAGATTGATATAGCATGTACCCTTGAACCATTGATCCTTCTATATTTGATCGTTGTCTAACAAATGCTTTAAATGTTTTCGAGTGCCTATCCACCAACCACATTGACCTTGTTTCCATAGGTCCATGTATTTCAATATCATCCACTAGGTGTATCTAGTAGTGTTCCTATCCATTGAAAGGGACTAGAGGTAGATCTCACACATAAGTTGGATCATTTTTCTTTTCCAATACTTGATATATTCCTTATGTATTTCTTTAGATGACATCAAGCTACAAGTGCAATGAAAATTGATGTGTAAACATTCAAATATATAAAATAATAAAATCAAGTAATTTATTCTATATACAATCAATATTCATTCAACTGTAAAGTTATACATACCTCATGTACTTGTTGAGATCATAAATAACATCCTTAATGATATTTTCAAAGTTATTAGGAAGAGTTATAGGTAGAACACTGCAACAGGGATGCAACACATATTACTAACAAATAGCGCATATACCATTGCATATAACTTAAATAGAGATAAACATGAATTAATAAATTATAATGTAAATAAAAATAAATAAATAATTAAAGTTCCAAAATGTTGAGCCTTCATAAATGTATGCCAATCATGAGCTTTAGTCACCCCACCCCCTAAAATCGCCTTGCTTTTTCATTATATTACTTATGTTTGAAACAAACCCAGTGGAAAATTTTATCTTACGTTCAACATCTTTTACAATAACACTCTCTTTCTTAGTTAATAACAATGGGAGATTGGTGGAATTTCCACTACCCAGTTTGATTCAAATGTTGTAATGAGTTGGATTCTTGAATGTCACTAATTATTTTTGAAATGTTTTCCTTGTTATTCCTCCCATGTATAATTTTCCACAAGCACTCTATGGCATTGTTTCCAATATGTATTGTGTCGAACAAATGAGGTACTTGTAGATGCTCATAATATAGAAATTGACTAAATTGGGCAGAGTATTGTTTCAAACCTTGTGGAAGCTGACCATGGTGACGACCTTTAAGAAGAATAAATGGCATAATAACTTTTTATATTGAGTCATCGTAAGTATCAAAATCTAGAAATAAAACAACTAGCCAAAAATGAAGTAATTAGCCACAAACAAATATATTGTTTACTATGGATCTTTAAAAATGCATTTTTCCATAGTTGAAGCATCATCCTTTGTGCCTTTTTTCTAGTCTCTTCCTTTCCATTAAAGTCAATTTTGGGGGGTAATTCATAACTTGTGATCCTTATGGAGAAAATGTATAAACTCATTGTGCACCTCCTTTCCTAAACTTCTTAAACGTGTAGATATTGTTCTTGAACCACATACTATACATGCATATTTTCCCTTTGTTTAAATCCCTAAAATTTACGGAATGGTGTTAACATACATAATTTTGTATGTTATAAAAATAATTGCATAATAAATTATGCATAGAGATACATGGGAACCTTACATACCACAGAAATGTGTAATATTGAGTGCATCATGAATTGTCCATTTAAATATTCCATGGAGCTAAAAACAAATTGGCCTATAGGTTTGGAGATGTCGTACATATTGATACCACCCCATAATTTTAGAAGTTCATATATAAAAGGTTCAAGATACACATCCATATATTTAAATTGGTCCTTACCTAGTAGTCATTTCAAAAATAACATACATGGTTAATAAGTTCTCGTACATGCAATAATAAATAAAGTTGATTCACTACAACAAATCCTGGAATTAGCGTCCATTTTTAGTGTATTTTTTTTTACATTGAGTGGTCAAACTTGACTCTAAATGGCATGCATCATGGAAAAAACTTAAAGCATCTTAAAAAACATCTTATTTTGATTCCTAGATAGCATCCTTTATGATGTCCAAAATAGCGTCTATTTTTTTGCTTCCAGAATAGTGTCCAACATTGCTTCCTAAATAACGTCCTATTTTTGTTCCTAGCGAGCAGGGATGATTTTAGGGAACCATACTTATTTAAAAGTGTATAAATGTTGGCGAATATTACAAATTCTTAAAACACCAACTATAAAATGATTGGCGATATTTTTCAAAAAATATTTTAATTTCCAAGTATTTTATATCCTTTATATAATAATTTGGCAATTTTTAGGGTGAAAACATTTTACCCCATCAAAATTGGGCGAAATAAGGCTTCAAAAAATGCAAAATGGTGAATATTTTTTGGGAGAAAAACATGGAAAAATAGCCCACTGGGCTAAAATTCGCCGCTAAAATTATCCCTGCTAGCGAGTGTCCTCTTTTCTTCTTAAATGACATCCCTATTAGCGCCATATTTGCATCCATAATAGAGCCATATTTGCATCCTTAATAGCGCCATGCTAGCATCCAAATCAACATCCAATATTGCATCCATTTTTTCTACCACTTTAGCATCCCATTTTGCGCCATATTTTACTTCCAAATATGTGCCAATTTTCACTTCCAAATATGTGCCAATTTTCACTTCCAAATTTGCACCAATTTTTGCTTCATTTTTTGCATCGTGTTTTGCTACCAAAATGGCGGGAAATATTTCTTCTATTGTTGCACCATATTTTGCTTCCTATGTAGCACCATGTTTTGCATCCAAAGTAATGTCTTATTTCATTACCATATCAACGCCATGGTTGGCTTCCTCATTAGCGCCATGTGTTGCATCATTTGTAATGCCTAGTTTCAAGTCTTATTTTGCTACCATATCAACGCCATGTTTGGCTTCATCATTAGCACCACATGTTGCATCCTTTTTAATTCCTAGTTTCGCATCTCTCATTTTTTGGTCACTAATTTAGTCGTTTTTAGTACTTTTATATATGAATTTTGGTCATTTTGTTTAGTCACTTATCTCCCATTGTTTGGTCAATTACTAATTTAGTTGTTTGTAACCGATATTATAATATCATTAGGGCATGGAGGAATTGAACCACCAACCTCTTGCTTGTAAGGCAAGTGCTCTTCCATTGAGCTAGCACCCTTTAAGAATTTGGGAACCTAACTTACAGAGTCCTTTATAATTGTAAAAAGGATCAATACACAACTTTGAGTATCTAATGGTCAGAAAATGATGATAGATTGTATAATTTTAGAATATATGATCAAGCAGGCTATGAAATCCATCCACCTTTTCTATGAATTTTGAAAAAAACTCAAAAAATTGGCTTAATGGGATTGCAAAAATCACTATTCCCTAGCAATCGTAAGTGTACCACTATATAAGACCTCTCAACAACAATTATCTTAGTGTTGATTTCAAGGTGAGTTTCAAGGGAGGTTCTAAACCCCCCTTCCATTATCTACTTTTGGATGAAATTGGCAACATTTAAATGGTTCATTTTGCACTATTCTTGTGGTAAGAAAATTGTCTTTAATTAAATTCATACTAAATCACTGGCATACCGGGTGTGAATGATTGTGTTCACAACAAGAAGCTAAATTAATGTAAAATTGTCTATTGCATTATAGTATTGTAATAATAGAATCTCCATTGTACAAAGCACCCTGAGATAAGACAATCATCTGTAACATTAGTGGAGGAACTAAAGTCTCCATACATATAAGGATTGATAAAACTATGATAATCTTTAGGATTCAAACTTATGTGAATATCTTTGGGTTGAAGTTCTCTAATTTTGCATCAAAATTAGTGGCATCCTAGTCAATTGTTTCAAAATTGGCAAAAATAAAATTCAGGAAAAATTGGTCAGTGTAAAAATGTCTCATAAAATTTGTAATTAAGTTTGAAAAGAAGAAATATGTTTTTTTATAATTTCATATTCCAATAAAAAACAAATACAATTGTTTAAATTTCAAATCTATTAAAAACATGTCAAATTCACAAAATATTTGACCTAAGCTTTTCTAATTAACTCTTTTTCTCCTTAAAATTACACTTAATATTTGAAATTTGCCAACATTTTGAAATTCAATTTGCGCAATCAACTTTCCTTCACATTCAACAAATTTCAATTTTTTTTTGAAAAAATTCATCAAATGCAGTTACATAGGTGGCAACCATGTTAATATTTGAAATTTGCCAACATTTTGAAATTCAATTTGCGCAATCAACTTTCCTTCACATTCATCAAATTTCAATTGTTTTGGAAGAAATTCATCAAATGCAGTTACATAGGTGGAAACCATGCACAAAACCGTCATCCAATGACCATTTTCATCATAACATTTGTATTAACCAACCAAAGATGTTCCTACCTCATCCAAGACTTAACTCATTCCTTCCTCTCTTTCTTGAACAAGGTACAGTTTCCAATGCTGAAAGAGTGTTTGCTTTGACTATATGATAAATCAAAACCATTTCATTCACTGTTTCCAGAAAAATTACCCTTCTTACACCATCCTCAATATTTCTATGTTCTTTTGTTACTATATCCACCACCACAGTGTGTAGGATCCGCAGATCCTATACTTATTCGAGGTGGATACACCATTGAAACGGATACCCTACAGAAGGAATTGTATCTTGGTCCCATGAAACGGATCCTGTGAAAAATAAAAATACAAAATTCCTAAAATTTTCAAACGGATCATGCAACTTCCAGTGCTTCTATGACCCATTGATCCCCCCAAAAAATTATTGTTTAATTAAAAAATTAAAAAACCCTAAACACCTAATGGCTAGCGTAAACCCCATTCCTGCTCAAGGTCTGGTCTATGAATATTAATATCAATATCAAGGTCTACTTTCAACATTTTTATTTGATATATCTGTATGTTCAAGGTTTGTTAACAATGGTTGATCTATCTTTATGTACTATGTTGTTTCTCACTTCACCTACGCTATTTTGTAGTCTTTCCATAGCATTCAAGAAAACCAATTTATTCCCTATTGATAGGGACATGTGGATGTAGCTCACAAAAACACTATTATGACCTACTTCAAGTTCATGCTGAAATGGTTTTTAAAATTATCAATATCACAACTTATCAAATTATTATTTATGGTACATGAACTCTCTTTTTTGGCAATAACTTATAGTTCTACTCTTGTGTTTCCTAAATAGTTTTGTTTCTTCATTCTATTTTTTGTATTTATTATAAAAATATTTTTATATTTGTTTGTACTTGTCGTTTCCCTAATGTATTTGGATCATGGGTTTTAAAAAATCTAGTGAATCCATATCCGGATCCAAATCTGTACCCTGGTGACTTAGGTGTGTTCTCTAGCTAACACTACAACAATAAGCTTGAAACATTTACTTTAGACATATGTAGTCCAACTATACAAACCTGTCAATAAAAGGGAAAAATACTAATCTTAGTCTGTAATACATGGCCAACTAGGATCATCTTACTTCCCACAACAAGTTCTTAATAATAAACTTATAAATTCATAACTGATCTAATCTCTAGATGAATCAGCGTTATAACATTAGAGGAGGCATCATAAACAACCAATATCACTACATGAGAAATCCCTCGAAACTTTGTACCTAGTTCCATGATCTTGTTCTGAGCTTGAAACAATTTATTTTGGATATATATCTAATATGTAAAATGCTATTGATACAAGGGCCCTCATACTGACATCGAGGGTTTCTATATTTGATGTATGGCCCATTTCCATTATCTTAGTACACACTCCAACAAGTTCATATTACGAAGAAATTGATCCACTACCAAATTGAGACATAAACTGATGCAGTGTTGTTACATTGAAGGAACCTTCATCACTAACCAATATGTCACTACAGGCCCAGGCATGATTTCTCAAAACGGGGTGCTTAGGTCCACATTCTTAGCCACATTATGCACCATAATACAAGAACCTCTTAACATTGGTTGCAACAATGTTCAAATATTGTTGATGGGAACATACATTTATTTCTTTAATCCAAATCATGTGCCTTTAGTGTGCTGGGAGATTCTAATGATCCATTTCTTAATAAGCTTCATAATCCATATTGGAAAGTATAGAATTCCATAAAATTCAATACCAAATCAAAGTCTAGATAAAATAACATTATCTCAGCTATTCAATCCATGAAGCTCTATAGAAACCTATTGTAATGCAATTACGGCAGGGTGCATATGGATACTTTGTTTGAGTAAATTCAAGTAGAAAATAAAATATTAGGCCTTACAAATGCAATAGGAAGATAGGTAATTAAGAGGTTTCTTGTTCTTGATAATTTCTTCATGCATGGTCATCAATTTTCACCTTGGTTACAAATGAGATCTATCATCCAGAGGGATCCTGCTTTGGCCTCTAAATCAATGCAATTCATCATGCAAAATAGGTGGTAGAGTTCCACCTAGATACTAATATTATAGAGTGGTTCAGAAAAAACACATTTTAGATATTAGAATGTGAGTGTAATCCTGTATCCTTTCTATATTTTGTTGTGCTCAGTCAATCCAAGTCAAACAATCCTAGGGAGGATAGGTAAATCACATGGACACAAGACCATTTGAACGTGCTTGAGCCCCACTTGAAGGCTTATCAATGGGTACAACCACCAATAGTGCAAAATCCAAATTCTTTCACCACTGAAAGGCTAAGGCTCCTTTATCTCTCTTTACACCATAACCTCTACTAACGTTCATTTCAACTCAATCCTTTCAATTCAGTTCCATCCATGAGATACATACTTATTCTCAATGAACGATTTTAGTTCAATGTGGTTATATAATTACGTATATAATACAATCAGTGAATTAGTGATGCTTGAGTAACTTTCTTTTAGGAGAGTTACTGACTGGAATATAGTAGAAAAGCGTTGGGAGAATCAACCCCGGTTGGTAGAAGAAATGACAAAGGATAAAGACACAATGGTTGGCTGAAAAAGAAATGGGACTATGGAGAGGGGTTTAGAACTGATCCATCTTAAGAGAATAGAATTCAACTAAACGATCTCACATACCAATCATTCCCAGGATCATGTCCCAATATGAGACCAATATACCTTTCGATGATTGATGGATTCTTCTCGGATTTATTCTTCTTGGATGTTTTTTTTTGTGCTCAGTCAATCCAGGACAATCAATTCTAAGGAGGATAGGTAAATCCCATGGCCAATAAGATACCATTGGGTAGTAGAGAATGGAAGGAGATACTATGCATCTTGTTGAAGACACCAGTTTGGTCTTTTGATATAGTATCCACATCTATATGTAAGAGGTTTCAAGTTTTAACTAAAAATACATTGACAAATAAGTTAATGCAGGGAAAAATACCCAATGTATAGGATTCTCATAAGTCACTATGAATGTAGAAATGTATAGGACTCTCATAATTCATTATGAATGCATAAATGATCCACAAGCAAGATATTCATCCTTCACTCTAATCCTTGACAATTTTCATGATTAATTTTCCAAAAGAAAAAAACCACAGTAACCAAAAATAAAATGATTACCATATTGGAAAATAAAATAACAGATATCAAGAGTATCAACCTTACCTCATGAGAAAGGCTATATTTTTCATAGTCAATATCATGGCGTGATGCTTTGCCAATACTTTCCTTCGTCCTTGACAGCGCCTCTAACATTCCTTCAAAAGTATCCCTGGAAATTGTTGCTTTTGTATCCCCACCACTAAGTGTCCTTCCAACCGATTTTCACTCTGAGCTTATTTTACCTTCTTCAATTGATTCTAGATCCATTGTATTTGGAAATCCCCGTTGTTATAGAAGTCATAGGAAGGATAACCACTTATTCATGATATGAGATTTTGTACTAGTGATTGTTTGGACTTCTTCTTTACCAACCCATAGATAATAAATATATTTCCTGTTAGTCACTAAAAATATGAAATATTTGAGAGAGGAAAAACCCAGAGTCCAAACGTGCACCCTTCTATATAAAAGAGAGAAAGTCACGTAATGTAGGAAGGCAAATACAGTGAATAATCAATATCCTTCCTACCCCAACCATGGTTCCATCTGTATCTCTTTGGTGAGAATGAGAGCTTGAGTCAGATCGTTGCACATGTATGATAAGGTTCAGTTCATACTTGAGTTCTGGCACCACTTCACTTAACTTTGCCAGCTAGGAAATGTTGGGCTAAGGGCAGACCCGGGTTCTTATACTTTTATCTTCGCACCAACAAACAAACCCACAGTGTTGGCCCTTTCAGCAACAACCTGCGAACAGGTTTCAGTCTCACCTGAAACAGCTATGGGGTGCCACAGAATCAGGTTTCTGCAGGTGAAAGAGGGATATTACTGTACCTTTAGCCTTAACAAAGAATAATTATGCGATACAGAGCTTCGACATTCACTTAAATAACTTCGCAGTTTAGATAAAAAGATAGTTTCTTGCTTAACCCTTAACTAGGAATTCACAGCGACGTTAGTACTTAGCAATATATCTTACTTATCATTCACCTACTTATCAAATGCATAAAAACATAACAGGAACAAAAGTAAAAAGAACCACCACAACACAAGATGTACATGGTTCACCCCTAGTGTAGGGGATACGTCCACAGAACTGCATTTATATTCAACACTTTACAAAACAATAGTTCTAATCTGCGCACTTAGCTGTAGATCTTCTCAACAACCCAAAATTGTACACTTAGCTGCAGAACCTATCTTCCAAAACCCTCTGCGCACTCAGCTACAGAGGTCATCCACGCACTCAGCTAGGACTTAACCTTAAACCCAAAAATAGACCTTAACTTCTTCGCATCACATCATATCATAACAAAATGTTAGTTTTTCATCACATTTAAGCTAGCATTATGATCTTAGGATCTTTTCACTAAGAGAATAACAAGCACAGCAATAAAACACAAGCACATCACAAGAGACAAGAGACACAAAGAATTTTCCTCGGGGAAACCATAAAGGAGAAAACCCTGCAACTTCCTCTAAGATAGAATCAACACCAAAACAGTAAGAGATCTCCCAAAATAGTAGTAGTCTTCTGTCTTCTGTCTAGTCCCAAAATTTCCTTCTCCAGTAGTGCACCACACTTGGGAGAGCAAGTGATGTATTTCACAAGTGATAAATAGAGAGACTCTCACTCTCTATTTATATTCATCCATTCACTTGAATTGCCTTTTCACACGTAGGCTCAACCTAATAATTACTACTCAAGTCTACACCTTAATTAGTGTATAATAACTCAAGTTCCCCGAAACTGTGGGGACTTACCTAATGACTTGATATGACTTGATTACATTATTAATCCTCCCGATCGGAACATCGGGGCATGACCACATGACTCAAATACATAATAGAGACATCCCGGAATAAACATCGGGTTACAATATATAAGATACATAGAAGAATACATTCTGAAGTTACATATACATCAACACTCCCTCTTAACTAGGAAGGTATTCTTTCGACACAATTTTCAGCACTGGTCTTCTTCTCTGTATCAACTAGATCATCTCGTCTTCAAGTCATCTTCATCTTCAATCCATCTTCGGATCTGGATCATCTCTTGATCTAGATCATCATCGAACATCATCACTAGATCTAGATCATCTCTCGATCTGGATCATCATCACTGGATCTGGATCTGGATCATCACTCGATCTGGATCAACACTGGTGCTATCTCATGATTCTTCTCGTCATAGGAAGTTCTACAGAGCCAGCCCTTTTTCATGTTGGTTGTAGGCCTACCCTCATGTAGGTCTTCACCCAGCACTTACATCTGACCTGCTCATCAGAAAGGCATGCCCAACACTCACATCTGATCATGTAGTAAACTACAATCCCATCAGAAAGGCCCAGCACTCACATTCACCAGCATGATAGGACACACCTACTATCATCTGTTAAATGGCTCAGCACTTACAACCACCAGCATTATAGGACACACCTACTATCATCTGTGGAAAGGCACAGCGCTCACATCCACCAGCATGGTAGGACACACCTACTACCATGCATGGAAAGGCTCAGCACTTATAATCACCAGCATGGTAGGACACACCTACTAACATCTGTGAAAAGGCTCTGCACTTACAATCACCAGCATGGTAGGACACACCTACTACCATCTATGAAATGGCACAGCACTTACAGTCACCAGCATGATAGGACACACCTACTATCATCTGTGACAAGGCTCAGCACTTACATCCATTCAGGCGGGAACACATCCTGCTCACAATGATGGAAGGGCATGCACTCATATCTGATCATGAGGGGAACACATCCCAACAATCATATCAGAATGGCCCCCAGTCCTCCTCGACTGAGCTACCTAGTAACTAACCAGGCGCCTCCATTCTCCTAGAGAATGGCAATTACCCTTACATCCGACCTGCTCGTCGAAATGGCCAACACTCACATCTGACATGGAAGGAACTTAATCCTTTAGCCATGAGCAGAACGGTTCAGCCCTTACATCTGACCAAGTGGGAACACATCCCTCTATCACATCAAAATGGCTACTCAGTTCTTACACTGAGTGTTCCTGGTAAATGACCAGGTGCCTCCATTCCTAGAATGGCAATTGCTCTTACATCTGTCCTGCTCTACAGAATGGCCAGCACTCATATCTGACATGGAAGGGAGCAACCCTACCACCATGACAGAATGGCTCAGCCCTTATATCTTACCTACTCGTCAGAATGATTATGGATCTCAGCACTCATATCTAACATGGAAGGAACCAATCCTCTCACCATGACAGAATGGCTCAGCCCTTCCATCTGACCATGGAAGGAACCAATCCTCTCACCATGTCAGAATGGCTATGGGTCTCATCACTTTCTCTAGGAGGAAGCCTCGATCTAGAGAACACCAAGTCTCTCTCTGAAGTACTCGAACTTCAGCCTAGCCAATGGCTTCTTCAATACATCAGCTATATGTTCCTCCGTCGCAACATACAGGAGCTTCACTGCTCCTCTCTGCACCATATCCCTGATATAGTGATACTTGATCTTGATATGCTTCGACTTGTCATGAAACACTGGATTCTATGACAACTTCACGCAACTCTGGTTGTCACAATGTATACAAGTAGCATCTAACTGGAGATCAAATATATCTGACAATAGCTTCCGTAGCCATACTACCTCACAACTAGCTGAACAAGCTGTGACATACTCTGCTTCAGCCGTACTCAGTGCCACACATGATTGCTTCCTGCTAAACCAAGAGATCACACCTGATCCCATACTGAAGCAAAATCCCGAAGTACTCTTCCTGTTGATGGCACTTCCTACCCAATCTGAATCAACATAACCCTCCAGGTTAATCTTTTGATTCGCATCGTACTTGAGCCCATAATCAATTGTACCCCTGCATGCTTTGCAACCATCAGGTGAACATGTCTCGATGTGTTCATAGCAAAGCAAATATCTGGTCTCAGGTACATCAAGGACCCAATCATCTGACGATACATCGTAGTATCAACCGTCTCTGATGAAGCATCACTCAATAGCTTCAGGTCCGATTCCATAGGTGTGGTCATGCAGTCCATCATCCTTAACCTTGTCCAAGGAAGATTCCATCTGCACTCTGCCACACCTCCATACCTAGAATAATATTTCGTCGACACATAACAGGAGCATCACTGGTCTTCTGTCTTGAACCTTGAAGCAAAGGTTGAAATCTTCTTTACTCTCAGTAAAGCCTAGAATCATCAGTAATCTGCCCATCCTGTCGTACCATGTCGAACCTCAGGATCTTCTGCAATCACTCCCTCTGAAGCGGAGCATCATACTACCTCTGTCTTCCGTACTCTATGCACTGAAACATTATGTACTGGAGTGACAAGTAGTATCCATCTAGGATCACTGGATACTAAGATCCTCTATCTTGAACTTCTACAAAAGTTCATCTTGCACCCATCTGTGAGCTTGTCATCCTCTATCAACCTTATGGCAAAGGTTAATATATTCATCAAGCTCATCATGTATGTGTTATCCCATGGGTGTCTTTTGAACTCGTACAAGGCCTTCTTTCATTTGTACACATGATTATGCATGTCATGTGACTTCATTTCTATTAACTGTAAATGTTTCTTTGTAGACTATGCCTTTTCTTCATGAGAAGCCTCATGCTATGAATCTTTCTTTGTATCCCACGATGTTTCCATCTACTGCATGATGGAACTATGAACTTCTCTTCAGGTCTCGATACTACACCCAGACATCATTCTTCTTGAACTGATCTTCCCTTTCTTCTTGGTAGCTGGAAGGTTATGCATCAATGATGTCATTGCACTCATCATATTATTCTTTGTCTTGAAAAAGTTGTCACTTGTTCTTCGGAACAAGTCTTCAT
>LPNX010071880.1:2008-140628 GCA_001517045.1 Pseudotsuga menziesii | reverse complement strand
ATATTGATCTTCAATTGCTCCCCTCTTCTCTTCTCTTCTTATGATTCAAGCTTCTTCTTCTTCCCAAAGTTTGCTGAAAGTAATCACTTCCTTCTGGAAAACATTCCTTGAATAAATTCCACAATCCTGGGAGGCCATTCAAGGTGGCCATCATCACTTTTGTATTCTTCACTTTTTCTTTTACCGCTTCAAGTTGTTCTTGATTTGAGAGACTCTTATGACTGCATGGTCTCTGCATTCTAGATATTCACATTCTTCAACTGGATTCTTTAGGTCAGATTCTGATTTTTGTTCTTCCCTTCAAATAGCTTGAAATTATGTTCTTCCATTCTGCAACCCCATTCTGTTGTGGATTATAAGGAGTTGAAAACTCCCTCTTAATCCCTGCTTCTTTGCATAGCTCTTTGAATTCATTAGAAGTGAATTCTCAACCATTATCTGATCGAATGGTCTTGATCTTCTTTTCAGTATGGTCCTTGATCAAGGCTTTGAATTCCTTGAACTTGCTGAACACTTCATCTTTATTTTTCATAAAGTAAATCCATGTATTTCTAGAAAAATCATCAATAAAAGAAACATAGTATGCATACCCACTTAGTGATTTTGATGACATTGGACTGCATACATCGGAGTGGATGATTTCTAGAATGCCTTTGGCTTTGCTTTTGCTGCTAGGAAATGTCTTTTATTGTTTCTGTGATATCTCCAAAATTGCTAATCCTCTGTGTCTGAAATTTTACACTGAGGTAACCTCGCATATCCCTGATCCAACACCGCAGGTTTCATCAGAATTGATTTAACCATTTGGGATTTATGATCCTTTTCCCAAGGTGACCTGTTACAGGACTGTTCAGAACAGCGAAGTTGTATGGCATGCCATGTGTCACTGGTTCATCTTATGAGTCTAATATTCGGAAAACTGAAAGTAAATTCTGTACCCTTTCTGGAACATCTTCAGGAATTCCATTTGGACCTCTGTAGTTCAAGATATTGCAGATGTCCTGTTCAGGGATGAATTCTGGAAGAGGCTGGAACCCTAACTTGGAGAGATCATATCTCCTGGAGTACAGTGAATATGAGTCTGCTTTTTGGACACAGGATTCATCAGGATTTTATATTCGGCCCCTGCAATTTTCAGCTTTTGATACATTGCCAATATCAGAATATAGCGACTGTACCAAAACTTAGCAGTTTTAGTATTTAGGGTTTGTCCTAGCTCAGGGCCAAACTAGGGTTTGAATTTCCTGGAGTTTTACCCAACCAAATTTCTTGATCCAAGTCTCTAAACTTTGGTTTTGATGAGGAGAATAACCCTATGCTGGTCTCACTCAAAAATTCATCTTCTGTAGAAATCCCTAATTTCCGCATCGAAGACTAAAAATGCTTGGAATCAAATTCCGCTTCGACAGAAAGATGTGCCCTTCAATGGGGAGTCATCTTAGCATACTTTTGCTGAAAATATGTGCAGGAAGATCCACAAAATAGGAAGCCCTAAATAGGAATCCCTAGTTCCTGTAGCTGCACAATGTCTTCTTCTCAGGATAGCTCTGATACCATGTTAGTTTTTCATCACATTTAAGCTAGCATTATGATCTTAGGATCTTTTCACTGAGAGAATAACAAGCACAGCAATAAAACACAAGCACATCACAAGATACAAGAGACATAAAGAGTTTTCCTCAGGGAAACCATAAAGGAGAAAACCCCGCAACTTCCTCTAAGATAGAATCAACACCAAAACAGTAAGAGATCTCCCAAAACAGTAGTAGTCTTTTGTCTTCTGTCTAGTCCCAAAATTTCCTTCTCCAGTAGTGCGCCACACTTGGGAGAGAAAGTGATGTATTTCACAAGTGATAAATAGAGAGACTCTCACTCTCTATTTATATTCATCCGTTCACTTGAATTTCCTTTTCACACGTAGGCTCAACCTAATAATTACTACTCGAGCCTACACCTTAATTAGTGTATAATAACTCAAGTGCCCCGAAACTGTGGGGACTTACCTAATGACTTGATATGACTTGATTACATTATTAATCCTCCCGATCGGAACATCGGGGCATGACCACATGACTCAAATACATAATAGAGACATCCCGGAATAAACATCGGGTTACAATATATAAGATACATAGAAGAATACATTCCGAAGTTACATATACATCAACACAAAAATCGTCCTTGACTCCTTTAAATCAGTGCCTATTTATACAAGTGCACTATTACAATACCATGGGCTTAAAACATGGTTACCCGAAAACCATGGGACATTTACAAAAAGAGGGGCTTCGACCCAACCCCGAAGCCCCTAAGACTATTTTGGACCGCAACTCTGCTTACAAGCTTCGCAACAAAACCACAGAGTTTCCAAAATTAAGGACCTTCAAGGTCCGAGCCCCAACAGGCCCCTAAGACTCACCAGTGTCTCGCCCCGGGACACTCTGCTGCTTTTCTGGTGGAAGAATCTTGTTGGCAAAGATAGTAAATTGCTTGTTGATGCTGCGTATGATATCTTCGGCTGCTTTCTCCTTCTCCACTATCTCTTGCACTGTTGCTGCAGATGCTTCGTTGGCCTTTTCCTGTGCAAACGCGTCATACTCCTCAAATATTTTGAGCTGGTTTTCTGCAGCATTGCTCAACTCGAAGGCCTCGTTAATGCATAGAGTTCACCAACAGTGTTTCTCTCCTTCTGCAAGACTCAATTTCTCGCTGGAGCTCATTGCTATGCTTCACCTTAAGCATCTTTTGCATAGGAGGCAATGTCTAAATTTATGCTTTTACTGCGTCCAGCTCTGTCTGTCGCTGCTTGATGGTTTCTTGCAGCTTTTCTACTTCTGGGTTGTCCTGCAATTTTTCACAAGCCTCGACACTTTCATCTAGCAGCTTTGATGCACTACTTACAAGATCTGAGATCTTTGTTGCTGAGGCCTGAATATCCCTGTGACATTGTTCCCTGACCTCTGGTGGACTCTCAGGAATGAGGCGAAGTTGAAGCTCCACAATCTGAGCCTCATGTTCTACTTTCATATTCTCTATCTCGCTTCGAGACTGTTGCACATAGTCTTTCAGCTTGATGAATCTTTGCTCCAGTTCTTCTTCAGCCTACATGTCAAAGTTAGGGAGACTTCGACACACCTCATCCAATACTCGAGCTAGTGTAGCCCGCTTGTTTTCTTATTCCCTCTTCTTCTGTCCAGCTTCTTCCAACTACGCTGCGAGGCTCTCGCTCTGCTTCGTGGAATTCTCTAATTGCATGTGTGATTAGCTGTCTCGTTCTCAAATATTCTTCATGAGGGCCAATTGACAAAGATGCAGCTCCGGCATAGACAACTTGGAGTAATCTATCTCAACTGTCATGCTCATCTACGATCGAGATGCTGCATCAGTTATTATAAGGGCTACACTTGGTACTTGTCCTTTGTTGTTTCTGGTGGGCCATTGTCTCATATCTGGCTGTGCGCTTACTGGGGCACTACTTGCTGCAGCGCCTCTTGCTGTTCTTTTCGCTAACTCCTTCAGTTCTGTAATTCGCTGTGCTACGCCAGCGAGCACATCAAGATGTGTAGCTACAAAATCTACCCATTTGCTGGATAAGACCTTTGTAGACTTTGTCAGAGCCTGATCAAGCTCTTCAATCGTCAAAGCAGGCTCTTCGACGATATTCTTTCCCTTCGATGCCTTAGTTTTCTTTCGGGGCTGAGGCTTAGTCACTTCCTCTACTTCGGGAGAGTTGCGCTTTCTGGGTGATTGGGGTCTGATATGGTTTTGACCAATTCTTCCTCTTCTTCATTAGCTCCGTCATCTCCACCCTGGTCACCTTCGCTCTGTTGTGACTCATCTTGTTCTTCGCTCCCTTCGAGTGGTTCATTCTGCTGCGGCTGACTAGGACCTGCGCCCACATCTGTTATTGGGGGGACTAGTATGTTGGGCCTTGTTCCTGCGTCCTTCATCCATCCAGCCGACCACTGCTAAACTACTGCGAGGATGTCCTCTTGGTTTACCATGTATGGTAATTTCCACCATGCATGTTTGTTATCTGTGCGGGCCTGGATGAAGACATTATGCATGTCAGCCTTGAAGTTCGCCACTCCAGTATACTGAGAAAATAGCTCATTACTGAGCCGCGGTGTCTTTAGGATCTCATATGAAATGTTCATCGCATAGAAGGTGAACACATAGTTCGTCATCTGCTACAAGGCCTTATCCTGCGACACCCAAAGAGATGCATACCTTATTGCACCAGGCATCTCCGGAGGCACATCAACAAACTGTGCCTCAGTAGGTTCTCTCCATCCTACCAGTGCAATAAGTAGTAAAAACCATGAATAATGAAAGGGTCTACCTTTCTCCTGTGCATCGCAGACATCTTCAAGGAATTCTATAGCAATGTACTCTACCCATTTGTAACTGTAGCCTTCGGCACAGTTCACAGCAATACTGACAATTGGGGCAGGTACTTCATTAGGTCTGCACTTTCGAATTAATTTTCATGCTAGGAGCACTACGACGAAGTGAATAATTTGGTGCCGAATTGTCGAGGTTTGATACCCTCGCTTTCCTTTTGTCAGACCGAAGCGGTCCTTCATGTGCTGCGCTAGCTTCGTATCTTCGTGCTTTGAAAATAATTCAATTTCGGGATCAGGCCCTTCCTTCGAGAAGCCTGTGATCCTATGAGTCAGCTCTCCATCAATAGGATTTCTCTGGTTTCCAATCCATAGTTGCCCATCATGCACCAACACCAATAGTTTCTTGACCACCACAGTAACCTGCGTGTTGCGACCAAAGTGGGGGACATTCAGCATCTTCAACAAGCCAGCTTGCTCTAAAACAGCAGCCCACTATTTTACTTCTAGTAACGTCGTTCTAGCCTCCGAATAATGGACAGAGTGTAAGTATTTCCCAGGTGTGAACTGCAAAAACTTCCCACGATCATTCGTATCGTGGTCTGCGTACTTGAGCCGGTCTAATCTTCCAGTCAACGTTCTGACCAACTTCACACCATGTGGCAGCAAAGGGGTGCGTAATGTGAACTTGGTTGTCCATCAAGGTGGCTGAACTCCTAGTCGAACAGGTGGAAGATATGGTGGACACTGTAATGCAACATTCTCATCCTCACCGAATTCTTGGAAATCTTCAGGTGGGAGCTCTGCTGAACCAAGAGGATTCATCTCGGTATCCTCTGGTGTCTTTCCTGATGGCTTGTGTCTTTCTTCGTTCTACTTAGAGCGAACTTCAGCCTTAAATTTCTTTCTGGTTGATCGTGTCTGCATCGGTTGATCCGACGCTCGGGGAGTCTCTTCATGAGGTGCGGATGCAGGTGGGTTGCTCATAAGGTTCTGCAGACCCCTCTTTCTAAACTCTTTCAGCAATTGTTGGACTTTGCGATCAGCTGACATGGACTCAACTCAAGAAAATGCGTAATGCGAAATTCACAGGCCTGGGTGTCTTCTTATAGAATCCAACAACCAAATCTGCCATAACTGTGCATTAAAGACACCAAATCTGACAGAGTGGCAGTAGATCTTGTCCAAACGGTGCTAGATTTCCCAAAATCTCATCATTACAGGCAGTTAATACAGTTAACGTACCGGCGCCACCAAATCTGATTTTTTCCAACGGTCACATTTTAAGCTTCGACACACCTTTCTTCTTTGGCACAACCACTAACTTCAGCTTCACCACAATAAGGACCTCCAACACAATATATACCTTCGACACATCCTAACACAAGCTTCGACACTTTGTAAGTTTTCCCACAATCTGCCCCAGCTCTCTAAGAACAGCTTCATTATAGTCTAGTACCCAATTTCAACTGTTCTTGGTACTTAGACTCTTCTTCTTCTATTACTTTGGGTCAAGGGGGTACAGGCCTGTCCCTGTACTTCTTTAATCTACTCCCATTCACCATGGAGGGAAACATTTCTCCATTTAATTTAGCTAACTGAACTGCGCCACCATCGGTAACTTTCTGAACTATGTAAGGTCCTTTCCAATGTGTCTTGAACTTACCTGGGAACTTCATGAATTTACTGTCATACAAGAGCACAAGATCACCATTCTGAAAATGCTTCTTCTTAATCTGTCTATCATGCCATACTTTTTCTCTAGATTTATGTACTTGCTGCTGGAAACTAGCAATGAATTTGTCTTCTTCGAGTTCCAGTATCTTCACCAGCCTTTCATTCAACATGGCTGGATCATCCATCCCTATGAAGGCAGATATTCTGAGGCTAGGAACAATGTACTCCATGGGCATAACTGCTTCCTGTCCATATACCAGCCTAAAAGGTGTATGGCCTGTCAACTTCTTGCAAGTGGTTCTATAAGCCTATAATACTGCTGGAATTCTAAGATCCCAATCATTTCTATTAACATTGCAAACCTTCATCAGAGCATGCTCAAGGATCTTGTTAAAGGCTTCGACAGTTCCATTTGCTTGAGGATGGTAGGCACTACTCTTATGATGATATACTTGAAATTATTTGGTCAATGCTTCAATAGTCGTATTCAGAAAATGTGATCCTTGATCACTCATAAGAATTCTAGGACACCCAAACCTTGACAAGATATTATCAAATATGAACTTTGCAGCTGTAGTAGCACTATAGTCCTTGACTGGGTGAGCTTCGGCCCAATGAGTAAGGTAATCAGTTGCTATAATAATGTATCTTGCTCCAGACTTCTTTGCAGGGGGATTGATTGGTCCAACAAAATCAATAGCCAATTTGTCAAATGCTTGTAAAGTTACCTATGGAACCAGAGGCATCTCATCCCTCCTGGATGGTTTTCCTGTCCTCTGATAGATATCACAGTTGTGGTAATACTCTCTTGCATCCTTATGAATCATAGGCCACCACAATCTAGCTGTCAAAATATTCCGTGTCGTAGTTTTTCTTGCATAATGGCCTCCTGCTACTCCAGAATGTGCCTCAGCCAAAATCAATGGCTTTTCATGCTCTAGGACACATCTGCGCAGTATTTCATCTGGTCCCATCTTATATAGCTGTCATGCTATCAAGGTAAATTCAGCTACTCTAACCACCAGCTGCTTCTTCTGCTGTGTTGTCATCTCAGAGGGTGTAAAACCTGTAGACAAGTACTGAACAATATCCTGAAAATAGTTATCAACCATCTAGATGGAAAACAACTGGGCATCAGGAATACCTTCGTCCAAACTAGTGGGCTCTTCTCCTGACTCGAGCCTCGATAAGTGGTCAGGTCCCAGGTTAA
Source organism: Pseudotsuga menziesii (assembly GCA_001517045.1). NCBI lineage: Eukaryota > Viridiplantae > Streptophyta > Pinopsida > Pinales > Pinaceae > Pseudotsuga > Pseudotsuga menziesii. The sequence goes on along the minus strand of LPNX010071880.1, from coordinate 133,398 downwards.
GTCTTCATGGCTTAACTATGATCTCAAAGTCATACTTCTGAAACCAAATCAGCAATCTGCATATCCTTCCACCCAACACAAGCTTGTTAACAAAATACTTCAAAGAAGAATGGTCAGTGAACATCTTAAAATGAGATCAAAACAAATAATGTCGAAATTTCTGCAATGCATAAACCATAGCTAGACCTTCTCGTTCTGTCGTAGTATAATTCTTTTCTGTTGTGGACAAGTTTCTACTTGCCAAAAGAAATAGGGTGATCAATATTTCCTTCACCTGACTGAGCCAATACTACACCTAAATCAATGGAAGATGCATCGACATGAACATGAAACTCCTTACTCCAGTCAGGGAATACTAAGATAGGGGTAGTTACCATCTTTTCTTTCAAAATATCCAAGCTTTCCTGACATTCAGGTGTCCACTCAAACTAAATATCTTTCTTCAATTTCTTTTCCATAGGGGCTGTAATCTGAGCATATCCTTTAATGAATTTCCTGTAATATCCAGTATGACCAAGCGTAGTTCAAAGTTGCTTAACAGACTTCGAAGGGGAAAGTTCACAATAATGGCTATCTTCACAGGATCCACCATCAATCCTTGGTTGCATACAATGTGACCTAGTAGAATTCCAAAAGGTGCACAAAAGATACACTTCTTCAAGTCCAATGAAATCTGATGATGTCTACACTTGTCCAGCATAAGTCTTAAACTGGCTATATGATCTTTCAATAAACCAAATATAGTCCAATCATCAAAGTAAACTTCCAAGAACTTATGAATAAATTCCTTAAATGCAGATATGACTACTCTGGAAAACATAGTAGGTGCATTCTTCAATCCAAAGGGCATAACAATATACTGAAAAGATCCCATTTCTGTAGCGAAGGTTGTTTTATGTCGATCCTTTGGAGCAATTCTGATCTGATGGTAACCTGAAAATCCATCAGTGAAAGAATACACTTCTTGACCTCTGACATTGTCTAAAACATCATCTGTAAAGGGAGTAGGAAAAGGATCATGTAAACAGGCATCATTTAGCTTCCTCAGATCAACACAAATTTTGATTTCTCCCTTGGTCTTCTTTTCTTGTACCACCATAGGGCTGACCCATTCGGACTCTTCGACAGGCTCAATGATTCCTGCAGCGAGCATCTTATCTAGCTCCATCCTGACTTTTTCTTTATACTTAGGGTTCAGCCTGTAAGGGCGCTGCTTCATAGGCTTCACATCAGCTTTCAAAGGGATTTTTATTACTCCTATATCACCAAGGATACCTTTCATTTCTAAGAACTTTGTTGGAAATAGGTCCTCATACTCATGGAGGAGTTCAGTCACTTTGCTCACCATTTCTTCATCCCAATAATATCCAATGGTAGCGTACTAAGGGATTTCTTCTGATCCAATGTTTACTTTCCTTGTCTTCAAGGGCTGAGTTACTTCAGGTGATTCGACTACTAGTCCATGTACTTCGTAATGTCCTTCTGACTCAGGAATATTAATGTTGTGAGGGTCATCATCTTCATCAATGGTGAGGTTATAGCATTCTACTGCATTAGCTTCTTGTCCCTTCCAAACAGGTTAGTATTCGGCTATTTCTTTATCATCAAACACCTTAGTATGGATCTGTTAGAATAATCAACCCATAGTTTACCCACTTAGACATTAATTCATTTATTTTTGTCTTATTTGCCTAGTTCATGTGTCCCACCTTGTGCAAGTTGCTAATTGCCTATCCATAGAGGTCAAACTTGCCATATATGACTCATGTAGCACTTGGGAAAGCCTTAGGAATAAAATATACTTTATTCCTAGCCTCCTAGGCACCTATCTGCTTTTTCTACTTTACTGCCTGCTTTTTCAGTGTTTTAAGGCACATAGGAAAGCTAGACTAGGTGAGGTGAACTAGTTTTTTGTCCTCTTCATCCTCCACTCTTTTCTCCATGCAAAATCATGTATGAGCTGCCATTCCACCACTCTTTAGCTTTCCCATGCGCCCTTGCCAATTCGTGAGCTCCATGACAGATTTGGGATCAGCTTTTTACACCTATGGGGGATTTGCTTAATTATAGTAAGCCTGCTTTATGCTAGATTTGGATGCTTCCTCATGCATTCAATTTCTTCATGTATTCTATTTATTCAGTATCCTATGTTATTATAGGTTTGGCTATTGTACACTTAGTTAATATAATTTTGTGTTACAGCTCCATATTCAGTCTCCATTGTTAGCAATTTTGCATGATTAATTGATAATTGTTGTGGGTAAAATTAATCTACTGCTGGCCTGAATTTCTACATGGTATCAAAGCCATTGTAGGTTGTTACTCTCCTTCAAAAATTGTTTTGCAGGTTCGACATCAAGACTGAGAGCCTTCTACTGACAGCCGGGACAGATTTTCTAAAGCTATGGATTCACAGAAAACTATCTTGACTCCCTTCAACTATTTTGAATGGAAAGCAGAGATGGAGATATTTTTGAGAGTGAAAGGCCTCTACAGGGTGACTATGGCTATAGAAGTAGAACCCAATGCTGCTGCAGAGAAGATCAAATGGCATAATCGGAGAGATGAGGCCTATGGCCTCCTATGTCTCAGTATTTCCCGAGACCTCCTTTTCCATCTCGATGGATTAACATCACCGGGTCAAGTATGGGAGAAGCTTTCTAATATTTTTGGAAAGACAGATGAGATGAGGGGACATCAGATCGAGAATGAGCTGATTTCTCTGAGTCCCAGTAGCTTTGAATCCCTGCAGCTATATTTCTCCAAGTTCAAAGCACTAGTTTTGTAGCTGAAGCAGTGTGGTATCGAAAAGAAAGATGATCAGCTCGTATTGGCGATCCTCTCGAAGCTAGGACCTGACTACTCAGTCTTTGTTTCGACCTTCTATGCCACAAAACTCACAGCTCGAACCTGGAAGATGCCTAGCCTTGCAGATTTCATGGAATCTCTCACACAAGAACAAGACAAGCTGGTGATGATGGGCACCATCAAACCATCCAAAGACCAAGCACTAGTTGCTAGAGATTCGAGGGTGGATTCAAAGAGCAAAAAGAAATCTAAAAAGCCACCTGAGCAAAAGAGAGACAAGAAATAGTCTCCAGAGGATCAACAAGGTACCAAGAAGAATACCCAGAAGAAGAAAAACAAAGGTGAAATGAATAAGTGCTCATACTGTAATAAGGGAAATCACACTGAAAGCTCTTGTATGAGAAAATAGATTGATATGCTGACCCAAATCCTAGAGAAGAATGGCATCTCCCTTCCAGAAAGCTCAAAGAAGAGAGAAGGAGGATCAAGTTGTGATGACAGAGAGAGAGTTCATGCATTGGTTGCTGGCACACCAAGCTCACCCAGTTTTATCATAGATTCTGGAGCTTCAAGACACATGGTTTCGACTAAGGAGGCCTTCTCCTCACTGGACAAGTCGAAAGGACCATCTATTGTACTGGGAGATGACTCTCTCACTGAAAGTATGGGCAAAGGAAGGATAGATCTTGATCATGGTCAGTTCAACAATGTGTTGTATGTCCCTGGTCTCGCCTCCAACCTCCTATCAGTGTAACAGATGACCCACACTGGGTCTCCTAAGAAGGTCATATTCTCCCCCGATGAAGTTGAGATCACAGAGATTTCAACTGGTAGAGTCATTGCAAAAGGAGTTGCAAATCATGCTCAAAAGGTATACATGTTCTCACACTTCCTACCTTACTCAAACCCCTTTGCTCTTCTTATCCATGCTAATGAAGCTAGAAAGCTATGGCATGAAAGATTTGGCCATCTAAATTATAGGTATCTGTCTGATCTTAGTGAGAAAGAAATGGTCATAGGGTTTCCCAAGATAAAATTTTCCAAAGGAGTCTTCCAAGGTTGTATCCTAGGAAAACACCCAGAGCACAAATTTGAGAAAGCTAGTCATGAGAGAACCTCTGCACCCCTCGAGCTGATTCACAGTGATGTTGCTGGCCCATTCCCTCATATGTCCATGATTCAGGCCAAAAATGCATTGACCTTTATTGATTATTTTTCCAGGTATTGTTGGGTTCACTTCCTGAAACATAAGTCTGAAGTTTCTGGCCTATTCAAAGTCTTTAAGGCTTTGGTTGAAAACCAATCTGGAAGGAAACTCAAGGCCCTCAGATCTAACAATGGTGGTGAGTATGTCAAGTCTAATTTTATTAACTATTGTGCATATGTAGGTATTCAGATGCAGCATTCTATCCCTTACACACCACAGTAAAATGGTGTTGCTGAGAGGAAGAACAAATCACTGAAGGAGATGGCAACATGCATGATGGAGGCCAAAAATTTGCCACCAAAGTACTGGGACGAAGCTATCAACTGTGCAGCCTATATCTAGAATAGCGTGCCTCACAAATATCTTGATGGTATGACTCCTTTCGAAGCATGGAGTGGGCACAAGCCAAATGTGACCCATTTCAGGATTTTTGGCTCAAAGGCATGGGCTAGAATCCCAACAGAGAAGAGGAAGGCTTTGCAGCCCCAAAGCCAAGAGTGTCTTTTTGTTGGATACTCTAAAGATTCAAAAGGGTACAATTTGATAAACTTGAGCACAAACAAATCCTTCATTGAAAGGTTTGTTCAGTTTGAAGAAGAACCCCTTGCAGCAGTGGAAGTTGGTGAAGCCTCTTCACCACCTGAACCTCAAGAAGTAAGTAAAGAGTTTGTTGAAAATGCTGATTCTGATTTGTCTGATGGAGATAAGTTTATTGCAGACCCAAACAGCCCCACAAGGCCTAAATGGGCATCCAAGACACTACATGCAGTAGGAGAGCTAGCTGGGGATCCCAATGACCCAAGGAGGACTAGATCTCAATTTGAGAGTGGTCTGTGCATGAAGGATCCTATGTTTGCTGAAAAATGCTATTTGATGGTGGAGTCTGATCGTCAAACATATGAAGAAGTAGCAGGAGATCCAAGATGGCAAAAATCCATGAAGGAGGAGTTCAGCTCACTCCAGAAGAGCAACACATGGGAGCTAGTGGATCTTCCTCCAGGAAGAAAACTAGTACAGTGTAAGTGGGTCTATAAGACCAAATTTGCTGTTGATTATTCACCACTGAAGTACAAGGATAGATTGGTAGCTAAAGGCTACTCACAGGTTCATGGCATCGATTACAATGAGACCTTTGCCCCAGTGGCAAATATGGATTCCATCAGGCTAGCTCTAGCCATTGCAGCCTCAAGGCAATGGGAGGTACATCACATGGATGTAAAATGTGCCTTTCTGAATGGAGATCTCACCGAGGAGATATATATGCAGCAGCCTCAAGGTTTTTATACTAACCCTTCTCTTGTGTGCAGGTTGAGAAATTCATTGTATGGGCTAAAGCAAGCCCCCAGGGCTTGGTATGCCAAGATAGATAGCTTCTTGCTATCTCTGAATTTTGTTCGGTGCAAATAAGATCCAAATGTCTATTTGAATTTAGTTAATGGTTCATTAATGATCATTTTGTTATATGTTGATGACCTCCTCATTACAGGAATCTCACAAGCTGAGATTGCTTCCTTAAAAGGAGCTATGAACCAAGCCTTCTCCATGACAGATTTGGGGCTCTTAAGTCAATTTCTGGGGCTTGAGATCTCTCAATCCAAAGATAGAATCAAGGTGCACCAGTCCAAGTATGCCTTGGATTTTCTGATCAAATTCAAAATGCAAGATTGCAAAGCAAGCAAAACTCCATTCCTTTCAGGAGTGAAGCTGGAAGAAGATGATTCTCCACCGATGGTAAACAATACACTGTATAGGCAATTGATTGGATGTTTATTGTATCTAACACATACTCGACCTGATATTTGTTATGCAGTAAGTGTAGATTCTAGATTCATGGATCAGCCTCATGATATCCATTGGAAAGCAGCCAAAAGGATCCTTAACTTTGTTCAGGGAACAAGGACACATGGGATCTTCTATAAGGCAAAATCTGATCTTGATTTGATTGGATTTACTGACAGCGATTGGGCAGGTGATAGCACAGATAGAAAGTCCACTTTAGGATATGTGTTCATGCTTGCAGAAGGGCCAATCAGCTTGTCAAGCAAGAAACAGAGTGCCATTGCACTCTCATCTACAGAAGCTGAGTACAGAGGAGTTGTTAATGCGGCAACTCAGTGTTTATGGTTGCAGGGTTTACTTGGATAGTGTGGTTTCGAACCTGAGTACTCAACTACCACTTACTATGATAACCAGAGTACCATTCGAATCTGCAAAGATCCAGTTCAGAAGCAGAGAACCAGACACATTGAGATTCACATGCACTACATCAGAGAGCTTGTGCATGATGGCACGATTCACCTACTCTTCTGTTCATCTTCAGAACAGGTAGCTGATATCTTCACCAAAGCATTTTGTGAGAAGACCTTCAGCAATCTCAAATCACTATTGGGGATTGCTGATCATGCTGTGAAAGCATGAGTGAAGACAAGATTCTACAATTTTGTTTACAGTCCATGTTTAAGGGAGGATTTTCCCAAGTTGGTTTTGCCTCTTTCCTTGTTTATTTGGACATGCAGTATGTAAAAGGGTGACTAAGCCTTGTTTCTAGGCCCTATATTTTTTATATATTACTCATAAAGTCAGGCTTAAGGGGGGGTGTTAGAATAATCAACCCATAGTTTACCCACTTAGACATTAATTCATTTATTTTTGTCTTATTTGCCTAGTTCATGTGCCCCACCTTGTGCAAGTTGCTAATTGCCTATCCATAGAGGTCAAACTTGCCATATCTGACTCATGTAGCACTTGGGAAAGCCTTAGGAATCAAATCTGATTTATTCCTGGCCTCCTAGGTGCCTATCTATTTTTTCTGCTTTACTGCCTGCTTTTTCAGTTTTTTAAGGCACATAGGAAAGCTAGACTAGGTGAGGTGAACTAGTTTTTTGTCCTCTTCATCCTCCACTCTTTTCTCCATGAAAAAGCATGTATGAGCTGCCATTCCACCACTCTTTAGCTTGCCCATGCTCCCTTTCCAATTCGTGAGCTCCATGACAGATTTGGGATCAGCTTTTTACACCTATGGGGGATTTGCTTAATTATAGTAAGCCGGCTTTATGCTAGATTTTGATGATTCCTCATGCATTTGATTTCTTCATGTATTATATTTATTCAGTAGCCTATGTTATTATAGGGTTGGCTATTCTACACTTAGTTAATATAATTTTGTGTTACAGCTCCATATTCAGTCTCCATTGTTAGCAATTTTGCATGATCAATTGATAATTGTTGTGGGTAAAATTAATCTAATGCTGGCCTGAATTTCTACAGGATCAACCTAACAGCTGTTTCCAAAGTAGGGAAAACCTCATTAATAGAAAATGTGAGCACAAAACTATCGATAAGGATAACCCAACTTACAGTACCATGACGAAGCTCCACCTCCGCATACCAATTCTTTGCTATAGGTTCCAGAGTGTGTACAAACCTATGTACCCATTCTTCACAAGGTACATGCTTCCATGCTTCATAATACTGCTCCAAATGTTCCTGAGGGCTAGTCTTACCATTAAATCTGCTTCGTACCTCCTGAGGTTGATCCATGAATCTCAGGTGAAGAAACTTTTGGCAAGCTATCCAACTATGAATATACTTTTTATGACCTTTCCACCATCTGGAAGCTGTGGCTCTGAATACTGAGTCTAGAGTCTCCATTTTCTATGAATCTGGTACTTGCTCTGAGAATTGTACAATAAAATCTTCTGGGTCTGTCAAGCCATCAAAAGTAGGTAAGATTCTTGGTTGTGAGCCAACCCATCTGATAGACGTGGTAATTCTGGCACATCGATGTCCATGCAGCTCATAAAGTCGATTCTGCCAATTCTCTAGGCCTTCGTCTGAATCAGTCATGCAAGAACTGTCACACTGCCAATCCATTATACCTTCATCAGTAGGGTTAACATAGTCTTCTTCTTTAGCTGTGATGTTGTAAATATGATCTAAAACATCCTGATCTTATCTCTGACTGGCTCTGTATACCTTTCTCCTTGAGAAGGGTCCAACGGCACTATGACTCTCAAGCCTTTTCCTTCAAAAGTCATCTGTCTATTCTTAAGGTTGATTACTGCATAATTGTGTATTGCCCATTCAATTCATAGCAAGGCTGGATAGGGGTTAATATCATCAATTATTTCAATGACTTCAAAATCTGCTAAAGTACTGACTCCATCAATATCCACTGGTACACTAGGGAATCTTCCCAAGGGCACAATCTTATGTTGATTGGCTAATCTCAACTGTATAGGGGACCATTCAAGCGTAGGTTTTCCCATTTTTTCCCATGTCTACTTAGTTAGGAAATTCACTTCTGATCCTAGGTCTAAAATGATATCAGTCATGTCATAATCTCCTATCTAAGCATGCAATCTCATTTCTCTTCCAGTCCTTCTAAATCTATTAACAGTTTTTCCTTTATCAGAGCTTCGTTAAGGTTCGCAAGACTGAATAACTTTCTGTAGCTCATTCAAAGCATTCTGATTTCTTAATAGCTTCATTCAACTCTGTAAAAATGATGTCAATGTACTTACTTGATCCGGTGAAGCTTCTTGAAACTGTAACTGATGTTGATGTTGTTGCGTAGTTGCTACTGATGTTCTCAGACCAGCAAAGTCTTTTTTAGCTTCCATAAATGTTCATTTTTCTCTTCCAACATCGAAGGCTGGGATTTTCTCTGGGGTCTTACGGACCCAAGCCTCCTCAGGCTGTTTCCCCTTATTCTGTACTTGCGTCGTAGTTCCACTCCTTGTAACAACGTTAATGGTTGGGCCAGGTCTTTTCTCTACAGTAATCATATGAACATTTTGAGTAGGAGCACCATTTCTTTCTTGTATCTTGGCTATCAAATGTGGGCATTGCTCAATCACATGATCGACTGCTCTGCAATATCGACATGTCGTAGTTGGGTTCTGACAGTCTCTAGCTACATGTCCTGCCTGATTATAGTTATAGCAAATAACCTGGCCTCGTCCTCTTCCAGGCATACCACCACAACCACGACCTATGAAATTCCCTCGACCTAGTGTACTACCATGGTAACCATATCCATCATTGCCTTGTGCATCGAGTTGTACCCTCTAAGCATCATAGGTTCGCTCTCTCATGAGGTCAAAGCTGCGACATTCGTCTTCGTTGTGTCCAACTGACTTACAGAACTTGCAGTAGGGATTCTTAGGTACTTGAACATATCTTTGCAGCAGATAGCAATCTTCAGGTCGATGCTAGCCAGTTTTTCTACAGATCTCACAATATAGGACATTAGGGTTAAATGGGTTCAGTCCACCAGTATTCAAATAATTTCTTAATGCAGGACATTGTTCTTTGTCATGACCTTCTGTCTTACATCATGTACACCAAACCTCTTCTCGAATAGATTTCCCTTTTTTCATGTCGTGAAGCTCCAAATCCATTTATGCTAACTATTCCTATATCTAGGATATTCCAGAATTATCTCCAATGGGATTTGTTTCAAGTTTCATAGCAATTTCCAATGCCTCTTGCTGATCAGCAACCTTCTGTTGCATAAGTGGAGTCCTGATATGAGGCAATAGTGCTGTAATGAACCATTCTTTATGTTGTTCTGGTCCAATAGTGAAGCTAACTTGATCCAACAGAACCTTGAACCTCTGATCAAAGTCTCAAACTGATTCACCTCGCTTCTACTGAATTTCTTTCAGTTCATTTATACATTGTGACTCCAATTTAGGCTTCTTGAATTCTTTGATCATTGCTTTTTTAATATCAGCCAAGATATAGTTCTGAGTACTGGATAACTTCATAAACCAGGTCAAAGCTCGGTCTCTGAAAGAGGTGACCAGCTGCGTTGTTCTTGTATTTTGATCCATAATATTCTTAGCAGTCCAAACAGCTTCGCATAAGAACCAAAACTGCTCTGGATCCTCTGATCCAGTTCCTTTAAAAATTCGGAGCTTGATATCATCATTCATATGGGCCATAGTGAATCGAGGGGGGGGAGGAGGGGGAGGAGGGGGGAGACTGGTAATAGGAGGAAGGGAACTTACTGAGGTAGATTGACCTACGATAGGACTACTCGGGCTAGGGTTACTTTCAGACTGCGAAGGGTTCTTAGGGATAACAGATCTTCACTGTGGAGTTATAGGAGGGTTTCTAACAAAAGGGGTTTCTTCAGATTCTTCAGGACTTAATGAGGTATAATCGGTATTCTAGCCTTGGATATAGGATCCAAGATTTTTCTTGTATCTTTTACCATTGCGAAGCAAACCACTTTGCTCGTTGAAGTCACTTTCACTTCCAAACATAAGTTAGTAGCAATAAATCTAGCAATCTATTTAGATAAGCAATATGCCTTTCTCATCCAAGAGCATTTTAATTTTTAGACTTAATGAATTCAGGTACTTACCCCTTGGTCCTTTGAAAAACTGTCTTTCTGCTCCACTGAAAGAAGTATGTGTGTCGATGGCGAACTCCGTCACAAATGCTTCAAGGGTTCGCATTGTCCAGAAGTCAACAACTCTTGATACCGTGTTGTTCGTACTTTTCAACATCTTAATTCTTTCTGGGGTCCAGTTAGGAGACTGGTCTTCTTTAAAGTTTTTCTTTATTTCTGTCAACCTGGATAACCACTCGTGCAATTCTATGTGGATACTAGCAAAGAAAATTTCATAAATATCAGTAAAAACGTACCTCTGTAAGAAGTCACCTGAGCTACAACGAGGGTCCTTATTCTCTTTTTCAGCAAATTTCAGATAAGTATCTCCAACCCAGTCACTGATTTATTTTACTGAGGGCCTCCAAAACCTATCCCTCCAGGTACGACGTAGATCCCTCTTGAAGCAGATACTGGTTCAACCAGCAATGGAACCAATTTGTTGGGCTAAGGGCAGACCCGGGTTCTTATACTTTTATCTTCGCACCAACAAACAGACCCACAGTGTTGGCCCTTTCGGCAACAACCTGCGAACAAGTTGCAGTCTCACCCAAAACAGCTATGGGGTGCCACAGAATCAAGTTTCTGCAAGCGAAAGAGGGATACTATTGTACCTTTAGCCTTAACAAAGAATAATTATGCGATACAGAGCTTCGACATTCACTTAAATAACGTCGCAATTTAGATAAAAAGATAGTTTCTTGCTTAACACTTAACTGGGAATTCACAGCGACGTTAGTACTTAGCAATATATCTTACTTATCATTCACCTACTTATCAAATGCATAAAAACATAACAGGAACAAAAGTAAAAAGAACCACCACAACACAAGATGTACGTGGTTCACCCCCAGTGTAGGGACTACATCCACAGAACTGTGTTTATATTCAACACTTTACAAAACAACAGTTCTGATCTGCGCACTCAGCTGCAGATATTCTCAACAACCCAAAACTATGCACTTAGCTGCAAAACCTTTCTTTCAAAACCCTTTGCACACTCAGCTGCAGAGGTCGTCCACGCACTCAGTTGGGACTTAACCTTAAACCTAAAATAGACCTTAACTTCTTCGCATCACATCATATCATAACAAAAATCATCCTTGACTCCTTTACATCAGTGCCTATTTATACAAGTGCACTATTACAATACCATGGACTTAAACCATGGTTACCTTAAAACCATGGGACATTTACAAAAAGAGGGGCTTCGACCCAACCCCGAAGCCCCTAAGACTATTTTGGATTGCAACTTTGCTTACAAGCTTCGCACCAAAACCATGGAGTTTCCAAAATTAAGGACCTTCAAGGTCCGAGCCCCAACAGGAAACAAGCCAAACTGACAATCAGCCATTTTAATCCAGTAGCTTAGTAAGAAGGGAGTAAAGTGATATTCTAAATTCTGGGGATTTTGGACCTCATATCATAAAGATCCTAGGCTTAGGGGAGGACCTATTGGGAAAGGAAAGTAATACAGTTAGTTCCCTTGAGAAGATGTTTTATAACCAGAGAAAGCCCTTACAAAAGTTCTGGGACTTCTTGATTATGTATGGGAAATGAAAGTTCTGTGACTTCTTGATTCTGTATAGGCAATGGCATCCTTTGTATCCTCATTTTCCTCACCATATAAGTGAATTTGGAGTGGTGAAATTTAATCTGAACTACTCCCTCGGAATGGTGAAGGGATGGAAATAAACGGAATAGAATTCTCAGTTTCTTCAATTGAAACAGAATGTGGCAGAGCTACAGAATGTGCTTGTTCTCGCTTAGCTTATGCAGCTGCTATAAGATGCATCATAGATGTAGATGGGGTAGCAATGTTAGAATAATTTGACATAGTTCTGAATTTTACTTCTTTTATAGCATCATACCTTTGCAACATAAGCCAAAATGCTAAGAATGGTAAGAAAAACATATTAATTCTTGCACATGATTTAGGAACTAAGAATCAATCTCATGGAAGAATAATCAACAAATACTCATGAAATGGTGTTAATCGGAACCGGAATTGGTTTCCTTTCTATATATTTAATAAAAATGAATGGTTACAATACCAATGTCAAGCAATAGCTTAACTCCATGAAAAATTCAAATACCTAAGGAGACAATGTTATGAATTCAGTGAGTGAGTCTAGCTTAACTGACTCTCAACCATTGGTTCACACTCAATTAACCACTTGACCAAAACCCTAATTGACTCACCAAACCCTAACTGAAGTCAGAGTGCAATAAATGACTGAATCTCAACTGAAGGAGATCAAACACATGTCATAGCAAGCCAACCATCAAGTGCTAGTACTCCATGACTTCAATGAACCCCGATGAGGTTAACTGAAGCTGAACTGACCATCAGAAGTTGGTGGAGGCTCCTTGTTGACTCCAGATCATTAAATAATAATAAATAATCATTAAATAATATATTTAATGACAAGAGGTTCCTTAACTGACTGGTTGAACTGATTGTAACCACCAGTTAGCAATTAGGTGCATTAATGTCACTCAGATCACCCCCAGAGTGCTCCAGTTATCCTCCTTGACTGTAGGAGAAGGCTAAGTTAGCCTCCTTAACTGTAGGTGGGCGTGGGTGTGACTGGATGATGGCAATTAATGCTCCACTGATGTCAATTAATGTCAATTATAATTAGGATAGTGGTTTAACTAGGCCAATTTGACCGAAAGAGTGTGTATGATGGTAAATGTCTCCAACAACCCCCCTTAAGCTATACTCAAGAAGAGTTAGAAAAAATAGATGCATAAAAAGATAGGGCCCTAGAAACTATGGCCATAGGTCACCCTATACAATGCTGAAACTAAAACAATGCTCAAAACAAACTAAGTGAGGAAAAGAGAAAAAACCCAGTGGGAAAAACCCCCCCTCAAGCTGAACAATGAAAGTAGTCTGGATCACCCTGATGAACTCACCCCCAACAGTGAATGAAGGCAAGTGAACTTCTTTTCTGAAAAGCTCTTGGTGAAGATGTCTGCAATCTGCTCATCAATCAGGCAGTATTGCAGAATGATGGTCATGTCATGCACTAGCTCCCTGATGTAGTGCATGTGAATCTCTACATGCTTGGTCCTCTGCCTAGTAACTGGATCCGTGGATATCTTAATAGCACTTTGGTTGTCACAAAAGAGGACAGTGGACAAAGTACTACCAAGATCAAACTCTGAAAGAATGCCTTGCAACCTAAATGCTTGGATGCAAGCATTCACCGCTCCTCGATACTTGGCCTTTGTTGAAGATAGTGCCATGGCAGCTTGATTTTTGCTTGACCAGAAAATAGGGCCACCACCAAACATGAATACATATCTGGAATTTGACTTCCAATCAATAGAATCACCCGCCCAATTGGAATCTGTGTATCCAACCAGCTCTAGCTCGGAGTCTGCAGCGTAGTGAATGCCGTAGGTCCTAGTTCCCTGAATGTACTGGAGGATCCTCTTGGCTGCCTTCCAATGAATATCATGAGGCTTCTGCATGTATCTTGAAACAGCATTCATGGCATAACAAATATCAGGCCTAGAATGTGTCAAGTACAACAAGCTACCAATCAGCTGTCGATAGATAGTGCAGTCCATGGGAGGTGTGTGTTTTCCTTATTCAAGGATGATCACTGAAAGGAAAGGGAATGGTGTAGGCCTACATTCAGCCATGTTAAAATTGACTAACAGGTCTGAAATTTATTTGGACTGAGTGACCATAATCCCATCAGAATTTTGCTCGATTTCGAGCCCCAAAAATTGTTTTAGAAGCCCCAAATCACTCATTTCAAAGGCATTGTGGAGAGCAATTTTGATGGATGAAATGGAGGCAATTGTGCTACCTGTGATCAGTAAGTCATCAACATATAAAACAATGATAATTATATGGCCATCATGCTGCTTTAAATACACATTTGGATCTGATCTACATCTCTGAAATTTTTGCAAGAGAAGGAAGGCATCCATCTTGGAATACCACTCTCGTGGGGCCTGTTTTAACCCGTATAGTGACTTATTTATCTTGCAAACCAAAGATGGATCAGTGATGTAGCCCTAAGGATGCTTCATTTATATCTCCTTGTGAATATCTCCATGTAGAAAGGCTGACTTAACATCCATGTGATGCACCTCCCAGTGCTTGGATGCGGAAATAGCCAAAACAAGACGGATGGAGTCCATTTTTGCAACCGGTGCAAAGGTCTCATGGTAGTCCACTCCTTGGAACTGAGAGAAACCTTTTGCTACCAAAATTGCCTTATATTTTCAGGTTCTTCCGTCAGTAGTAACATTTTTCTGAAACACCCACTTGCATTGAACCAATTTCCTTCCCGGAAGAAGAGAAACTAGCTCCCAAGTAGTGTTTTTCTGAAGAGAATTCATCTCTTCATCAATGGCAACTTACCATCTCGGATAATTCCGAGCATGGTAGTAGGATTTTGGATCTGAACTAGTCATAAAATAGCAAGTTTTGTATATCAAATTATAAGAACAAGAGAGCGCAATACCTGCTCTTTGGAAATCAGACCGGGTTCTCCTTGGATCATCCGGATTTCCAATGTTGTCTCCTGGAGAGGAGAGTGTCTTTTGGGCCCATGTAGGAAGATGATTTTGCACTTTAGGTTCTGATTCAATATCTAATGATTGCTGCACACTGATATAAAAAATCATAGGATCCAAATCAGGGTCATCACCCCCAATTTCATCATCCAAATATTCAGTGGAATAGGAAGGAAATTCAGCAGTTTTCTCCTTCACTAGTTCCACCTCCTGAAGAGGCTCATCGAACTTAACACTTCTCTCGATGATGATCTATTTGGTATTGATATCAAACAGCTTGAATCCTTTAGATTCATTAGGATACCTAATAAACAGACATTCTATGCTCTGCGGTTTCAAAGCCCTTCTTTTATCAATTGGAATCCGGGCCCAAGCAGTGGACCCAAACACCCGTAGGCTCGACACATCTGGCTTGTGTCTGAAGTATGCTTTGAAAGGAGTCTTTCCTTTCATTGATGAATGTGGAACCCTATTTTGAATGTATTCTACAGCATGCATGGCTTCAGCACACAAATTTTTAGCAAGCTTCTTTGACTCCAACATACAGGTGATCATCTCTTTGAGAAACCGGTTCTTCCTTTCCGCTACTCCATTCTGCTGGGGAGTGTAGGGAATTGAATGTTGGACATGAATACCAATTTGGGAGAAAATGTATAGAAACTCATTACTGACATACTCCCCTCCATTATAATATCTCAATATCTTGATCTTAATCCCAGAGGCATTTTTGATCAAGGCCTTCAATTCAGAAAAAAATTCACATACTTCTGATTTCTTTTTGAGAAAGAAAACCCATGTATACCTTGAAAAATCATCAATAAAAGTAAGGAGGTACCTTGATCCATTCATGGATGTGACAGGAATTGGACTGCTGATATCAGAATGTATCAGCCCCAATATGCTTGTAGCTCGGTTTGCCTTCCCCCGATCAAACTTGTGCTCAGGGTGTTTTCCAATCACACAGCCCTTGTAGACTCCCGTGGTTGCCTTGATGACCGGGAGGCCTTCAACCATGGATTTTTTCTATAATTGCTGAAAATATTTGAAATTGAGATGGCCAAACCTCTCATTCCATAGCCTACTAACCTCATTTCCATGAGTTAGCAAAGCGGTGGGCTTTGCATCCGCAACAAAGTGAGAGAACTCATAGGATTTTGCATGATGATTTGCAAGGCCTTTTGCAATGAGTTTCCCAGATGCAATTTGTGTTATCTCAACATCATTTGGGCTGAAAGAGACTCTCTTAGGCATTCTTGTATGTGTCATTTGATAGACACTAAGGAGATTTGTTGCTAGAGACAGTACATACAAAACTTTAGAAAAGAAACCATTTTCTAGATCTACAATACCTTGTCCTTCGGAAATGATGGTGGAGTCATCTCCCATGTGGATGGGGATGGATTTTCCAGTCTCCAAGGATTAAAAGGAGTATTTTTCATCCATCATGTGATTCGAAGCTCCACTATCAATAAACAGTGCTTTGGACTTCCAAGTGGTTTCCATGAGGGCATGACCTTTCTCATGCTGTGGTTCCCAATCTTGGTGATCTCTCCTCCGAAAGCTCTCCAGAAGATTGATGTGATTCCTCTCAAGGAGAGAGGTTGTGATTTTTCTTCATGCAGGCATGTTCAGGGTGAAAACCCTTCCTGCAGTAAGAACACCTGACTTTTTATTTCCCATTGTGCCCTTTTCCTTTGTTCTTCCTTGAGCTGGAAGATTCATCATGCTGCTGATTTTCAACTCTAGGCTTGGGAGCATCAAATTTAGTTTTCTGATTTTTCTGCTACTTTCCTTTACCCTTCAAATATTTGGTCCCCGAGACATGGAGGGCTTGATCATGAGAAGATCGGATGATCCCCATCTGGACAAGCTTGTCATGTTCATTAGTTAGGGACTCAAAGAAGGCATTGAGTGTAGGCATCTTCCATCTGGGGGTTGTCAGATTCCCCGCACGGAATGTAGAAACAAAAACTGAATAATCAGCCCTGAGATTGGAGAGGATGGCTAGGATGAGCTGATCATCCTCCTTCTCCACTTTGCATTGCTTCAAGAGGAAAATAGTATGCTTGAACTTTGTAAAGAAATCATTTAGAGTCTCGAAATTGGAATGTTGGAGAGACATGAGTTCATTTTCGAGTTGGTAAACTCCCAAGTCATCATGCTCTTTATATAGAGATTCCAATTTGTCCCATATTTATTTCGGTGTCTTCAGATCCGTAAGATGGAAGAGAAGGTCATTGGAAATAGAGAGGCATAAGAACCCGAAGGCTTCATCCTTCTTGTTCAAGAATATTGATTTTTCTTTGGCGGATCCAGGCTCAACTTCAGTTTCCATGGCGACTCTATGGAGTCCTTTAGAAAGCAACTGAACCTCCATTTTACTTTTCCATGTGTGGAAATTGTATGGAGTCAACAAAGGTACTGAGGAGGACATATGGATATGCTGTAGCGAATGCTTCACCTGTAGAAACCTGAAAAACAAAACAGAAAGGGAAAAATAAGGTTGGACAGCCTGCACATTCTAGGCTTTCATCACACCCAGCATAGCCAATCAAGCAAGATTGATCAACAAGTTCTTTACTTGGTATATTGAGTGGTAAGCCTTGGCTTCTGGTGCAGTGCTGGAATTTTGAGCTATTGCTCACTTTTCATGGAGAAATCTGTCAAAAAGATTGTTTTTTTTAGAGATAGATCTTCGTCCCGCCGTATGCTCTGATACCATATTAATTCTTGCACATGATCTAGGAACTAAGAATTAATCTCATGAAAGAACAATCAACAAATACTCATGAAATGGTGTTAATCGGAATCGGAATTGGTTTCCTTTCTGTATATTTAATAAACAATGAATGGTTACAATACCAATGTCAAGCAATAGCTTAACTCCATGAAGAATTTGAATACCTAAGGAGACAATTTGAATTCAGTGAGTGATTCTAGCTTAACTGACTCTCAACCATTGGTTTACACTCAGTTAACCACTTGCCCAAAACCCTAATTGACTCACTAAACCCTAACTGAAGTCAGAGTGCAATAAATGACTGAATCTCAACTGAAGGAGATCAAACACATGTCATAGCAAGCCAACCATCAAGTGCTAGTGCTCCATGACTTCAATGAACCCCGATGAGGTTAACTGAAGCTGACCTGACCATCAGAAGTTGGTGGAGGCACCTTGTTGACTCCAGATCATTAAATAATAATAAATAATCATTAAATAATATATTTAATGACAGGAGGCACCTTAACTGACTGGTTGAACTAATTGTAACCATCAGTTAGCAATTAGGTGCATTAATGTCACTCAGATCACCCCCGGAGTGCTCCAGTTAGCCTCCTTGACTGTAGGAGAAGGCTAAGTTATCCTCCTTGACTGTAGGTAGGTGTGGGTGTGACTGGATGATGGCAATTAATGCTCCACTGATGTCAATTAATGTCAATTATACTTAGGATAGTGGTTTAACTAGGCCAATTTGACCGAAAGAGTGTGTATGATGGTAAATGTCTCGAACACCCCCCCTTAAGCTATACTCAGGAAGAGTTAGAAAACATAGATGCATAAAATGCTAGTCATTCCCAAGTGCAAGCTCTTGGTTAATTTGATAGAAAAATACCCCCTTGATGTGGTAGTTTATCCAAACAAAAACTATATTACTAGAACAAATACATCTTAACTTAGATCTAATAAGCACCAGGAGGACCAGGGTGCAAACCTCAATGCAGTTAAATTATCTTTAAGGATTCAAAAACATTTATAATGAACCATTTGACACACTTTTCCTTAATAAACCTTGATATTATGACATAATTTGTCATTTTCTTATGAATAATTTACCTAGATTATTTAATGCATACGGTTATTTTGAGTAGGTATGCACACATTTCACTTATGAAGCTAATGTGATTCTAGGTCTAAGAGAGCATAGACCAAGTCACTAATTTCCTCAATCATGATTCCAAACAACTAGAAGCATGGGGAGTGTTCATAAGGTCCTTATCCATATTTGTCACTCAAAAAGATACCAATGATCAAAGAAGCATTCATTTCCCTAGTCAACACCAATTTCCTCAAGAGTTCAAGTTTCACAAGCATTATACGATTCAAGGAGATGTCAATGTAGATATATAGGAGAAACTTCCTCCTAGGTGTCAGCATAGAGTCAACAAAATATAATATGCCAGAAATTTGTTATTGATGGCTTATTCCTTACTATATTGGAACAAATGGTAAGTTCATAGATCAAGAGGGAGCCACTTGTGCTCCTCAAACCCTAGCAGAATGGGATTACAAAGTAAATATGTGATTTCCTTTGAGAAAGTTATTTAGAGAGCCTCCCAGTGATAAGAAGTGAGCCAAGTACACGAGTCACCCCTTTAAGATGAGCAAAGGGAGGAGGCCAAGGAGTATTCACTTGATCTCCTTAAGAAGCCTATTGTGAGGCTTCAAAGTTTCTCTGGTTTGATATCTCATGTAATCCATGTCATTGACTCAGAATCCTTCACTTATGAGGAGGAATCCAAACAGCCAGTTTCAAAATATGTTATGAACTCCAATTAATAATGACATGTGGAAAGTGGTTCTCAACTAACCTTATATTTGGCATTGGAAATAGGTTGATTGCACAAGTTCAAAATCCTACTAAGCTAAGAGAAACAAAACCATACACGAGGAATCGCATCTCTAAGGCTCTATTGGGATTTCATATCCCATGTCTTCGAACATGTTTTTAAACCCATATGCCTAAGTAATGGGTCTATGCCTATCCCCGATCGAAGGCGGTGTTCCTAATTGGATGTGCATAAGAGGTAAGTGAGGTAAGTGTTTTGAATGTTTTGAATTTTTGTTTTAAGTTTTCATTTTTTAGTTATATATATATATATATATATATGAAAATATTTGTGTGGTTTTCTTAGGTTTTGGTTTGTCCATTAGATCTCATATTTTGTGTGCCCTCTTAGACCATGGTTTAAGGATGAAATATAGGGTACCTATTAGGACATAAAATTTATCATTGGGGTTTATAGGAAATGTGTGAGGCTCCAATCATCACACATGTACTTCATAAGAGATTGTTTCCTACTAGTGTGATTTGGTGGAAATGTCAAGGTTGATAAAAGTAATCATGATCATTGGGGATCATTCCATATGTAGAGGTTCAAATTCAAGGTTTAGATTGTTTCCTATTAGTGTGATTTAGTGGAAATGTCAAGGTTGATAAAAATAATCATGATCCTTGGGGGATCATTCCATATGTTGTGGTCGTACCGGTACTTCAGATGGCAGGGTTAGTTTTTGTTGGTAAAAACCACTATGGTGTGTTCCCTCTTAGAGGTAAGTTGTTGAATGTAAGGGAAGCTAGCCATAAAAAGATCATGGAAAATGATGAGATTCAACATATCAAACAAATCCTTGTTCTGCAGCATCACAAGGAATATGATAGTGTCAAATCTCTTAGATATGGCCATCTAATGATTATGACAGACCAGGTACATGTTGTTTGTTGATAAGTTTGTATTTTCTATGTAAGTTTGAAGGATACCATCAATTCAAATATAGTTGTTTATTGTTTACTTGCTGGATCACGATGGTTCCCACATCAAAGGATTGTTGATCAACTTAATACACTCTTTTTTTCCCTCTCTACTCAATATTCCTTCATTTCTTGTCGAATTCACCACTCCTATTCGACGTTATAATGGTTATAGAAAAACCCCATACTGAGAATATTTTTTGTAGAATTAGAGTAGTCACGCATTATTTTGAAATTTGTGTAGGAAAATTACCAAATATGTTGAAGATAAAGTGATCTTTGCAAAGGATCAGCAGTTGCAATCATCCACCCTTCGAATCTTTCTTCAATCGAGTTCTTGAAGCAAGTGTGCCCAAGGATAGAATTTTCACAAAATTTGGTGCCCTCTTTCCTACCTAGATCTCCTATCGACATCGAGTAGGTAGGAGTATAGAAATCATTGAAACCTACCTGTATCGACTGCACTAAGTGATTGAATACCTGTGATCGATTTCATTATCAATACATGGCATCAACACATGCATTCATCGTCATGAATTTAATGAAGTAGAAGATAAAGGTAAGGAAAACCTGCAGCAGATAAAGGGAAGGAAAACATGTAGTAGATAAAGGGAAGTAAAACCTTACCACCACACCCAATGTTGATATCACCTCGTCGCTGGGTCTCAAGAAGGGAAAACTGAGGAGGATGTCAACTACTTTTTCCCAAAAAATTAAAATTAAAAATACAAATATTAACAACTATTGAAAAAATTACAAATATTACATTGTACAAACATGATTAATACACCTTCGTGATTTATATATATATCCCCTTGTCGAGGACATAAAATAACATAATTACTCTTAAAAATAACATGTCTTCAAAATTCCCTGGATTTGATTTTGATTGTTTAGTTTGCAAAGTTTAAGTTTTATATGTAGCTGTGTCATTATTTATTATCATGACTTGTGATTCCTACATGGGTTGTTTACAAATTTTCCCTTGTGATCCCCTTCATAGTGATCTTACTGGCCTAAGGCACTATTTTAATTTACACCTCCCTAAAATGGTGATGAATTGTAAACTCTCGTTAGTTTGTTTTTATGTGCTTTATAGAAAAGGCCCTCAAACCTCAAATAGAGTATGGAGGTGGTTTGGATCCATAATATGGTCACATTGGTTATTGTATCTAAATTTTATAAGTGACGATTACAAATTCTTGATTGTTATTGTTTATCCATTCACAATTACACTTGTACAAGTCTCAATGACTTGAGAAACTTGATTGCTCATTACCTTCTTAAAGGGGGTGAATGATAAAATATTATTAGTTCATATTTGAATATTGTAGACAAAAAGTAGGCCCTAGGGGGTGAATGATAAAATCTTATTAGTTCATCTTTGAATATTGTAGACAAAAAGTAGGCCCTACACATTAAAATGGTAGACCTAAATAGAATATGGAGGTGACCCTAGGTTTGTAATATAGTTATGCGAGTCATTGCGTCTTGGTGTTATAAGTTCAACTCATATCTATAAATTCCTTTGTGATTAAATTAAAGTTCCAAGTAAAATTCACTCTCGAAGAAGGCATAGAGACGAGCTTAGATATGCAATGTGTGTGCGTGTGATGTGTGTGTCCATGTGAATTCCCATCTTATAGTATTGTAAGTTGGGAATTTACCTTTATGTTATAAATCACTCTTTTACTATGTAAACTAAATCCCATGGGAATCAAACATTGGTCAATAGTATAGCGTAATGCTGGACGATTTGATAGGGTCCATAAAACTTGAGAAACTAATTGATTTTTTCCTTGATAGATGTCCGCTTATAAGGCCAGAGATGTAAAAACATTTGATCCACTTCTTAAAAGTAACACTATGATCATTATTGAAATTCTTGTTGCTTCATTCCATTTTAAACCAATAGCAAAATGTCGTTAAGAGTACAAAGAAATTTATCTTTTGTGTTAAGATTGATATCCACTTCTTGTGCCTTGGATGTTCTTGGTAAAAATGAGGGTATGGATGGGGAGGTTTTCCAAAACAACCTTGTAGGGTGACATTTTGGTAGCACCATGATAGGTGGTATTGTACTACCTTTTTGCAAGGGGCATGTAGGCATGTGGCAAGGTTGGGTGGGGGAACTAATAAACCCAATGGCCATATTAATTAATGTAAAATGAAATGGCTAACAATATGTTATGGTTGATACCTCAGAACCTCTATTATTTGTTATTATCTCCAATATCTCAAGTCCTGCAGTATCCAGAATTACTATGACATGCATCATTATCGTGGGCGTTGACGTTGTCATTGGCATTATCATCAATTCCAAATGGTACATCAACATCATATTGATCATCATCATAATCAAAATTAACTACATCATCAACAAAATCATCATCATAATTATCATTATGCTCACTCATACACCATTAGTGTTCTTAATCACTCATTGAAATTAGGATTAATGTCATGTAATTGTTAAGGTTATTTATATGTCATTACAGTCATTTCGATGATAGTAGGATTGTTTAGATGTCGCTACTAACATTTAGGTTCCATTAGAATCAATTAGGATCCAAAATTTGATACCACGTGCATAATCATCGTTGACATCCAAATCGTCGTCGTCATCATACAATAAATCAACATCATTGTCGTCGTCGTAGTCATCACCAATATAATTGCGATAATAATGAGCAAGGAGCCCTACTACCTCACAATAATGGATGATATAGTATTATAATTATCAAATCATATCCATATGCTCCATCATAATTATCGTAAGGCATCATTGTCATCTTGTTACGGCCAATCATATGCCATTAGAGAAAATTAGGTGACATTAAGGTAATTTACCCCTCATTAGGATTGACAAAGATCTAAAAGTTCCATGATTATGAGCATTTAGGTGCCACTATGATAAATCAAGATCCAAAAGTACTATCACATGAATCATGA
Organism: Pseudotsuga menziesii; assembly: GCA_001517045.1. Taxonomy (NCBI): domain Eukaryota; kingdom Viridiplantae; phylum Streptophyta; class Pinopsida; order Pinales; family Pinaceae; genus Pseudotsuga; species Pseudotsuga menziesii. The sequence continues at coordinate 109,958 of LPNX010071880.1, read as the reverse complement.
TCATTGACATTGACATTGATATATCTAGCATTATGTCAGACATTTTCCTAACACAATTCCTAGCTCTAAACCTAGTGAAATTCCAAGCGTGGTTCCTTTCGAAAATTCTGGAATTATTCCAGGCACTATACCTGGATCTATACCTAGAATTATGTTGGATGTTTTCTAGGTGAAATTATTGGCTCTATAATTGGCTCTATGTTGGATGTTTTTCTTGTTGGAATTCGTGGCACAATTCCTGTCGCTAACCCTGGATTAATATATGGTGTTATGATATTCAAGACGTTTTTTTGGAGGCTATTCTTGGCGTTATATGGGATGTTTTTTTGGATGCTAATTGGGATGTTAATATGGATGCTAATTGGGATGATAATTGTGATTCTAATTGGGACCCTAATTAGGATGTTAATTGGGATGCTAATTAGCATCCAAAATAGCGTCAACTTTGAAAAATGGATGCTAATTGGGTGCTAATTGAGATGCTAATTGGGACAATAATTGGGATTCTAATTGGGATGCTAATTATCATCCAAAATAGTGCAAAATTTTGAAAAGGGATGCAAATAACACCATTAAAATCACCATCCCATGGAAAAGCATCCACTTTGTCCAAAAAATGATGAAAAATACACTAAAATTGATAATGGATGCTAAAAAGTAAGCTAAAAGAGACGCTAATCATAGTTTTTTGTTGTAGTGATTGCCTATATTATGTTAACATTCTTTAAAAAAGTACCCAAAACAATTAATGCCAACATGACATGCTCTTTTTTAATTCCCATCCATGGAGGAAGGTTATTGTTTATAATAAAGACCAGCCAAACTAAGTAAGTTCTTTTGCGTTGTCCATATGGGATGACATCATTAGTTGCCAATGAAAGTCTAACATTACAGGTTTCTTCTTAAAAATGAACCATCCTTCATCAATGTCTTTGAATGCAAAACCATCTCTCAGCATTCGCATAACACCATCTTCACTTATCAGTTGTTGAAAACATGGAATTATTGGGATATGGAGAAGAACTTCATGGGGCACCTTATTTGTTACTTGATCAGTATGATATCTACAAATTCCATATTCAGGCCACTCACTCTTTTATGTATTTTTTTTGTAATATATGATATGATCGTTGTTATATACATCAATTGTGTTATACTCTATTCCTAGATTTTTCAAAATGACACACATTTCTATGTATGTATGAGATAAAGCATTTGACGTTAGTAGAAGAGTTTCATCTAATAGTCTAAAATATATACATAAAGTAGTGGAAAAATCATAGATATTGACTAATAAATGACAAGTATATAATTAAAAAAAACAAGCAATTGCAAATACGAAAATCAAAATCTTTCATACCTTAACATTTGTGTCATTCTTGTGTTTGAGATACCATTCATGACCTTCAAGTTGAATAGCAACAAAAGTGCTAAGAAAAGACTTGTCTAGAGTCTTTGTATAAGGTGTTTTTGGCCTTTTCAATAAGAGGTACATAATGAATGTTTTCATATTCCTTGTCCCCAGGTACATTCTCATCTATGACAACAAATGTGTCATGGATCAACATATTTATCCCTTCATTCTCAATAATATTGTTGTTATTTTTTTCCATTAATGTATCATCCTCAATGTCACCACCCTCAGCATCTCCAATACTATGAATTTTAGTGTCAAGTGACTAATTTGCAAGCATTGGTGATCTTGTCTATGTGGTAGTTTTCAAAAAATATAACCCATTCAAACTGAAATGTTAATTAATGGTATGAGTATTCCAAAATGAGAAAAAACAAATTTTTTGATAACTTACTAGGGGACGATATTGGCTTCCAAGTTCCCATACTCTAACCAATGGTTCCTCTCTATTTCCTTGACAACTCTTCTTCTTTTCATTCATCTGCATTTTGTACAAGGGAAATAACATTTTCCATCATTGATTATAGCTTCAACACTAAAGGTTTGAATCTGATCATTTGTTGAAACATTGTTGCTTCTATCATTGTATACATAATCACACTAATACATTTAGGCGAATTTTTCCATGAAATATTTCCACGTTTTGAACATTCATGGATTAATACTTCATTTTTTTTTTATCTTAGTGGAAAAACCGTGGTGATATCGACGTTTTTAATTTTCGACGAACTTTCGTCTCTATATCGACGATATATGGTTATCTTTAATTTATCATTCTTATTTATTTAAATCTAGGTATTTGAAAGGGGGTACAGTTGGGACCTCATCGCGGGAAATAAAATGAACTTATTTTGACTTACATCTTGCCATTTGAGGTACTTTCTATAGATTCGATAGGATCACTTTGACTTGGCGAGCATACTACCTTTGGCAAAAGCCTTCAAATGCAAGAAGCAAATATTCAAATTATTGGATTTATGGTAGAGCAGGGCAGGCTATATGACAACAGGAGATCTATTTTTTTATGGACACAGATCGGAGCAGGCAATTAAGAAAAGGAATCACTTGGACAAGAATTCCACAAAATATTTAGCATAGTCTCATATATAATGAATTCACCTACGACAAACTAATACAATTAATCCTTTAAACTACTAGTAGAAATCACACCCGCCATACCAATGTCAGCTTTCAACGGCTCTTGGATGTTTATGCACGTGTCAGTAAGAATGCATCCTTTTTTGGCCGTAAATATTTTTTTATTTCCATGTCTTAGGAGGTCGAACTCATCACCAATTTATTTTTGTTATCATTAACCAAAATTTATTTAATTTTCCACATCATCATCATTTTAATTTTTATGTTTATTCCAATACTTGGCCTTCTCTTATGCCCACATACCCTTCTTCAACTACCCGTATGAGGGTATTTGATCTTCCAATAAGTATGCCAGCAATGTCCATCTTCAAGGTGCCAGTAGGTGATGTATTCAGATTCCTACAAGGGCTATCTAGATGCCCACAGCTCACACCAGGATGCCCGTAGGTGGCCATAAGGGATGCCCGCAGGTGGTGCTGAGAAGATGCCCGCAATAGTTTCTATCTGTTGAAATATTGTAACTTTGAAGAATATTCTATATGTATCTTCTTGTGGTCCCCGATGGTCCTATCGGGAGAACCACTTGTATTAATTTGTACCCCAATGCTCCTAATCAGAAGAACTAATAAGAGTCATGAGGTAGTCCCCTCGAATTGTAAAGGTGGGTCACTAGCACCCCAGTGTGCTTACTTGAGCCTACATGTGTAACTTGAGCCTACATGTCAGATAAGTTAAGTGAACAGATGAATATAAATAGAGGTGTATCGCTCCTCATTTGGAGCACACAATCTCACTTGTGTAGCGCATTAGTGGAGAAGAGAAGAGTTGCAGGAGAAGGAGGAGGATCAGGATTTGATCTCCTTGTTGGTTTTACCTTTTATCTTTTTGGGGCATCTATATTGAGGAAGCTTTTGCTGGGTTTTTCCCTTTAGGTTTTTCCCAAGATAAATCTTTGTGTTCCTTTTGTATGGTTGTGCTTGTCTATCTTTTAGTGATCCTGTTCATATGCTTTTGTTATGAAAATGAAATGAAATACTAATGATCTAGCTTAGCATATGAAAATTTTAACATGGTATCAGAGCCAACCTGAAAGAAGACATTGTGCAGCTAAAAAATCTAGGGATTCTTAATTTTTGGTTCTCTCTCCACAATCAATCAGCAAAAGAAGGCTAGGATGACTCTCCATTGAAGGGCACATCTTTCTATCGAAGCGGAATTCAATTTCGAGCATTTTTAGTTTTCGGTGTGGGAAATTAGGGATTCTTACAGAAGAAGAATTTTTCAGTCAGCCCAGCATAGGATTGATATTCTCATCAAAATCAAATTTTAGAGACTGGGATCAATATTTTTGGTTGTGTGAAACTCCGGGAAATTCAAACCCTAGTTTGACCCCGAGCTAGAAAAACCCTAAATACTAAAACTGCTAAGTTTTGGTACATTCGCTATATCCCAAGATTGGCGAAGGTTCAGGAGCTGAAAATTGCAGAGGACAAATATAAAATCTAGATGGCCAATGTATCCAAACTTCAGGATCAGATTCGCTATATTCTGGGAGATATGGTCCCTCCAATTTATGGTTCTAGCCTCTTCCAGAATTCATCCCTAAATACGACACCTGGGGATAATTTATATAGATTGGGCTACAGAGGTCCAAATTGAATTCCTAAAGATGTTCCAGAAAAATCATAGACTTTAATTTCTGTGGTCCGAATTTCAGAACCAGAAGAGGAAACAACGACACGTGGCATGCCATACAACGTCGCTGTTCTGAACAGTCCTGTAACAGGTCACCTTGGGAAAAGGATCATAAATCCAAATTGGTGGAACCAATTCTAATTAAAAGTATGATTTTGGATCAAGGACATGTGAATTTACCTGAGTGAAAAATTTAGACATAGAGGAGCAGTAATTTCAGAGATATCACAGAAGCAGTGACAGGCATTTCTGTAGAAGAAATTGGAAAACTAGGGCTTCCTGTCCTGGGAGCTTCCCTACACTGTTTTGAGAAAAGGAGTACATTGGACAGATCCATTTGAAGAGATCTATATTTCTATCCAATCATATCTGAAATATTCCAATTTTTTAAAATTAGGTTTTCTCTGACAAACCCTAGATCAGCGAGCTCCGGAAGCAGGACAGTCACCTCAAATCGGTAAGATCTAATCTTTTGCTATTTGCATTTGAGGTTCTCATTTCAAAGTGATCTATCACATCAGCTTGATGATAAGCTTGGTGAAGTTGATAAATTCCAAGCATGGAAGTATTTGATCTCTCTGAAGAAAATGAATTGGACACCTTCATGAGTAGAGAGGTTCCAGTTCTAGAAGGAGATGAGGCTCAAAGCCTTACACAAGAAGAACTTGATCAAGGCCAAGAAGATCATTGTTGATTCAATCACAGATCAACTTGTACCACAAGTGTCTTCCCTAAAGACACCGAATATGTTTGATTCCTTGATCAAGCTATTTGAAGATCAGAACATAAATCAAAAGATGGCTACGAGAAAATAGTTGAAGAATGTGAAGATCCAGAATGCAAAACATATTGAAGCGGTAGAAGAAGAAGCAGAGAATGCAGAAGTGGTGAAAGCCACCTTGAATGGACTCCCAGGATCATGGGATTCATTCACTCGAGGAATGTGTGCCAAAAGGAAGTAATTACTTTCAACAGACTCTGGGAAGAAGAAGAAGAAGTTCGTCTCATAAGAAGAGAAGAAGAAGATGGGAGCAATTGAAGATCAAGCTCTCACCATTCAAAGAAGATCCCTCAAGCGATAAGGAATGTGAAGAACTCAATTCTGGAAGAACCTCTTATCCATCTTATCATTTGGATAAGAAATGATGATGTCGTGAATGAAGAAGATGATGAAGTAGAAGGATGAAGAAGGAGTCTACCCATGAAATGAATAAAAGATAAGTAATCAATTGTCATTTCATGATATTGTTTTGTTATACATTTGATTATATTCAGTTGATGTGTTATGCATGATAGATTGTTTGCATTAATGACTGTATACTATTAATATGAATGTGATAGGTAAGTAGCTCATGATGCTATACAACTCTCCATTGCTACTTATCTATAATGAAACCTCTTTGCTAACATATTGGATTAGTGCACAATCTCAATGTTGTCTTGGTAGAGATGGAAGGAATCTAGAAACGTTTCTGTGAGATATGGATGAATGTTATATTGGCTAAACAGTTGCATGATGCATAAGAATTTATTGTTATGCATATGTTTTATGAAATATTTCTAACCATGCAACTGGTGCATTTGAATTGTAGGAAAGGTCATGTACAACCTCCTACAAGAAAAAAAAGATGAGACTTGTTCCGAAGAACAAGTGATGACAATTCAAGATTCACTCCAATAAACATGAATTTGAAGCTCCTAGGGTCAGAGACACCATGATGGAAGAAAGAGCTTCAGAGAGCGGTAGATCCACCTTGAAGGATGAAGACCACCATGGGTACGAGAGATAACTCAAGATGAAGAAAAGAATGCTATGAAAGAAGCTATGATCAAAGAATAACAATTGATCATGAGGAATGATGTATTCGATATGGTTTCAAGACATAAAGGGAAGTATGTAGTATCTTCCATATGGATCTACAAGAACAAGTGTACAAATCAAGGTTCATGATTTGCCTCAGAAAGAATAGACTATGACATGACATACTCTATTGACCATAACCACCTGTATAGAATGAAGGAAGATGATACTCCACTTAAGGGGGAGTGACTACAGAAGATATCTAAGTTCGACATGGTACGACATGATGGAAAAATTCCTGCTGGATCGAGACTTTACCAAGAGTAAAGTGGGTTCCATCCTTCAAGGTTGAATGAAGAAAACTAGGATATGTTGATGACCTGACAAGACGAACTCATGGAAGATGTTATGATGAAAGAATACTAGAATGATGTTTGGGATATAGTACTCAAACCAGAAAACAAGAATGTGGTATATTCCAAATGGATTTGCAAGATAAATTATGTTGTTGATGGAAGTAAGGAAAGACTTATGGCTAGAGGTTTCTATCAGAAAGAGGGAATTAATTCTGAAGAGACACTTACTCCAGGAAGCAAAGTACACTTCCTTCAGAACTATAATGGTAGTTTCTTCCATGATGAAGTAAAGACAAGCCTTCCTTAATGGTATGATTGAGAAATAGTTTGACATCGAATAGTCATGAGGATTTGAAGTTGAAGACAGATGGAATCATATATGCAAGTTGAAGAAGGCCCTCTATGTCTTGAAGCAAGCTCCGAGAGCTTGGTATGGAAGGATAGATAGTTTCCTGTCAAACATGGGCTTTACCAAGAAGGTTGTAGAAGATGAACCTATCATATTGTTATTATATGTGGATGACTTATTCTTGACATGGAATGAGAAACATATTATGGAAAGCAAGAAAAAAATAGCAAAAGAATTTGAGATGAAAGACCTTGGGTTAATACATTATTTCCTAGCTCTGGAAGTTTTGCAAAGTTCAGAAGGAATCTTTCTCAACCAGGGAAAGTATGTGGTAGAGATATTGAAGAGATTCAATATGTTGGAATGCAAAGCCATAGCCACACCCATGGAATCCAACCTAAAGCTGTTAGATGATGACTCATCAGAGTTAGTATATGCGACTGATTACAAACAGATCATTGGGTCATTGATGTACTTAACAAATACCAAACCAGACATTTGTTTTGCTATGAACACCTTAAGTCAATATCTTGTTCAACCAAGACGGGTTCACCTAGTAGCTGCAAAACATGTGATTAGACATCTGAAAGGGACTATAGATCTTGGTCTATACTATGATGGTAGCCATGACTATAGATTGTATGGCTATACAGATGCAGATTGGGCTGGAAGTATCTCAGATAGGAAAAGCACATCAGGTAGATGCTTTTGTTTGGGGTCTACTATGAGTTCATGATTTAGCAGGAAACAGTCCTACTAGGTTGTGAAGCCATATGGCTTCAGAAGCTGATATCTGGTCTCCTTGACCTGAAGATGGATACTGCATTGATTCTATGTGATAACAAGAGTTGTGATAATAGAGAACCCTGTGTTCTGTCGTAACACATAGAAATTCGGTATTTCTACATACAAGATACAGATGATGGTGATTCAATATTTCTATATTGAATATAGAGATTATGATGTTTCAGTATTCCCATACTAAAGATATAGATGATGTTTCAGTATTTACATAATGTAGATGCAGATGATGGTGACTTAGTATTTCTATACTGAATATAGAGGTGATGATGCTTTCAGTATTCACATACTAGAGATACAGATGGTGATAATTCAGTATTCACATACTAAATATGTAGATGAATATGGTTTAGATGATTATGCGTTGACAAATCCTTTGTCTCAGGTAAAGTTTGAACACTTTCGAGATAAGCTTGGTGTGGTTCGGAAATACCTTCCCCGAAAGGGGGAGTAGTGATGTTGCAGTGGGATTGTATCATCCGTGGACCTCCGTTCAGAATGGATCCGGTGATTGTATCATCCCGGGACTTATGTCTAGAATGGATCCGGTGACTTCGGTCATCGAGAATGTGGTGGGATTGTATCATCCATGAACCTCAATTCAAAATGGATCTGGTGATTGTATTATCCCGAGACTTATGTCTAGAATGGATCCGGTGACTTCGATCATCGAGAATGTAGTGGGATTGTATCATCCATGAACCTCAGTTCAAAATGGATCCAGTGATTGTATCATCCTAGGACTTATGTCTAGAATGGATCTGGTGACTTCAGTCATTGAGAATGTGGTGGGATTGTATCATCCGTGAACCTCGGTTCAGAATGGATCCGGTGATTGTATCATCCCAGGAGTTATGTCTAGAATGGATCTGGTGACTTCGGTCATCGAGAATGTGGTGGGATTGTATCATCCTTGAAATTCAGTTCAGAATGGATCCGGTGATTGTATCATCCCAAGACTTATGTCTAGAATGGATCCGGTGACTTCGGTCATCGAGATGGTGGTAGGATTGTATCATTCTTGAACTTCGGTTCAGAATGGATCCAGTGACTTCAGTACTCAAGAACATGGTAGGATTGTATCATCCCTCGACTGTAAGTCCAAAAGAGATCCAAAGACTTCTTTGTCTTTGTACTGTGATTTGCAGGATGTTGCTAAAGATGGTGTTGCTAACCAAAAGGTCAAAGTGCTGAAGATGTTGCTGATCAAAAGGTCAAAGTGCTGAAGATGATGTTGCTGATCGAAAGGTAAAAGTGCTAAAGATGATGTTGCTGATCAAAAGGTCAAAGTGCTAAAGAAGATGTTGCTGATCGAAAGGTCAAAGTGCTGAAGAAGATGTTGCTAATCGAAAGGTCAAAGTGCTGAAGAAGATGTTGTTGATCGAAAGGTCAAAGTGCTGAATATGAAGTTGTTGATCGAAAGGTCAAAGTGCTGAAGATTTTGCTGATCGAAGCAGTCAAAGTATTAATGACGATGAAGACTGAAGATTGAATATGAAGACTGAATAATGTCGAAAAGCTTCCAATGATTTATAGATGTGTTACACTGATGATGTTTATGATGTCATATCTCTCTCTCTCATATTATTGTTGCTGTTGATGTTGTTATAGAATACCCTTCTTATTAAGGGGGAGTGTTGAAATATTGTAACTTCGAAGAATATTCTATATGTATCTTTTTGTGGTCCTCGATGGTCCTTTTGGGAGAACCACTTATATTACTTTGTACCCCGATGCTCCTAATCGGAAGAACTAATAAGAGTCATGAGGTAGTCCCCTCTAATTGTAAGGGTGGGTCATTAGCACCCCAGTGTGGTTACTTGAGCCTACATGTGTAACTCAAGCCTACATGACTTAACTCGAGCCTACATGTCGGATGAGTTAACTTAAGTGAATAGATGAATATAAATAGAGGTGTAGCACTCCTCATTTGGAGCACACACTCTCACTTGTGTAGCGCATTAGTGGAGAAGAGAAGAGTTGCAGGAGAAGGAGGAGGATCAGGCTTTGATCTCCTTGTTGGTTTTACCTTTTATCTTTTTGGGGCATCTATATTGAGGAAGCTTTTGCTGGGTTTTTCCCTTTAGGTTTTTCCCAAGATAAATCTTTGTGTTCCTTTTGTATGGTTTTGCTTGTCTATCTTTTAGTGATCCTGTTCATATGCTTTTGTTATGAAAATGAAATGAAATACTAATGATCTAGCTTATCATATGAAAATTTTAACACTGTCATGCCTACAATTTTCCTCATTTATCATGCCCGCATGATCTTCTGGAGATTCCCGCGATATTTTCCTTGTCCACTATTTTATCATGTCTGTATTCATCTTTGTAATCAAGTTTGTTTGTCTATTGTCATGTCACCATCTCCTTGTCAGCTTTGCACCAACATCTTTGTCTTGCCCAAATCATCTTCAAATGACCATAGAATGGGTCATTTGACTCTCTAGATGTTCCATGTTTTTCATGCATGCTTGTCAATGTCATTATGCATGTCCTTAGTCATCTATGTCCTTCATGTCTTGTTCCAATTACACCTTTCCATGTCATCATTCTTAGACACCTCTTCGAATCTCTATTTGTTATTTATTGTTTCAATGAAGTAATCAATTAAAACTTCTTCTAAACATTTCATCTCTCCAATAGTAAGATGCGTCTCTTCAAAACTCTGCCTTAATTCTTTTTATTAATTTTTAGTTTATTTTTCTAAATACATTCCTATAGGTTCTTATTTAATAAACTATGTTTATTATTTTTCACTAACTTTGCAGGTTCATCTTTTGCATATATGACCATCATAATGCAAATTGAAAGTATGGTTGGATAGCCACCTCAACAAGGATCAGATCCATGTCACCTTTCGAACTTTTTGATATACACGCATTAGCTAGAGATCATTTGAAAATAGACTTCCAAACTGTTTAATTTAACACTTTGACAAAATTGTTTTTAACTTGTAAAAACAAATTTTCTTCTACTTTGGAATATTGATTTCTCCCTCATGTGATCACCATAAGAAAACCTACAAGCATGGCTAGATAGCCATTTCAAAAATGAACAATACCATATCACAAGATAAATCTTTTGACACACACACAACCTTTGGAAAGCATTTCAAAGTAGCTTCTCAGCCTCTTTTGAACATCAAAACATACTTCTTCCCATTTTGGCAGACTCCTATTTCACACATGTAGACCTAAAGTCATGAGCAGATGGAAAACTTACCAAAGAATGGATCCATAATATTTGATAAATTTACTTGCACAAAGACAGCCCTTGGTGGGCATTTCCAACTAACCTCTCAAACTCCTATTTTTAACACTTGTCAATTTTCTTATGTTCTCACTATGCAAAATATTATTTTTCCTATTTTTGGTAGATTGATATTTTGTATATGAGACCATGATAAGACAACCTGAAGTTATGGATGGATAGTCAATTCACCAAGGAAAATGCCTATTCTACCTTATGAGTTTTATCATCAGAATAACCCCTCCTTGCGGGCATTTCAAAATACCTTTTCAATTTCCTGAATATAACACTTAACCAATTTTCTTGTGTTCTTAAAATGCAAAATAATATTTTTCTTACTTTTGGTAGATTTATATCTTTGCCATAAAACACGCCACATGATAACTGAGACCATGGTTAGATTCACCCATAAACAAGCTATAGCCTAACACTTTCATATTGTTTTTCTTATCATCCTATGAGATAGGGTGGGCATTTCCTTGAGGCCACTGAGGCAGTTTTTCTAGTACTGGAATAGTGCAAAACAGCCTGAAACTCTATTTTGGCAGACCATTATCTTTGTCATCAAACATCTTCTTTGAGAATTGAGACCATGGTGAGATATCCTCTTTAACAAGATGTAGGATGACAGCTTCATATCATTTTTATAATACACCTATAAGGTACGGTAGGCATTTTTCCAAGGCCACATGAGCCAGTTTTTCCAACACTTGGACAATTTTCTTAGTCTAGTCCAATATGCCTAAAACACTGTTTTGGCAGGTTCATAACTTCTTCCTTAGCTACTTCCAAGACAATCTGAAGACATGGTTAGGTAGGACAAATATCAATCTACAAGACCCCCATATGGTGTGGTAATTTGCTTCAACACACAATTTGTGGTGGGAATTTTCTCAAGGATACCTGAGCCAATTTTCCAACACTTGGTCATTTTCAAGACTTTCTCCAAAATTTATTCTGAAACCTCATTTTGGAAAATTCATAACTTTGTCTTCAGACATGCTTAAGGAGAAATAATACCATGGTTAGGTAGAAAAACCAACACACTACAAGACCCCCATATGCTGCGGGAATTTACTCTAACCCATAATTTAGGGCAGGCATCTTTCTAAGGCTACTTAGACATTTTTGCTTGCTCTGGAACAAACCCCTATTTTGGCATGTCTTTAACTTCTCCCTCAGGAACTTTTAGGACAAACTAAAGAAATGGTCAGGTAGGAAATTGGTATATAATATACTACATTTAGAAATATACTTATTTCTAATGTATTTTGCAAGTTACTGTTTGGTATGGTGTAGGTAAGACAATTACTTGTCACTATAAGGATTTTTCACTATGAATGAAAATGCAATGAAGCTTGCTCAGTTTAGAGCGTCATTAGATGCGAGGGGAGATGGAAAATTTTATTGCCCTTGCTCTAATTGCAGGGGCTTGCAAAGAAGAAGAATTTTAATAACGACAACTGAAAGACATTTTAGGGAGAAGGGACACACCAAAGGGGGTTATGGATATCGTCCCTTGGTAAGAGGTTATTCATTTTTTAATGTATTCTATATAATAGTCATTATGTCATGAATTTTAGTAAAATTTCTTATCGTTTTATTATATGTTCTATACACACTAATTTTACTACGTTGTTTGTAAATATATAGATAATGCCCCCAAAATGTCACCTTTCAGAGAGTTATTTTCCAACTATTAGCAGAAATACTCATTTACAGGGTCACGAACATCTAGATTAGAATATTGAAGCTGATCAAGTTCTTAACGATGATATGGATGGAGATAACTTTAGTGATACAAATCAGGAAGATGAGATACATAGATTGATCCAAGACACATTTGCTCCAATGGATGAAGAAAACCAGGATGATAGTCATGATGTTGATCCTCTACTCAAGAAGTCACGTCAACCTCTTTATGAAGGCTCAAAAACAAATCTTCTATATGCTATAATGTTGTTAGTCAACTAAAAGGTTTTGAATGGTTTATCAAAAATTTGTCTCACACAGATACTAAGGTATGTACTTTGTTAATTATTTATGTCTGCATGTTCACATGTACATAAAGGGTTGAATTTTTTCCTATATTGTTATTTCTATCTTATTTGTAAAGTATGGATGTGATATTGATGATTAATATTGTTTACATTGACTTATTCTTTTGAATTTTGTAGATTGTTAGGTGAATTTATATTACCAACGTGACAGGCTCATAGGATGATGAGAAAAATTATCTGAAAGTGATAGGATCTACTATGTTGGTTGGTGCATCCAACCATGGTTTCAAATTTCCCAAAGAGACTCTGAGGAGGAAGATATCAATCTTCCAAAAGTGCCTCTGACCTTCATTTGCACTATCCCAGTAAAATGCCCGCCAAGGTTAGATGATGAGGTTGCAGGAGAGAAGATTGGCATGGTTGAGTCAGTATGATATTCCTCAAATTTTAGATGTCTCACTCTCCAAGTTTGATGAAAAAAATAAAATCACCTTGGTGACATAGGGTTTGAAGAGATTTTCCTAAGTGTCAATAAGCAGTTTGGAAGACCACTTTCAAATGCCTGCCAGATGTTGGGTGTATGTCAATAGGTTCATCAATTGGAATGTATTTGTTCTTTGTTGAAATGGCTATCCATCCATACTTTCAAGCTGACTTACAATGGTCATATATGCAAAATATCAATTTGCCAAAAGTAGGAAAAATACTATTTTGCATATTGAGAAACACAAGGAAATTGCCTAAGTATTGAGAACAGGATTTTGAGAGGTCGTTTGGAAATGCCCACCAAGGGCTATCCTTGTGAAAATAAATTTATCAAATGGCATGGATCAAAGGCCACCTAGACCAATTTTCCAACACTTAGCCATGTCCAAAAATTTCTCCAAGGTTTATCCTAAAACCCTATTTTGGCAGACTTGTAACTTTCTCCTCAGAAAGGAAGGCAAACTGAGACCATGGATAGATAGCCAGTTCAACAAGCTATAGCTTGATATGGTGGTGCAGGCATTCTATTCAAACCATGAATTATGGCTGGTATTCTCTTAGAGTAGTTTTGACTACTTTTCATACTTAGTCAATTTCCAAATTTTCACAAAGATGGCAGGTTGACATCTTCCTCCTTAGAGACTCTCTGGTGAGGTAAGTGACATGGTTGTATGCTCCATACAACACTCTAGAGACTCAAATTCTCAATACATTTTTCACATCATCCTATGAGGCATGGCAGGCATTTCCTTAAGGCCACTTGGGCAGATTTAACACCAATCATAACTTTTTCTTCATCCACTTCCAAGACAATCTGAAGACATGGTCAGGTAGGCCGAAGACCAATCTATAAGACCCCCATGTGTTGCAGGAATTTACTCAAACCTATTATTTAGGGCAGGCATCTTTCTAAGTCTACTTAGCCATTTTTGCATCCACCGGTGAAACACCCTATTTTGGCAAGCCTATATCTTTCTCCTCAAGAAATATTAAAGAAAACTCAAATCATGAATAGGTATCCAAACCAACTAGCCATAGGATGGTACCATGGTGTGGGAATTCTTCTCAAACAACGAATTGTGGCGGGCATTCTCTTAAGGTTGTTGGGACCAATTTTGACTAAGGCTGCTAGGACCAATTCTTCCTTAAATATATGTTGTAGTTTGGTGAGGCAAGTGACATGGTTGTATGCTCCATACAACACTCTAGAGACTCACATTCTCAATACATTTTTCACATCATCCTATGAGACATTGAGGGCATTTCCTTAAGGCCACTTGGGCATATTTAACACCAATTCCATACTTAGACATGTTTCTCAATTTGGCCTAATCTTCCTAAAACACCCTTTTGGCAGGTCCATAACTTTTTCTTCATCCACTTCCAAGACAATATGAAGACATGGTCAGGTAGGACGAAGACCAATCTACAAGACCCCCATGTGCTGCAAGAATTTACTCTAACCCATAATTTAGGGTGGGAATCTTTCTGAGGCTACTTAGCCATTTTTGCATCCACTGGTGAAAAACCCTGTTTTGGTAGGCCTGTATCTTTCTCCTCAACAAATATTAAAGAAAAATCAAATCATGAATAGGTATCCAAACAAAATAGCTATAGGATGGTACCATGGTGTGGGAATTCTTCTCAAACCATGAATTGTGGAGGGCATTCTCTTAAGGCTGTTGGGACCATTTTTTACTTAGGCTGGTGGGACCAATTCAACTTAAGGCTGCTCATACCAATTTTGACCACTGTTCTAAAAATCTTCCTCATGGAATGGTGGATTTTGTATAGTTGGGTGGTCTCATTGTTTTTTTCATGGCAACCTTGGTAATTTCGGCATGGCCACTCGAGGTAAACTCTATTGTTGTAGTTTTCCTTCAAGATTTGTTTACCTTGGATATTTTAGGGTTTGGTCTAACTTGGGAATTTGCAGGTACGGTTGCTGCTGGAGCGATGGTTCATTATTGTTCAAGGGGTGGTGTCTTAGCTATCTTGCTTCCACAACTAAAATTGGCTCAAGTAAGTGATTTTCTTTTTCTTATGAGAATTGTAAATTATAATGTGTAACCCTGAAATAATTTCTCTGGCTTTTGGAAGCTTTTATGAATTTATCTATGAAAATGAGGGTTGTTGTTATGCATCTCCAAGTTCTATTTTTCATCCTTACATCCATGTGATATACAATGAGTAATACTAATTGAATATATACATATCAACAACAACCACAAGCCCCATTATCATGGTAAAGATGAGGGAAACTCAATGTATGAAAATGGAAACCACTTGTAACTCAATAGGAAGCAAGTTAATTGGTGGCTAATTCAGAGAGTGATCTCTCACTATTTACAAATTTTTCATACGCAAGATATTCAATCGATTAAAGAGAAGTTAGAAGGTCATATTTCTGAATAGAACACTAGTACAAAATGAGGAATTAGCTACTACGTGACTAAAAATTCTAGTCACCACAAGTTTTTCAAGTGATTTACTACTAAATATGAGCAATTTTGATTAACCCAACTATAAACGACTAAAATTAATGACTAATTTAGTCACCAGTTAACAAATATGACTAGGTAATAAGTGACAGAGTTAAAAGTGACTAACATAAACAACCAATTTAGTCACGGCATAAAAAATGACTAGCTAGAAGAATATGAATGAGCCATTTATGTTAGTCATTTTTTATTGCCACTCCAACAATGGAAAATTGCAATTTTGGTGATGAGGTGTTACAATTTATTAAATTTTGACACTACAGATAGATTCTCTCTAGATCCATTTGAGGTGTTAAAATTTAGTAAATTGTAACATTGTAGATGAACTTGTGTCTCAAAGGGTATTTGATGAATTAATCCTAATTAACATAACCCATAAGTTAATTTGTGCAGGATAAGTACAAGAACATGCTAACCATATTGCTACGTTCAATATCCTTGGCTAGTTTGTATACCTTATCAGATTAATAAAGTGGGATCTAGACCACCCAAGTTAGGCCTAGTACTACAGTATAATGCTTACTTCGGGGAGGTTATGGATATGTTTGATAACATATCAATACCTTTTCTATAGTGTTGATCAACATCCTATACCACTCTTACCTCCAACAACAACCTTAGCACCAACTCTCTAGACTCAATTTCATTTATGTTGGGCCTGTCCATCGGAGGCACAAGGTGGGGCACTTGAGACAGAGTGTTGTCTTATGGCACAAGATTTTATGAGTCCACTGTGATTGTGCAAAATAACGAGGCTATCTAGGGGGTGATTTTTAATCCTATTCACAAATTCTCCGCTCAGGACTGGGAAGATACCAAGAATCTCACTATCGCTTAGTGCTTGAGGGTGGGGAAAAATAAATTTTCAATGTGTTACAAAATACCTTTCATGGAAAGAAAAATTTTGAAACACCAATAGGAAACTTATGTAGCAGAAATCTATACTTGGTGCAAGAATAATATACGAGAAGGAGAAAGAGGCCCCTAGAAAACTTAGACGTCTGCTTCTGAACTTGTGATTTCTAAAAAACATCAGTACTACAATGCTTGCACTTGTTTCTTTCCTTGACTAACTGTGTTTCACAAAATTCATGTGCAGCTAAAGAATGGATGGAAATGGCAGCAATTACAGGTTCAAGCCTCATTCAACTGTTTGTGGTTTAGCACATTTTGATGGGATAATTATTATGTTCATTCAGTATTTCACATACTATGGATATTTTTCCACATTAACACTCCTCTTTTAATAGTCAACATGTACATAAATAGTTTATAAAGCATTGTCTACATTAAAAAAAACTTTAAAAATAAAAAAAAATGGTTTGGAATACAAATTCTTAGATTGATATTATAATTATTCACATAAAATTAGTTGAAACTAACAGTATTTGCAATTTCAATTATACCTTATACATCATCTTTAACTTAAAGATATGGTTGTTATTATCATTACTTTTACTATCATTTTCTAATTGTAGGTTGGAAAACAATTTCTAATAAATTATCTTATCTAACAAAAAATATTTAATATATATATATATATATATTATCCTTATCCTTAAATTTTCAAGTTTTAAACTGTTCAACATTTTAATTTCAGTCTATTTATATGATCTTGTATCTTACTTTCACAAAAGTCTTCACCATTTTAATTTTCGGTCTATTTATACTATCTTGCATCATACTCTCACAAAAGTATTCACCATTTTAATTTCCATTACTAGAGTGTTTTTGTTTATTAATATTATATTCCATCTTATTTTCACTAAATTGTTCACCATTTTAATTTCCATTTTGAGGTATTGCTAACAGTCCAGACGGCCAAAATTGTTTCACCAGACGAGAATTCCACCCAAACTAACCCTAATCAGGTGAGAATTGAATGATGGCCAAAATTGTTTCACCACATGATAATTCCACTCAAAATAACCCTAATCAAAGTATTCCAGAGAAAACAATGCCCACTGCAGAGCAACTGGTTCTGGAGCTTACGATTCCTAAGTACATGGAGAACGCTCTCCTCGACCTATCCAAGGTGCTTTACATTTTCTACCTTTTTTTATTTTGACACTTTAATTAAATATTTTTCATTAATAACCATCAGTTGAGTTCTCCCTTCAAAACCCTATATAAACCATTTCCATTGTGAAATTTTGGTGGTAATATCGATTGCTTTTAGCAATTGTGGAGTTTCTTTGGTTTTCGGTTCCTTCTTTGTATCAAGACTAATATTTTTGGGAAGGGTTAGAAAATTGATTGGCTTGGGAATTTTTTTTTAAGGTTTTTAGGAATGCCAAGGAGCCTTTGCTCCGACGGTTTTAGGAAATTCATTGCTTCAGTCAGTGCTTTGGATATCCTTCCATCATTTCCTTTTGCATATTGTGTTTCCTTGTAGACTCAATTATAACTTGTTTTGAGAGATTACACTGAGGTTCTATTTCGTTTTCGTTAAAACTGCCTGGTGTATCCTGCTACCCTTCCTGTGGCTCTGTGTTGTCCTGTATTTATTTTTGGGTTGCCTTTATTAATGGGCGGTAAGTCTTGGAAGCACCGGTTTTCTGATTCTAATCTCTAGATGACCCCTTTAATAAATGTGTCACTTCCCTTGTATCCAAATCCAATAGATGAAGCTTTGGAAGGGGAAAGTTCACAACTTTCCATCATTAGCAATATCTAACATTTGAATCTTCCATTGGTTGGTAAACCTTGAGCAATGCTAAAAGGTGGGAAATGTAAGAAGCGTTGGGCATGTATCTAAACCGCAAGTTTATCAACTCAAGTCAAAATTTTCTCTGCATGTGACCTTGTTTTGTGTGGGTGCTTATTTTTCCAGAAATAAGTCAACTTTTGTTGAACCACGTGGTTAGAAATTGTTCCCAAGTGGTTCCAAATCTGCATGGATAGGCTAGAACATAAGGGGTAATAAATCTGTATATATAGACTATAACTTTCTATATACATTATGTCTGGATGTTCATATATGTGCTTCCAATATCCATAAGGAATTAAGCATGGACAAGATAAGGTAGAAATGGAAAACATTTGACACTTCTTATTGCATTGAAATTTTGTTTGTATCTATAATTCATGAAATCTATCATGCCACAGATTCGAGAAGTCAGAGCAAAGGTGACTTTAGTAGTCCACATGGAAGCCTCCATTGGAAACTATGATTATATTGTGGATTGGGAATTTCATGAACTTATCTGAACTAAGGTAGAGAACTTTGAATCCTTTGCTCGAAGAAGTAACTCAGGGAGTTGTTTTATTCAAAGGTAGGTTAGAATTTAAAAGGCAGAGCATTTGACCATTTTCTTTTGCACATAGGTTGGACTAAGTGGAATTTTAATGGTCAAAGGTACAAAAATATGAGAATGTTGACCAAATCAACTCCATAGATGAACTTCATGGAACTTTACTCACTGAGAATAGAATTGGCGTCATCCATGACCATTATATGACTTCCTATCTGGACATGGATATTGATGGTATAGATAACTCATTTGTTCAGGCCAAGATGGCCAGGAAAACAATGAAGAATGGACCAAATCAAAGAAAAAAAATTTGGGAAGTAGAGAAACACATAGCCCAAATAGAGAAGGATGCCCAAATTAAGCTGAGCCTCTATTAGCCATCTGAGTTTCATGTGATCAATCCATCAAAGAGGACAAATATTGGAAATCTGGTGGGATATAAATGTGTTCCTAGGGCCAGTGCTGCAAGCTTGCTTTATCATGATGATCCTCCCCATATTCGAGGGGCCTTCACTAACAACTAGGTTTGGATTTGGATTACTTCAATTTTTGTCTCTTTACGAAACATAACAGTGCAGTGAAAATTTCTCCGAAAATTGCTTAATACCCTTTTTATGTGTTGTTCCTATTTAAAGCCATTCCAAAATCAACCCATTCACATTACACTGGTCACAAATTATGGATGCATAGACATAAGGAGGCTATCCACAATATCTAAAACATGAAGGTGTGCATAGTGGATTGATCATCTCTTTTTTGTTTTTTTTGCAAATCGAAACTGAAATTATAGGGGCTCATGTAATTCTTCGTATTTCATTGTGGACAACATTGTGACAAAGAATTTGTGTTCATCAAATATGGTTCACTCTATATAACATAAGTGAGGAATGGGGAGGTGGTGGACAGTACGTTGACCAAAGAAAAGGTGATGTCAGATGATACTCTGGATGTCTGGTCTAACAGGTGAGTGGGATTTTGCAATCCTATGAAAGGTTCTCTATATCAGTTTATTCACATAAGATGATAATTTGATTGCTTTCTGAAATTGAGCTTGGCAGTGTCATCACTGAATTCTCCTTACAAAATTGGTCACAGACCTAAATTTTTAAATCATTGAGAACAATCAAATGAAAGAATTCTTAATTGGTCAAAGTGAAATGGTGTCTCCTTTTCTTCATTAATCTAAGCTGTTGAATACAAAATTTGAATAATTTTGGATCATAATCATGTCTAAATCAAAGGAACTAATTTTATCAGGCAATCACGAGTCCTTATCCTGACATAATTCTAGGAGATACAATCTGCAATCGATTTATGTTGAAAGCTTTAACAAGTAGACTCCCTTGAATGGAAACTAGAGACTCGGACATGGAAGAAAAAGAAGACAAGTGGATGGTAGAAGAGTAGAAAGTGAACTGCTTGCTTCCTTCTTGTCTTATAGTTGAAGGATACATCCAAATCTGAAGTCTTGATCTAAATTTGGTGCTCTTTTTCCAAGAAAATAAAAAGATTTAAATCGGCATCCTTTCCTAGGATAGTCAGCGCTGATTTTAGTTGTCTTTCCAAGAAAATATCACTTCCAAACATTGTGCCTACTATAGCATGACTCCCAAGAATATTCCAAGCATCCTCCTTAAGAATCCCGCCTTCACTAGAAAAGCACAAACACCAAGAAAGGAATAATTCCCTTGTGCATGCACACTCTCTCAGATAAGAACTATGCTCTCTCCTCCAAAAAGACTAGACTTTACATGAGACCATCACTTTTTCACTTCTTCATATATATATATATATGTGTGTGTGTGTGTGTGTGTGTGTGTGTGTGTGTGTGCGCGCAAAATCACATGCTTTTAAAAACTTAGTCCCTTCTATAATTAGTAAGCTTCCTTTCTAAAAATATTTTCCTGCATTAGCAAACCTACTTTTCCAAAAGTATCAATATCGTTGTCCAAAGATATAATTATCTAAATATAGTCATCTGTAATAAAATTTCAAAAAATCTAAACTTATTAAAATAGAATTCTCCTTCAAAAGATTATCATTTTTTCCGTACCTAAAACACACTCCAGCATTATGTATGCCCAAGGCTTATTTTCATGCACTCAAAATGTAAGGTTGAAGTGACACTGTTTGAAATGGCTAGCTTCCTCCTCATGCAAGGACAAAAATTAGGATACATTTAGAACCATTGATGAAGTATCCATGCACTTGCCTAGTGATCATGAAAATAACTGAATCTAGCCTCCATGTATATGCATTGATATATTCATTCATAGGAGTGTCCAATCTTCATTCTACACAATTTTTGCAATCTCTATTTCTGTGTGTTTATTATAAGTAGATCCGAAACTTGTGCTATTGAACAATGAATATAACTTTTTAATTAGCAAACATAAAGTCTCAAATCTACAATATTGGAATATTTATTGATGAGTTTTATATGGCAATTGATTTTATTAATTTGGTGAAGTAGAGGAAAATACTTCTAACATATTCCCTTTGGCTAAGATACCATCTTATGAGAAGCATATGTATGATGTCAAATTCACCCAATACTTGCACCTGGTCTCATCCGCATGCATTCTGGGATTTTTGAACCTGAATTTACGCATTAATACAATCCCAATCATTTCCCTGCTTGCTGCTAGATCACATTCCTAGGACACAATTAAGTGTTCTTAATTGGCCAAAGATGATAATTAATCAGAGCTATTGCATGTAGGTTGTGGATAATTTCAGATTAAAATCATGGATAAATCAAAAGACCTTAGGGGTTCAATAGGCATGATGGCACATTGAATCTACACAGTACATTCAGTAGATTGAATATGGACTCTATCCCAAACACATCAAAATTAGGGTTTGATCTGCATCTCAAGGTTGCAAATGTCAAGAATGCATATCTTGAGTTCACACAAATGGCTAGCATATGAAATATTGGAACTCAGGTTATGCAGCTTCTAGCTTTGTAACCTCTCCCATCATAGTCTTAATAACTTTAATATTTTCTCATCCTTTTGAAATTCTAACCTAATACCTACAAATATATTTTCTTATTTGTGTTATTTTTAGCAATTGATCTTGGTACCTCCTACTTATAATATAAAATAAAATAATTTTTTTAATATCCTACAGATGATAACAAAAGTAGGTCAATGGGTCTAAAACTATACATCCAGTGTAGGTACAAAGTGGGAGTGCCAAAGCAACTCCTAGACAATTCTTAAAGCAGAAAAAGTTATAGTTGTTGCAGTATTTTATGTTTTAGCTGTATTTTTAACAATTACAATCAGGAAAATTTTTGTTCATTCTCCTTTGTTCTGATTTTTCTATTCCACTTTTTTCTTTGTTTTTTAGAATAGATTTGTATTTTTGAAATATGCATATTGGTGCATGTGGTAGAGTTTGTGAAATTCAGGGAACACATGCAGAACTCACATCATTTTTTGCTTGTGAGAATTGAATCAACACTTTTACAGCTCAAAAAGAAAGCAGTTAATCTTGATGAAGTAGAAGTTAGTATTAGCTATATTCTTAAAGGTTATCAAAATATATTTCTTAAATTCATTATTTATCTCATGAATCATGATATTTTTTCCATTATATTATACAGAAAAATACATACACCAATACCATCTTGAAAAAACAAGAGTCAAGAGTCTAGAAATCCTAGAGTCAAGAAGGAACCAGTCCATTTTTTTCATATAAAAAATGAGGAGATTGCCTAGCCATAAAGGGATTTCTTCAGGTGGTAGATAAGGCTACAGTCACTCTGAACTAATCTAGGAGGTTGTTCCATATAATATTTTTTCTTCAAAATCCCCATGCAAAAAGGTACTTTTACATCCCTTTATGGACCTACTGTTGATTTGAAGCTACAAGGGAAAGAGCAAGGGGAATGGACCTCATTTTGGTAATGGGGGCATAGGTTTCATTGTAGTCAATGCCTTGAACCTGTCAAAACCCTTTTCTAAATGTTTATGCCAAAAAAAATTTCCAGACTACAAGAAAACAAGCCAACATAATCTCAAATATTTAAATAAAACAAAACTGGGTTTTTTGGTTTTTTAAGGTTTTTTGGTTGTGAAGTTTGGTGACAAGAGGGAATGCATTCATAATCCAAATAAGAACTAAATCACAAGCATAGAAAAAATGAGATGCATAACATAATAACCATGTATCCAACAGAAAATAGCACTAAGTTCATCCATAAATGGCAAGCAATACAAGCATAAAAACTTTAAACCAGCAATGAAATTTCCAACTGAGTAGCTAAAACAAGCTATAAATGAAGCAAGAGAACAAACTGAAGGGTAAATAGAACATATATTTCATAATCAGTCTTTCAAATACACATAAAAGTAGTTTACTTAGCTTATGAACAAGTCTGGAGACCTCCTCTAGCCAGCCAAAATGCCGAACCCTTAGTCCTCTTTGTGACATACATTAATACTATCCTTCAAAATTCAGTTAAAGAGTAAACCCTAACTACTTTTCAGCCTAATCATCGAAATGGTTTTATCAAATAATAATTACAAAAATGAAATATCCTTCAAAACATAACAAATAACTGATTTTGTTAACAAGCCTCATAGATCTTTAGCTGCCTCTGCTAACAAAGCTATCCCTTCTAAGGCTTGGGTCTTTCTCCTAGCCTTCAGTTGCTCTGCTTTCATCTCTGCCATCTTTCTACTGATCTCTTCATTTTGTTGTTGTAGATCTTTGATGGTCTATTTTAACATTGTAAATTGTGACTCTGTATTTCTTTTTCCTTTCAATTCCTCTTTTGAGACTGCAACTAGCTCCTGATAGTGACTATTCACCTCATCTAGATCTTCTCTGAGTCTTCTATTGGCCATAAACAAACCATCATTTGTCTCCTGCATATATTCTACCTGATGTTTATATTTCTTTATAGTTCTCTGTAAATTTTCTTTCTCTGAATCAAATGCTTTATTTCCTGCTGTACTTTGCATCTCGTTGGGAAGTCATGGAATGTTTCGTCTCCTATAGATTTCTCCATCTTCTGGCAGCAATTCTGCAGGAGTCTCATGAAAACTTAGGTTTTATTTAGTCTCAGTTTCATAGGGAACATTTTCGTCCACCATCAGCTTGTTTTCTGAGTGAGAAACCTCTATCTCACCCTCTTGTTGCTTCTTTAACATTTGGCTTCGTATCTCTAAAAATACATCAGACAGTTTAGTCTCAGTGAGGGAAGATTCTTTTTCTGATTTCATTGGTCTTTTCCCTTTGTTGTCACCCTTATCAACATCCAGTTTTTCATCAGAGGAGTCATCAATCACAATTACCCCTTCTTTATTCAATTTAGGGTTTAGTAATTTCTTCATATTCATCCTGAGCTTGTTTTTGGGTCTAGTCTTTGGTCGCCACCTGGGAGAAAGTTCCCCTACCATTTTTAAAGTTTTTCCCTGATGGATGACAGAGGAAAATTCCATGACTTTTAGCTTATTTTTCCTTGGTACTGCTACCCTATCTTCCTAACTGTGAAATTCCTTTTTAGTGCCAACCTTAGTTTCATCAATAACAGGAATCTTATCCTCCTCAAACAGGTATGTTTCATCCTCTAACAAGATTTTAATTGGACTTTGTTTTTGTACTTTAGTGTCCTCTTCATCACCTGAAACCTTCTCTGCAAGTACAAACTTATCATCAACAAATGTCTCTGTTGGTGCATCATCCTGAACAAGCTGAGTCTCCTTATTAACAGACTGCAAATATTTGCTCTCACTATCATCTAGATGTTGTTTAGATTCACAATATTCTTTTGCATCCTCTGCAACTTGCTCTAATTGGACACTGTCTTCATTTTTAACCTTTATTTTATGTCTTAGTTTTCTGATCAAGGTCTGTCCTTTATCAGCCTGCTTTCTATTACACTGTCCTTCTTGACTATTCTGAAACCCTGACCTAAAAAGGAAATATTCCCAAGGTTTCCCTTCTTTCTGCAAAACACTGTTGATAATGAGTTTGATAAGTCGATGGTGAAAAATGGACTGTCTAGTATGATCTTGGTGGTGTTTGATTCTGCTGGACATCTTCTGCAGGCTCTTTAGCAAGAAGAAAGGCAGGTTCATCTTTGATTCATTACTGAGGTGTTGAAGGAACCTGAAGTGGTATTTAAAAATGAAGGCATACCTTCCTTCATATGTAATATAACTTTGTAAAACCTAGGTTCTACCCATTCAAGCCTGAAGTTATGGATGGGCACACCCTTACCCCAATCTGGAACTATACCAGGCAATAGGTACCTTTGTGCATTAAAGGTAAATGGCACTTTCTTAAACCAAAGTTCTCCCTCATTTTTAACCCGTGTTGCCTCAGCCACCAAATCTTTGGTCAATTTGAATTTCAAAGTATCAAAAGATACAGTATCTTTTTCATAACATTGAGCAAACTTATGGGAGACCTCAGCATTGTATCCATCAATTTTCTTGAAAAATACCAACCATCCGGCATTTTCAAATAGCTCAGCACATCCTGGGAATTTATCTATCCAAATGATATCAGTGAGCTCGGCCCTATTAGTTTTTCCACTCCTCTTCATTTTTCAGTATGGTTTGTAGCACCTGTCAGTAATCTCACAGTCTATTTTTCTTCAAATTTGTACAGTCTTGGCAGTCAATTTTCCTTCGAACTCTCACAATCTGTTTATCTTCAAATTTACACAGTCTGCCCTATCACCAGTTTAGGAAATGCTTTGTGCCAAGTTTCAGTAATTTGACTTAATCACATATTTAGAGACATCCAATAGTTCTGCTCTGAACTTTACTAACTCAAATGATGCATATTTAGATATTTTAATTAATATCTCATCATTCAAAGTCTATTGAGTGAGTAAATTCATGTCCTTCTTTAAAATTCGACATAATAGGCTTTATCAGAAAAAACCCCCAAATTTAACAAACCTTATCAAAGGTCACGCATGATACCTCATCCAAAGCTTAACACAGGAGTTGGAAGTCAATTCCTTGAAAGGTTAGGTGTCGAATTGCACGTTCCAGCTGTCTTCAACCCTCTAGATCGCTTTGAACTGTCACTGCTAGGAATCCCTAATTCTTTTTTCAACTGTCAAAATTCTGATTTTTCAGCAATATGTCTCCACCACGATATTCAATGCCTTCGTAATCTTCAGCTTAGGAGCCTATTCCTAAAAATTCTTCCTCGTTCCACTCACTGTCATCATTTGCCATGAATTTGCATACAATTGCCACGATCTCCCTCACATGATGACCAGACACCTGTTTCCATGATTAGCCTGGCAAGACACGTATCAAATATGCTAATTGATGTGATTAACACCTTAGGAATGAAACCATCAAAAAAATTGGAGTGAAAAATGACTATTTTGGCACTCGTAACTTTCTTGTAGCGCGCTAGTGCAATAATTTCGCTCTTGCACTACAAGAAAGTTCAAACACATAATTTCATGTCATTTAATCACTAATCTAGTTTAAAACTTGGTTTATATGATTGATCTTTGATCTTAGTGTCATTAATGAAACCATTAATCAATATACACCTTATAGAACCCTTCGAGAATGAACTCTAAGCAAAATTTATAAAAGCAAGCTTTTAAAAAAAAAGGAAAAAGTCAAAAATGATGAAAACTAAAAGGCATAAACTCAAAATTAACCTTTACACCAAAATTTCCTAGAAGTAAAAATATTAGCAAATTTCCAAAAACATAAACAAAAGCATAAATGAAGGAAGACAAAATCATGACCTAACATCTTACTCCTACTGCGGGATGAAGTCCTCCTTGTGAGGCTTCAAGAACCTGTAGACCAGTTCCTTCTTTTCTGCTACCTACTAATCTACAAAATTTCCATTGGGTTATGGAGTCCTTATTGTGTTTTACTCACACCAGTATATACAATGAAAAAATAAAATTCCCCTCAAAAACTGTAGAAATTCTTGAGGAATCGTCCATTAACTGGACTTGACAATTCCTCACCCTCCAAAGTCTATAGGACAAAAGTGTTATTTTCCAAAAACTTAGATGCTAGGAAAGGGCCAAACCAGAGGTTGTCAAATTTGCCATGTTTCCCTTTTTGCTCTTTCCTGGAATCCCACCTTAGAACCATGTCACCAATTGAGAAAGTATTGTCTTTGATTTTCCTGTCAAATCTGTCTTTTATCTTCAATTTGTATAACTGTGCCTTTTCTTCCACTCTTTCTCTATTCTGCTGCAACTCTATCATCTCATAAATCCTTCTCTGCATATCATTAATTTCTTCCTGACAATTCTGAAGAAACTTCATCACTGGAATGCCCAACTGAACAGGAAAAACTGCATCTGTACCATACACTAATTGGAAAGGAGAATTTCCAATTACTTGCTTGACTGTTATTCTATCAGCCCATAATGCATATTTTAGCTTAGAATCCCATGATCTCTTATTATGATTTAGTAGTTTCCTGATACTCTGAATGATATTTTCATTTGAGGACTCAGCTAAACCATTACCTTGGGGATAGTAAGGAGTTGAATGTTTCAACAAGATACCTTTCTTTTCACAAAATGCTTCCATTTCCTTAGACTTAAAATCTTTTTCATTTTCTGTCACTATTTTCTGAGGACACCCAAACCTACTAAGGATATTTTCTTCAATAAATTCCATAATCACCTTATCTGTGGCATTCCTAGTAGGGATAGCTTCCACCCATTTGGTAAAGAAGTCTGTTGCAGTCAAAATCCACCTGTGTTGTCCTAAGGAAGATGGACTTATCTCTCCTATAAATTTCAGACCCCATTGCTGGAAAGGAGCACTTACTGCAATTGGTTTTAAAGCTAATGAAAACAATTTTTGTTTGCCAGCAAACTTCTGACAAGGGATGCAAGCTCTTACCTGTTGATATACATATACAAACAAAGAGGGCCTATAGTACCCATCTCTTAAGATCTTGTATGATGTTTCCTTCCAGTACTTGTGACCTCCACAAGCACCCTCATGAGATTTAGAAATCACTCCTTCAATTTCAGGTTTATCTAACCATCTGAGTAGAATACCCCCTGGTTCCTTCCAAAATAACTGTTGTTCCACTAAATAGTATTTAGTAGTTCTTAGCTTCAAAGATCTAGCAGCTTTTCTATCTAAATGCTCAAGACATTACAAATACAATAGAAAATACACAATGTCTGCGTACCATGTGGATTCTGAATAAAAGTCCATAATCTTCTCTTTCTCCAACTCTGCTTGATTTTCTTCCCGAGCTAGCTCTTCTGCCGTCACATGCAATCCTAAAGCTTGGAAGTTTGATTCAGCCAGCAGCTTGGCTAAACCTTGTCCCTTGACTAGTTTGGTAGGTCTAATATCTACATCATACTCCATGATTTTAGCAATCCACCTGCCTCTTTTCCCCTCGCTGTCAGGCTGTGTCAAAACATCTTTTATAGCATCATTAAGCACATATGAAATAACTTTAGAATGCAAAACATAGATTCTGAAAAATTTCAAAGGTTTCACCAAAGAATAGGCCTATTTTTCCAAGATGTTGTATTTTAATTCAAAATCTATGAGAGTTTTGCTAAAGAATGCAATAGGTTGCTCAAGACCATCCTTATTCTTCTGCAACAGAACAGTTGTTAGTGTATCTTCAAATGCAAATGAAAATGTTAGAAATTCTCTGGTGAAATATGGACTTACTAATACAGGGGCTTCAGTAAGAGCCATTTTGATTTTTTCAAATGCATTATTTTCTTCAGTGATCCATTTGACTTCTTGATCCTTTTTTAGCATGGCTATAATCTACTTGATAGTCTCAGCAAATTTTGGTATAAACCAATGCAGAAAGTTGATTTTACCAATGAAATATTGGACATATTTTTTACTCCTAGGCAGACTTATCTTCAATATTTATTTTACCCTTTCAGGGTCAATCCTTATACCATCAGCAAAAACTAAATGACCCAGTAATTTGCCTTCCTATACAGTAAAGTGTGAATTCTTTGGATTCAAGGACAAACCAAATTTTCTACATTTTAATAAAGTCTGTTTCAAATGTTTTAGATGTTCATCATCTGATTGTGAAAATACAGTAATATCATCTAAGTAAATTACCACAAGCTTGTCCTTTTCTCTGACAAAATCTATATCCATAGCCCTTTGAAAGGTTTCTCCAGCGTTCATTAAACCAAAAGGCATCTTATCATACATGAAATATCCCCAGGGAGTGGTAAAATTTGTTTTCTCCTTATCATCAGGATGCATAGAAATCTGATTGTATCCTGAGAAACCATCAACCATAGAAATCCTCTGTGCCCCAACAACCTTCTGCAATATTTGCTCAATTTTAGGCAGAGGATAATTATCCTTTAGTGAAGATCTATTCAAGTTTCTAAATTCAAAACACAATCTAATTTCTCCGTTCTTTTTCCTAACAGGAACTAGATTAGCCACCCATGAAGAGTACCTGAGAGGAACTATGATCTTGGCATCTAATAACTTCTTCACTTATTTTTCAATAACAGGAAACAAGGCTGGATTAATCCTCCTTAATTTCTGACGAAAAGGTTTAACATTCTTTTAAAGGGACTTTATGTTGTATAATTCCAGTATCATATGTTCTCAATTCTTCATAAGTCCATGCAAAGACATCAACATGTTCCTTTAACAATTTTATGTACTTGTTTCTCTGTTCAGCTGTGAGTGCTTTTGAAATTTTCACCATTTTAGGATGTTCTGCAGTGCCAATGTTACAATCCACCACATTCTCTTCTGAAGACTATACAATAGGTTTTAGAGGTGTATCATCTTTCCAAAATATTCTTTCTAAAGGTACCAAACCTTTTGGGATGAAATTACCCTTTAGTTCAATGATCTTGTGTCCAACTATTTCATTTTCAGCAATCTCTTCTACATCTCCATCCTCATCATCTTCCTCTTGATCAATCAAGGAATTGGAAAACTCATGTGTAAGCTCCAAAAATCTTTTAATTTCAATGCCATATTCAAACACTCTCCATTGTTTTACATTATCAGGTACAAATGGTCTGTACCTAACCTCAATGGGATACCTCAATTGTGTGGTTTCAAGAATTCTAAAATGTGTAGCAACTAAGGCCAATGAATCTGCAGTCTGATTATGGTCTCTTGGAGTATAGGTAATGTTAAAAGCTGCAAAATAATTCTCAATCATGTCCCATACCTCATTTCAATAGACTTTTAGCAAATCCTATTTCGCTTGATATTTGTTCCTCACCTGCTGAACAACTAATTCGGAGTCGCCATATGCGAAAATTTGTTGAATGCCTAAATCCTTGGCAGCCTTCAGTCCTAACAGCAAAGCTTCATATTCAGCAGTATTGTTTGTATTAATGAATTCTAATTTATACATCAGCTTTATTGTTTCATCCCCAGGGGATATGAGAATAACCCCTGCACCAGCACCTTCTTTGCAAGATGATCCATCAAAGTATAATTGCCAAAACTCATCTTCCTATTCCTTGCTGCATTTAACTGGCTGTTCCTTTTCAACCTGTAACAAACCAGCAGTATTGTCATCATCACTAAAATGTAACATGCAAGTACCCAACTATTTATCAACATCATATAGAGGATAGTTGGTAGGGTTCTTGTCATCTGTCACAATATAGGTAAATTGAAGCTCTCTATCTAGCCTTCTGTTTTCTCCTCCAAACACAAGAATAGTAGCATATGATAAATCCATTTGTAAAGTTCCACCAACTTTCTTTTCCCAAGACCTAGAGAGAAGTAACCCAAATTTAGGTGTAATATCAGCTACCACCACATCCATGATTACACTTTTCATTGGTAATTGAGCCAAACTGACAACCATGTCTTTAATCACACCTAAACACTTTACAACTCGTGAATCAAATGCATACAAATCATGATAGGGTTTGGTTATACTCAGACCTAAATCCTCCATGACAGCCTTTGGCATTAAATTGTGTGATGCTCCTGAATCTAACAAACAATTATGTATCATTTGTTCATGGACTGTTAGAGTAATGTAAAATGGAGGTGAAGCACCTGCTTCATTCTCAGTTTTTTCAGCCAAGGCTGATCCAATAAAAAATTTAGGATTTTCTTCTTGCAAATTCACTATATCAGAAATAGGCTGATTGTTTGTTGAACCGATCATTTTAAGAACTGATTCTTTATAAGAAGTATTTTTCATTAGTTTAGTAAAAGGCATAGGAATCTTTATTTTTCCTAATTCATTTTCCAGATTAAAATTCTGCACAGTTTTATGTACCTCTTCAACCTCCATGTTCTTCTTTTGCTTTTCTGGAATTTGTTTTTTCTCTAACATGGGATCAGATTGCTGCTGAGTAGGTACAACTACCTTCTTCTTTGGGTTTTGCACTACTTGTTTTGGGCCTGACCTCAAATTCACAGTCTTCTTGGGTTCATTTTGACAGACATCAACAGTTACAGCATTCATTTTCAAATTCAAATCATCCTCCGTTTCAAACATATCAGCATCATAATATTCTGCATTTAAAAACTCTTCTTTAGTGACAAAACCTTCAGTCAACCTTTCTCCAAAATAGTTCATATCCTGATCTGTGTCTTTAAAGAGCACTTCTTCATCAATCTCTTCTTCATCAACAACATTGTTCTGAAGAGGTGGAGGTACCCTTTGATCCTCGGTCTCTCTCCTTTCTCGCTGAATATCATTATTTCTGTAGACACTGAGAGGGGGGGTGAATCAGTGTGTAGTCAATTTTAACCTTTTCACAATTTATCAGGGTTAGCTCATTACTCTACCATAAACAAAACATCTTCCAGATCATCATTCATAAATCAAAAGCAGTTAATCCATCATAACACAGAAGAACACATCATATGAATTTGTAATCTTTTTATATTATTGGTTCGGCTACAACCGTTAGGCGAAATCAGCACCTACTGATAAATAGAGCACCTGCTCTTAATCCAGGACCCTGCCTGGTTCTCTTAGGCCCTGCTAAGA
This sequence comes from Pseudotsuga menziesii, assembly GCA_001517045.1. Taxonomy (NCBI): domain Eukaryota; kingdom Viridiplantae; phylum Streptophyta; class Pinopsida; order Pinales; family Pinaceae; genus Pseudotsuga; species Pseudotsuga menziesii. The sequence continues at coordinate 77,989 of LPNX010071880.1, read as the reverse complement.
AGTGACTGAGGTATCCTAACCTCAAAAGCAAGACAAGCTTGCTTTTACAAACAGTATACTTGTGTCTCACAAGAAATCTCTGATACATCCAAGCTGCTCATCTTCTCTGCTCATCCCATCAACTCTTCTGTACCACTGCTCACCGCTGCTCATTAAACTCTGCTGCTCATCCTCTGCACTGCCTGATTGCTGCTCATTAAACTCTGCTGCTCATCCTCTGCACTTCCTGATTGCTGCTCATTAAACTCTGTTGCTCATCCTCTGCACTTCCTAATTGCTGCTCACAAAACTCTGCTGCTCACATCATTATTCTGTCCGACATATTCATATTAATTCTGTCCATAGCACAACATGTCATGGCTACTGTCCATGAACTCTATATTGTCCATGCATGTTACATCATTCCGTCCATGTTCAAACATATATCATCATTCAATTCATTGGTATGAGATCACTGGCAGATCAACACACTATATACTTCATCCTATATATCATGGGTATAGTCATCTTTTTGTCTTTCTTATCCAATAGACTTCCAAACAGTCCTATAAAAGACTATTCTCAATCAGCACTGTGTCATCAATTCTTACACTAGCAAGTAGTCCTATTTCAGCCCTATTTTGATTCTGCAAAAGTCTTCTTCAAAACAGTAAGTGCAGCAAACTACACTCTTAAGCCTCAAAAACACAGCCCTTTGACTGTCAAAGTTCTGTCTTGAATATTCCTAGACCTTGCTCTCCAAAGTGGTCAAGTAATGCTTCAAAATGAACCTTAATACCTTGTCATAAGCAACTGTGCTAAACCAAACTCAGAGAGATACAAGGTACTTACCAAACTGGGCATGACAAATTGATCATTCTTGATCATCACTCTTCATCAACCTTCCTCTATTGTTGTTCAAACCAGCGAAGCTGCCTTATTCAATTTCTTTGGCCTCGGTTACACCTTTGGACAGTCTTCGAAAACAAGCTACCCACAGTGCTGCAATTTCAGACCGTATTCATGTTGATTATCACTGCTGCTGCTGGGTTTCAGTGATGTCTCCACTAGCACTTTCTTATACAACCGTTTAGCATAAAGCTGAGAGTCTATGCGGTTTGACCGTGGCCTTAATTTTGCTTCTCCCAGTTCTGCATTTGCTCTTATCTCAAATGAAGGACTGAATGGATCTGGAGCAGTAGACGAGGACTGAAATACTACTTTTCCAGCAATGACTTGTGTCAAACCATTCATTATATAGAATGAATAGAAAATGAATACCCGACCAAATATAATAGAAATAGGCTAATTAAATCAAGAGTGACTTTGTCAAAAACTTCAAAATGCCACTTCTTCCATACAATAAGGGAGTTTGTTGCTATCCAATCTCCATTCACAACTCACTGAAATACTACTTGGATCTAGTTTTCCTTCGTTCATATCGCCCCCAACATTTGAGTTGCATTTCTAGCAAAATTATCTTCATATGGAAAATTACCATTCTGTTGATCTACCCTACGATCATCTAAACTAATATTCCCATCCGTGGCCTGATCAACATCATTTCCATCTGCTTGAACTCGTCGTTCCAGAGATTCTGAATCACCACTCTGTTGAGGCACATAACCGGAAGACTCTTGCAAGTTCCTATGTTTAACAACCTCTGATTCTGGTTTAAGAAATAATCTGGCTTCTCTGCCACGCCGTCGTCTTTTCTTCGAGAATCCTCCAATGCATCGTTGCTTGCGGGATCCTCAGCTTTCAGCTCTTCTCCAGCAACATCATTGCCAGGAGGCACCTGCGGCTGCTACACAAGTCAATTGAAGGAGGTCGTGAGCGCAAAGTCCAGCTAAATTGTGACGGCAAACTTCCCGATTGTATGATCTCATATTCAGGACTACTGCAAATTCGGATCTGAGAATGCATTAAAGAATTTAGACTTAAGAATGGCCGAGAAAATTCCTCATACATCAACCTCCAGATTTGATTTCATTTGCATCCATCCTTATCTTCAAAAGACACCTTCCAACTGACTACTGTGCAATCTTGTGGCTCAGCACTCTTGCGCTAGCCACTTCCATCAGCCACGTTATCTTGTGGCGTTATCACTAAGGCATCTTCCTTGGTCAAGGAGTGACTATTATATCCACAACGCACTTTCACTCAGAGATACAAGAATCATCTTGGTCAGTCTTCCTCTGAGTGAACTTAATGCTGTAGCAGCATACATGGGCACCTCATTCACTGCTAGCATCCTACAGTCGGGGCAGCTACTTACCTGACAGGCTCTTTCATACATTCAGATCTGCAATTCTTTCTCACACATACTTTTTATTTTAATGCTTCCATCACAGCAACTTCAATACCACCGATGATCTGCATATCTATTCACCAAATTATTATGTTCTGAGGTTTTCAAAAGCACACAGATCAAGTGGATCTGCTCCTCTGCTATTTCGGGTCTGTGTGTAATTGACTGCTGTTGCAAAAAAAAAAAATCCGGGACTTTTCTCCTTCCTCAGTTAAGTGCGGCAAAAAAAAATTTACTCAGTTTGACTGCGGCTGCAAATTGCCTTAACCTCATGTATCCTTGACTGCTATTTGCCATAAATTTCCTCAGCTACGTGCTTCATCATGTTTCTGCTGCTCCATAAATTTTCCAAAAATTTCCACGGCAAAAAATGATACGTCTATTGCAATCATAGGTTAAGAGCTTATCTTTTTTTTTAATCAAATAAAAATATAAGTACATTTTTATATGAAAAGGAAAGGGAGCATTTCCTTATTTTAAGGAATATATATATATATATATTTGTCATATTAGACTTTTCCTTGATTTAATGATTATTCATTGTTTTATTTTTTATTTTATTTTATTTTATTTTATTTTATTTTTTTTAAAAGGGTTAAAACAAGGGTAAGTATTTTAATCCCTTTGTAATTCACTACCTTACCCCATTTACTTTGTAATTCACTACTTTACCCCATTTAATGTATTTTTTATATAAAAAAAATTTTCTATGAAGTCACCCATTAACCTTAAGGAATATCCCTTTGACTGGGCTGACTTCTTTGACTATTTTAAACTTCAATCAACTTAAGGGACCTCTTTCAACAACCTTTAGCTTCAATGTCCATCTCCTAGGTCTTCAGCATCATTGGCTGGGTGGTGGCTTCAACGACATCATGACCATGTTGGCATCAATGAAAATTTCATCAACAATTTCTTCATTCTCTAGGTATGAAACGAGGAGCAAATTGTCTTCTGAATTGGTTCTGATTGTTAGGGTTTCTTTCACCTTCTTGAACAGGCTTGCTAGAATTTCTTTCTAGTTCTAACTTGTTTAATTTTGTAGTCAAAATATTCACCAACTTGGCCATCTCATCATTTTTTCCTTCTGAAGACTGAGATGTAGAAACCCCTGGAGCTGCTTTCTTCTTACCTTTCTTGTCATACATCTGCTGAGTTGTTTCCTTCTTCAATCTGTTGGAAGCCAATATGTTAGAATCCACCTCTAAAGTTGCATCCTGCATATTCAATAAAAAAACAGGTCTTCTCTCTCTTAGTAGTAAAGAAAATTCATGATTGAAAGCATTTGCATATGTAAGTTTTTCATATGTTTCTGAAGGTTTTATTTCTGCAGGTATTCTGCTGTAAATTTTATTGAATCTTTTTGAAAAATCTGCAATGGTTTCATCCTTCTCTCTCTTAAGGGCTCCAAACCCAGTTATATAATAATTATGATCTTTGGTGTCACCCCATTGTCTCATGAAGAGGTCCTGAAGCTCTTCTATGATGGTGATTGAATTAGTAGGCAGCTCCCTAAACCATTTTCTGACATCTCCTTCAAGGCTCTGCACAAATATCCTCATCCATATGTCCTTAGCTTCAATGTTCTGGTTATCAGCATAACTGAGAAAAGCTTCCCAGTGCTCTTCAGTTGTAGTTTCTCCTTGTTCATTAAACCTAGGCAAGTATTTCTGATAGTCACTTCTAGGTAGTGCATTCAAAGGGTGAGGCAAAACTAATGGTGCATATCTGGCTGCAACCATTCATTCTATCATGTCTATAGGCTGATTTTGGGCTGCCATTTTAAGGCTGACTGACTTTGGTGATGGAGAGATTTGGCTGGAACTTGGCTGAAAAGGGGTTTTACTTACTTTCAAATGAAATAGAGGAATCTTACTAGGAGATACTATTTTAGCTTTTTTGAAAGATTGAGGATCAGTGAAAACTTGAAAGTTAATGACAGGAATTATAGGCTTTAACCAAGGTGAAGTTTCTTCTTCTTTTCTCAAAACAGATAAAGGTGATGAACCATCCAACTGATCAGGGTCACATAGGGCTGGTAATGACTGAGACCTTCTAATATTCCTTGTTTTTTTCAATATCTGTTCTGGGTCTGAAACACCCAGCTGCAAGGGTGAAATAGGTCTGTTTCTAGTTCCAATTCCCCTAGTAGCCACTATGAAAAACTGGTGAAAAGTATTCTTAGAGATATGATGGTTTAAGCTCACCTCTTAAAACTAGTGAAATGATAAGTATCCCAGGGAAAAATATGTTTTCAACTTCATTCCCCGGCAAGGGCGCCAAAGATTTTTATGCCAGAAATTGTTTCCAGACTACAAGAAAACAAGCCAACATAATCTCAAATATTTCAATAAAACAAAACTGGGTTTTTAGGTTTTTTAAGGTTTTCTGGTTGTGAAGTTTGGTGACAAGAGGGAATGCATTCATAATCCAAATAAGAACTAAATCACAAGCATAGAAAAACTGAGATGCATAACATAATAACCATGTATCCAATAGAAAATAGCACTGAAGTTCATCCACAAATGGCAAGCACTACAAGCATAAAAAATTTAAACCAGCAATGAAATTACCAACTGAGTAGCTAAAACAAGCTATAAATGAATCCAGAGAACAAACTGAACGGTAAATAGAACATATATTTCATAATCAGTCTTTCAAATACACATAAGAGTCATTTACTTAGCTTATGAACAAGTTTGGATACCTCCTCTGTCCAGCCAAAAAGTCGAACCCTTAGTCCTCTTTGTTGGCATACATTAATACTATCCTTCAAAATTCAGTTAAAGACTAAACCCTAACTGCTTTTCAGCCTACTCATCGAAATGGTTTTATCAAAATAATAATTACAAAAATGAAATATCCTTCAAAAAATAACAAATAACTGATTTTGTTAACAAGCCTCATAGATCTTTAGCTGCCTCTGCTAACAAAGATATCCCTTCTAAGGCTTGGGCCTTTCTCCTAGCCTTCAATTGCTCTAATTCCATCTCTGCCATCTTTCTATTGAGCTCTTCATTTTGTTGCTGTAGATCTTTGATGGTTTGTTTTAACATTGTAAATTGTGACTCTATATTTCTTTTTCTTTTCAATGCCCCTTTTGAGACTGCAATTAGCTCCTGATAGTGGCTATTCACCTCATCTAGATCTTCTCTGAGTCTTCTATTGGCCATAACAAAACCATCATTTGCCTCCTGCATATATTCTACTTGATGTTTATACTGCTTTATAGTTCTCTATAAATTTTCTTTCTCTGAATCAAATGCTTTATTTCCTGTTGTATTTTGCATCTGATTGGGAAGCCATGGAATGTTTAGTCTCCTATAGATTTCTTCATCTTCTTACAGCAATTCTGTGGGAATCTCATGAAAACTTAGGTTTTATTTAGTCTCACTTTCACAGGGAACATTTTCATCAACCATCTACTTGTTTTCTAAGTGAGAAACCTCTATCTCACCTTCTTGTTGCTCCTTTAACATTTGGCTTCGTATCTCTAAAAATACATCAGACAGTTTAGTCTCAGTGAGGGAAGATTATTTTTCTGATTTCATTGGTCTTTTTCCTTTTCTGTCACCCTTATCAACATCTAGTTTTTCATCAGAGGAGGAATCATCAATCATAGTTACCCCTTCTTTATTCAATTTAGGGTTTAGTAATTTCTTCATATTCAACCTGAGCTTGTTTCTGGGTCTAGTCTTTGGTCTCCACCCAGGAGAAAGTTCCCCTATCATTTTTAAAGTTTTTTCCCTGTTGGATGATAGAGGAAAATTCCATGACTTTTAGCTTCTTTTTCTGTGGTATTGCTACCATATCTTCCTGACTGTGAAATTCCTTTTTAGTGCCAACATTAGTTTCATTAATAACATGAATCTTATCCTCCTCAAACAAGTATGTTTCATCCTCTAACAAGATTGTAATTGGACTTTGTTTTTGGACTTTAGTGTCCTCTTCATCACCTGAAACCTTCTCTGCAAGTATAATCTTATCATCAACAAATGTCTCTGTTTGTGCATCATCTTGAACAGGCTGAGTCTCCTTATTAACAGACTGCAAATCTTTGCTCTCACTGTCATCTAGATGTTGTTTAGATTCACAATCTTCTTTTGCAGTCTCTGCAACTTCCTCTAATTGGACATTGTCTTCATTTTTAACCTTCATTTTATGTCTTAGTTTTCTGATCAAGGTCTGTCCTTTATCAGCCTGCTTTCTATTAGATTGTCCTTCTTGACTATTCTAAAACCCTGACCAAAAAGGGAAATATTCCCAAGTTTTTTCTTCTTTCTACAAAACACTGTTGATAATGAGTTTGTTAAGTCCATGGTGAAAAATGGACTATCTAGTATGATATTGGTGTTCTTTGATTCTGCTGGACATCTTCTGCAGGGTCTTTAGCAAGAAGAAAGGCAGGTTCATCTTTGATTCACTACTGAGGTGTTGAAGGAACCTAAAATGGTTGTTCAAAACAAAGGCATACCTTCCTTCACACGTAATATAACTTTCTAAAACCTTGATAGGTTCTACCCATTCAGGCTTGAAGTTATGGACGGGCACACCCTTACCCCAATCTGGAACTATACCAGGCAATAGGTACCTTTGTGCATTAAAGTTAAATGGCACTTTCTTAAACCCAAGTTCTCCCTCATTTTTAACCCCTATTACCTCAGCCACCAAATATTTGGTCAATTTGAATTTCAAAGTATCAAAAGATACAGTATCTTTGTCATAACACTGAGCAAACTTATGGGAGACCTCAGCATTATATCCATCAATTTTCTTGAAAAATAGCAACCATCCTGCATTTTCAAATAGATTAGCACATCCTGGGAATTTATCTATCCAACTGAGATCAGTGAGCTCGACCCTATTTGTTTTTCCACTCCTCTTCATTTTCAGTATGGTTTGCAGCACCTGTCAATAATCTCACAGTCTATTTTTCTTCAAATTTGCACAGTATTGGCAGTCAATTTTCCTTCGAACTCTCACAGTCTAATTTGACTTAATCACATATCCAGAGACCTCCAATAGTTCTGCTCTAAACTTTACTAACTCAAATGATGCATATTTAGATATTTTGATCAATATCTCATCATTCAAAGTCTATTGAGTGAGTAAATTCATGTCCTTCTTTAAAATTTTGACATAATAGGCTTTATCAGAAAAAAACCCCAAATTTAACAAACCCTATCAAAGGTCACATGGGATACCTCATCCAAAGCTTAACACAGGCGCTGGAAGTCGATCCCTTGAAAGGTAAGGTGTCGAATTGCACGTTCTAGCTGTCTTCAACCCTCCATATCTCTTCGAACTATCACCGCTGGGAAGCCCTAATTCTTCCTTCAACTGTCAAAATTCTGATTTTTCAGCAATATGTCTCCACCACGACATTCAATGCCTTCATAATCTTCAGCTTAGGAACCTATTCCCGAAAATGCTTCCTTGTTCCACTCACTGTCATCATTTGCCATGAATTTGCATTCAATTGCCACGATCTCCCTCATACGATGACCAGACACCTGTTTCCATGATTATCCTGGCTAGACAGGTATCAAATATGCTAATTGATGTGATTAACACCTTAGGAATGAAACCATCGAAAAAATCAGAGTGAAAAATGACTATTTTGGCACTCGCGACTTTCTTGTAGTGCGCCAGTGCAATAATTTCGCTATTGCGCTACAAGAAAGTTCAAACACATAATTTCATGTCATTTAATCACTAATCCAGTTTAAAACTTGGTTTATATGATTAATATTTGATATTAGTGTCATTAATGAAACCATTAATCAATATACACCTTATATAACCCTTCAAGAATGAACTCTAAGCAAAATTTATAAAAGAAAGCTTTAAAAAAAAAGGAAAAAGTCAAAAATGATGAAAACTAAAAGGCATAAACTCAAAATTAACCTTTACACCAAAATTTCCTAGAAGTAAAAATATTAGCAAATTTCCAAAAACATAAACAAAAGCATAAAACTAAGGAAGACAAAATCATGACCTAACGCCAACTAACCAAGTCTTTTGTTTGTTAAAAGTACCATTCATTGTATACTGAGTGTTGTATATTTATTTCCATTTGACGAGTTTTATTCTTTTCGAAATAGGGACTAGTTCCTAGGTATTGTTCACCATTAAGGAATACAATTCTTCATTCATGGGCATCCTAGTTTGGTTGGCTAGATGTTGCTTCAAATATTTTTGGATCAGGGGTCTTTGGAACTTGAGCCAAAAAGAGAAAGAGGCTTGTTGGTAATGAAAATGTGTTTGATTTAGGTTCAATTGACTCATATAGAGGATGAGGTTGAGCAAGCAACCTTGTCTAGTTAATTATTATATCTTTTGTGAACCCTCATGGAACAATGTTGTAACAACTTTATGAGATAAGAAACCATATATTCAACTGCATCATAAAGTTTAAAATGCTTCTTTGGAGCTCCTTTTTCTTCAAATAAATTTCTGAAAATGATACGTCATGGGTGTCAGCAAGTATCTCATTCACATCTACAAAGAATCCTCCACAACTCTAGTCATGGAATGATTGACATTATACAAAGAATCCTCAATCTCCCCACTCAATCTAGTTATCTGAGACTACAAAAATTACCTTATTGGAGTCCAGCGAGGAGAATGGATGGCGTTTGAGTTTCAATAAGATTCCTCGATCTGAAAAGGATGAAAAGCCTCAACAACTTGGCCTCCAGGATTGCTTCAGCATGCTCGGTCCTAGTAGTGGTGTTGGAGTGCCTGAATATTATCAGCAGGGGGATGAGATGCTTGAGTTATTCACAGAAATGGATACAGTTGCTGAGCGTGGATATTTTCCTAGCTTATCCAAGGAAGACCGCAACAAGGTTGCAAGAAGTGATACAGTTGCAATTCAATTATATAACATAGCAAACATTGTCTTTTTCATTGTGAAAGTATATGCATCAATAAAGAGTGGCTCATTAGCCATAATTGCTTCATCTCTACACTCGCTTCTAGATATTTTATCAGGCTTTATTCTTTGGTTCATTGCATTTAAGATGGAGTCACCAAATCCTTACCTTTATCCCATCAGGAAGAAACACATGCAGCCATTGGGAACTCTAGTTTTTGCTTCAGTCATGGATACATTGGGATTATAGATCTTGCTAGAGTCTATTCGACTGCTTATGTCCAATGAGTATAGTTTATCTTTAGACGGTGACAAATGGCATTGGGTGGTTGGAATCATGGTTTTAGTGACTCTTGTGAAGTTGTTCCTTGTAATGTATTGTCGAAATTTTACTAATGAGATTGTCAATGCATTTTCTCAAGATCACTTCTTTGATGTAATCACCAATGTAATTGGTCTAATTTTTGCTATCCTTGCAAGTACTCTATACTGGTGGATAGATCCTGCTGTAGAAATTGTGCTGGCTCTCTACACAATCAAAACATGGTCGAGCACAGTTTTGGAAAACATGAATTTGTTGGTTGGGAAAACAACTTCACCTTATCATTTGCAGAAGTTGACATATCTCGGTTGGAATCATCACAAAGCCATACGGCATATTGATACAATGAGAGCTTACACATTTGATTCTCATTATTTTGTTGAGGTAGACATTGTGTTACCCAGTGATATGCCGTTACAAAAGGTTCATGATATTGGTGAAGCTCTTCAGAAAAAACTAGAATCTATTCCTGAGATAGAATGAGATTTTGTGCATTTAAATTTCAGACAATGAATACAGTCACAGACCTTAGCATTTAGACTAGCAGGTTATTTTTTTTGGAGAGTGGACACAGTCCCTTACTCCTCTCTACTCATAATAGATTGATATCATAGCCATATGATGAAGGATGCAATCATTGGGAGAAACGTTATTTCATTTTGACAATAGTCTGTGTAATAAAAGGAAAGACTCGTCTCTGAGTGTATTGTCCCAGTTATGTGGGTTCAAAATGCATAGATATTTCACCATCACTCTATAGAACTCTCCAGTTGTTAAGAGTAATATATAGTAGTGTGGAGAGAGATATTCATAGCCTGGAGATTATCGTATGAGCCACAGAACCGTGCTACCAATTTCCTAGGAACAAGTTGAGTTTCACTATTTGGGAGTCTTAGCTTATTTGTGGAATTTTAATAGCCTGAAGGGAATTCTTTGGTTTATTGGAAGGGACAAGCTGCTACAGCAACACCACCTTGCTCACTATCCATCTTTTGAATTAGAGGATATATTTGCAGCCCTGGACTGGTAAAGTCATGCTCCACTTGCAACCTCTTCAGCGTCTATTAAGTTATATCAGTCCTAGTGCTTTCTAAGGTTGCTGCAATAAAGAAAGGCTGCCACATTCTCCACTAGAAAGACTCTTAACTCAGATCTCTTCTATAAGCAATTCCAAGCATGTAAACTTTATCATTCGTGAATTATGCAGATCTCAGCAATCTTTACATTTTAATGTTAGTATGAGTTATTATGATGGAATAAAGGGTTGTTAAATCACTGTCACCTATAGTAGTAGTGTATAAAGTGTTTCCTTAAATGCTTCTTACAAATACACAGTTAAATGGCCGAATTTGGTGCCATCTGGTGACAATGTTAAACATAAATATGAGTTATATATACTTGCACCTAGATGTTTTGTTATGAATGTTATTTCATGGTTGTATTGAGGAAATAATCGCAAGCTTCCCATTTATCAACTCTCCAAAAACACAAGGAAACTTTCTCTATAGGGCAGCAATACATATTGTTAAGCAAAGTTCTCAAGCAAGTGTTTGAACTTATCCAAGTACAATTTGTTAATCAACAAACAAATATCAGTTTCATTGCTTAAATGCTACCTTAAAACCAAATCCTCAGCTACAACAGTGACATATGAAACATGTTGACTAAAGGTGCAATCACTGCTTATCATAACAAACAGATTGGGACAAACTTGTAAATATAAACAATGCTGCTAGGATCTCTTACACATCGGTTCCAAGTCTTCAACCAAATATAAGGAATGACTTTAAATAGATAAATTGTAGGCTTTAAAGGAATGCTTTATTTTTATCTTTTGTTTCCTGGGATGCTCCCTAGAGATTATATTTCATTCTTCCATTAATTTCTGTTGGGATTTCATAGTTTTTCAGCATTCCTTATTTTATTAGTTTGAAGAGTTGTTCTTGTGAGAAGGACCCGTTTTCAATATTGTAGTTTTGTTTTTTCAAACTTACATGTAAGTACTGATTGCCATTATGGTGCTTGAAATGGCAACTTTGAATCATGCATGCAGACGTCTTACACAAAATTTCTTACAGGCAGCAATTTGTCCCAGATATTAGAGTAGTTGCAAAGATCTGACAAGAAACATTTTGTCAGCGTTTGCAATCTTAGTTTTAGGTTGGACATTGTTTATTTTTCTTTAGGAACCTATTTTTTATGCAGCTTATTATGTAATTTTCTATACATTCTTAGAGAGCACAATTGACCAGATGAATCAACCTAGGTTCCTACCTAACATGTCCTCTATGTTTCATGATGTAGAAGAACATGAGAAGGAACATAGTGAGAAACATGAAATTAATTTTTGGCTTCTAAAGATACATCCTGGAATATATATTTTGGTCAACAAGAACCTTCGTGTTTGTGATGACTACCATAGTGCTATCAAGTTCATTTCGAATGTTTCCAAGCCAAAAATAATTACCATGGACATGAAATGCTTCCATGTTACTAGGATGGGCATTGTTCATGTGGGATTATTGGTGATTCTCTTTTGAACAAGAAACATACAAGCTCTTGGGATGACACTAAGATATGCATGCAGTTTTGCTTCGCATTTGGAACCACATATTAGGTATTCTATTTCGAGATTGCATGCAATCATCAACAATTGATACATATAGTCCTAACCTCGGCAAGTGAATAGTAATATATGAAAAGTCCTCTTTTAAGATAGTATTTATTATTCATCCATTCTCATAGAATATATTGTGGGATGCTCACAATAGTTATGTAAATTGAAGTTAGAAACTTGTTGATTTTTTAGGTAGTACAGTGATTTTACAATGTTGCTACATATTTTGGTTCACTTGAAGAGATCATAGAATATTGACAGCCATGCTCTGCATCGAGTATGTATTATAAAATGCAAATATTTATTCTTTTGCGCATGAAACTATTAATTTTACACATTTTAATGAATTTTATCCACAAGTTCTTATCTCTTGTGTTTTTGACAAAAATAAACTTAATGTTTGACTCTTATGGCTTTGCAGAACTACATTTAAGTTTGAAGTGACACAAATAGTCGTTCATATTGGGGTTCTAATTTTATTGTGATATCTTATATAACCAGAGTCTAAAACATCAAAGAAAATGCAAGTCATATCCAAACTATACAATGGAATGGTATGATAGAGGTGCCAAAGTTTTCCAAGCCGATAAATATAGAAAAGGTGCATGCAAGAAGTAAGTCCTGTTGCAATCCAACACTGTCACGGACTGTTTACAACATGTACAATCTCTTATATATTTGTCTATACTAACATGGGAAGTGGCATTATATTCTTGAAATTAGTTAGTTAAATGAAAAATTGAGAAGATATGTAAATTGTATCTTTCTGTGATATCAAAATATGATTCATAGTTTTATTTAGCTTGTTTAAAAATGTTCTTTTATGATTTTCACTCCATCTGTGGCACAATGACATGTGATATCAAGGCCTGTATGGAAAGGCCTCGTAAAATTGGAGCCAGATGAACCAATAAGCGAATAGCACCTGATGAGAAAGTAGAGGCCTTTGAGTTGGACTGTGATGGTAAACGAGATCAATGGAATGGTTATGATCCAGCTACATATGCTCGTGTGATAGATAGATATGAAGCCATGGATGAGGCAAGAAGGAAGTATAAAAAAGAGCAACAGTTGAAGAAATTAGAGGAGAAAAACAATAATCCTGAAAAAGGAGAAAGGGAGGACAGTGATGATGATGATGAGGATGAAGATGCTCTTAAAGTGGATGAAGCCAAGGTTGATGAGAGTGAGCAGATGGATTTTGCAAAGGTAGAAAATCATGTGCGTACAACTGGAGGTGGCAGTATGGGTACAATTAGGCTCATTTTCATTTCAAATCAATTGTTGTGGCTGTGTATCAATGTTAATTCCAGCACATCTGTACTGATTTTTATGATATATTTTGCTATTTATATTTTTTTTTTCCTTTTTTAGAGTCTAGACTGACTTTTTAAATCTACTTAATCTAGATTAGAAATTTGCGTATTAGAGAGGACACTGCCAAGTATCTTCTGAACTTGGATGTAAATTCAGCTCATTATGATCCCAAAACTCGATCAATGAGAGAGGATCCTCAGCCTGACACTGATCCAAACAAGAAGTTCTACGGAGTAAGCCATATGCCATGTTAAGAACATGTTACTTTCTCTTAGCTTTATTTTTTTCCCTCATGGCTTGGTTTTTAGCATTCTTTATTATTAAGTCTAAATAAAAAAATTGAAGTACAAATGAAAATACAAAGGGTGAGGACCTTGGAAGTAAGGCACAACACATCAATAATAAGAGGTTCCATGCCATCCCAATATTAAGGTGTACCCTTGAGCTATAAAGGCACCTGATTTGTCCCTATAATTTTATCTAAAATGTCAAGGGGGTGGGACTGAGATAGCGACAATGTATGTAAAAAGTTAAAAAACTAAAATCCGAATGGCATAGTACGAAGTTGTCAATGTGTTGTTTAAAAAATAGAGTGGTATCTCATTTTGAGCAGCCTATTTGGACATGGATCATAGAGTGTTGCTGCTTTGAAGAGTTAATTTTCTTTTTCCCAATCCTACAGGGAATTAATTTGTACTTTGATAAATTTTTGTAGGGAGATAATCAATTCAAAAGTAGTGGTCAAGCTTAGGAGTTCAAGCATCTGAACATACATGCATGGGAATCCTTTGAGAAAGGACAAGATATTCACTTACAGGAAGCTCCATCTCAAGCAGAACTGTTGTATAAGGATTTCCAAATCAAGAAAGAAAAATTGAAGTCCGAAACAAAGGAGGATATTGTGGATAAATATGGCAATGCAGCATCTGAAGATAAGCCTCCAATGGAATTATTAATGGGTCAAAATGAAAGGCTAGTTGAATATGATCGAGCAGGTCGAATAATTAAGGGACAAGTAAGCTAATTGTTCCTTTATTTTAGATATGTATTTTTCATACAGATCAAGCAATAGGGCCACAAAAGTTAAATGATAAATATACAATTTTGTTTGCTTCACCAAAATCGGAACTATGGGATTATGTTCCTAAGCATTCGGCATACTTATTTTACATGCAATCTTGAGTATTTATATGGTATTTAGTCTTTGAACATCCTCTATTGGGACTAGTATGCACTAACTAAACATTTTAAACTGTGTGCTACTATTCTACGAGAATGGTTAACTTTGATCTCTACTTTAATTCTTTTGTTGTCTGCTGTTCATTCAAGAGAAAGTTGTGCCAAAGAGTAAGTACGAGGAAGACATGTTTATCAACAACCATACCAGTGTTTGGGGTTCCTGGTGGAAAGATCACCAGTGGGGTTTCAAGTGTTTTAAGCAGATAATACGAAACAGTTATTGTACAGGGTTAGCAGGAATTGAGGCTGTTGAAGCAGCAACTGATCTCATGAAAGCTAACTTGAATCAAAAGGAGACTGTTGAAGGTTTGTGATCATTTATTCTACTCATGCATATTATTTTCAATATTTTTGTTAGCATTCTACTTTGACTTCCTAATTAATCATCACATCCTTCCATTCATTTTTCCTTTCCGTTGTAGAAAGCCTCAAATCCATGAGGAGAAAAAACTTGCAACCTAGGGTGCAGATGTACTTGATGATCTTGTTCTTGACAAGAAACGTCTTACTGATGCCCTTAAAAAAGTATTGTGTTCTCAAAATTGGCAAAGTTTTTGGGGAATTTTTATGTATTTCTTATTAATACACAGTCATGCCATGCGCCACTGCATTGCTTCCCCCTCAAGATAGTCGGGTAAATTATACAATTTTTCCCTATGGTATGTAAACATTTACTAGTACCTGGGGGTATGGCTTTGATTTTGTGTGTCTCACCTTAACAGGAAGATGAAAGGAAGAGGGAGGACAAAGATGAAAGAAAAAAGAAGTAAAATGTTAGAAGTACAATGTTAGATGGAGTGTTTAACTATTTACTAGTCCTTTCAATGCACTTTCAGATTCCCTTTTAGTAGGCCATCAAGAAGATTGAGGAAGTTCGTGTTAGGAGGGAGGCTAAATTATGGGAGAACGGGTTTGTCTCATTCTCTTCAACTTTCCTAGTAAAAGAGTCCAGGGATAATAACTGAAAATTAACTAATTCATATCTTCTAGATAACCATATTTTATGTTAACTTCATATTTTATGTTAACTTCTATTCTCCCATTAAATGAAGGACTCAATCTCATGATCACATTACAAGGATAGTGTATGTCATGTCGTCAATGAAGTTGGATCTAAAGAGAAATGGGGCCAAATTCCTAGAACAAGCCAAAGGATTATGGAAGACCATATTTTTAAGTCCTCAGTTTCACTCTAAATCATGGGCATTGGTTTTTTTTCATTTTTTCCCATATGTGGTTGTGGACATTTTTTTACATATGTGATTGTGAATTCGCAACTTTGAAGCAAAGATGGTGGAGGACAATGCAAGGATTGTCCTATGTGAGGTCATGCAAAGGCATGGCAAAGGTATTTTAGTCATTGAAAATAATGGCTACAATGCAATCAAGTGATATAGCTTTCTTAATTGTATTCATTAAAGACCAAATATGTGTATATACAACATAATGATTGTTATAATATTATTTTTCTATTGTTGTGACAATGCATAAAAGTTCATTTTTTATCAACAACGATTCCCTCTAATCCCAATATTCACAACTCAAAATTGAAATCATCACAACCCAAAATTGAAATCATTTGGTGAATCAATTGATAATCGATTTTTGCATTAAGAGTCTGTGTTGCCATAAAGGTTTATTATGTAAAATTTGTAATAGTGCATTGTTTTAGGGTTTTCTATTTCCCATGATTATTTATTTTAAAATTGAGTTTGTTGAAACTCTCACATATTTTCCAATGGTTTTCTCTATATTGGGTGGTTGTAAAATGCGTCCTAAGATTGTAATAAAAAAGAATTTCATGAGTATAGGAATTGCATTGCCCCTTCAAGAGGGGATGTTTGATTGGTGTGTTATTTGAGTGCTAATTGGTTATCATTGAAAATATTTGTTTGTTTAGAATGTGATGAATTAACATGCAAAAATAATTATTATCAAGTCTAGAGCAGGGATTTCTCCCTTGCTACAGAGCAGGAATGGATACCTTCCGTCTATAGGACGAAAGGGTAGGTTCCTAGTGGTGAAATGCAGTAAAAATGGGAAGAAAGCAAAGTACAACAAAAAGAAGAGAAATGGCTGAAAACCCCTCTACAAACACTGTTAGGGTATAGCTCCATCTACCTACAAACAACATGTTAGAAAACAAAATACCTGCAAAACAAGTTAAGCAACAAAGCTGCAAATAAACCATGGATTAGAAAGCAAATAAACTACTAAAACGAATACAGAAAATGACAAGCTATACCTTCTCTTTGGATGGAATGGGCCACCATGTCCTTGCTTGAAGAAGCACCTCTCTTGGATGGGGGAGCTATGGCTCAATGGGAGATGGAGGAGAGAGAGTGTGGGTGGCTTGAGAGACAAAGGGTCTCAAGGCATCCACGAGCAGCATAACAGTATGCAAGGGAGAAGTGTTTTGAGAGTGACCCCCACCCCTCTATTTATAGCTTTTTGGGGGATTTTTAGGGTTTTAAGCCCCTAGTTGGGGATTTAGCCGCTTTTTTGGGCTTTTAGCCCCTTCCGCCCTATCTTTATCTCTGTTTGGGGTTTTTAGCTCCTTTGAGGGGTTTTAGCCCCTTTTTGGAGGCTTTAGCTCCTTTGAGGGTTTTTAACCCTTTTTTGGAGGATTTAGCCCTTAGGAGACCTATTTTGGCTCTTTTTTGGGTTTTTTAAGCCCTTTTTCTCATTCCTAAGCCTTTTTTAGGGTGTGGGGGTCCAATGGGGTGAAATGAGGGTCGTGCATGGGTGTCCTTGTGTGGTTTAGGCCATGTAGAGCTGAGTGAGGAATTTTTTTGTTAACAGATTGCCCCCTGATGTGTGAGGGCAGGAGCTCATCATATGGCCGATGGACATCATAGAATTTTCTGCAGAGAGGTGGTCCTTCCGGGGTTGGGGCATGGTGGCTTTTGGTTTTTGTATTAATATAGTTCCCATCAATGGGTGAGATATAAATGATGTGTGACATGTATATGGACGAGGTGGGCATCCCCATGCTCGTAACAATGTCAAAAGAATAATGTGATCTATGCTCTATAATACAAGATCCGATCATATACAACTAATGATACATAGTGGTTGCCTCACTGAGAGGCTGAATACAATACTGATCTGAAGAACTGCTATATTGGACCCATGGAATTCTCATGGAATGTTATATCTTCATGACTGACAGCCCACTGGATCTGGAACGGTACATAGTTGTATGGACTCACTCATGGAGATTCAAAGTCTCTATGGTACAAGTATGCTGCATAAATCATAAATCTATATAGAAGCATTGTTGGGGCTTTTGAACATTGTCTCCAACGCAACCCAAAAATCACAAGGGACATAACCTATTTAGGTTCCTCAAATAGAATCATCAATGTGCTAGAGTCAGGTGACATCTGGGGTCTTTAACCAAATACTACATGGACCAATACCCTGTACGAATCTCAACGGTGCGATGATGTAGTTGGAGTCGAGCACATGGGAAACAACCATCCCGAGAGGCACTAAGGACTCCTCTCAAGTGGTCCAAGGAACTCATCAATGAGGTTAATCAAACTAAGATACAGGTACCTCTAGGTCTATCCTCTAGAATATATGAGTTGTCGTCGATAGAGGGAGACCTGCCCCTGGTCAAGGAAATGGTGTTTCCTTGACCAGAAGCGCGAGGGAGATAACCCAAAGGGGTGAGACAATCTGTGGACTGACCCACTGAATTGAGGGGGGGGAGGGAAAGAGTTGAACAGGGGCAGGGGGAGTGTAGTAGACTCAAACTTCCTTTGTTCATAGTATGACAGCAGGGCGGAACAGGAAGCTCATGAAACTGACTCATGGGAATGGGATCATAGCTATAATATCAGGAATGTCACTGCAAATGGGAAATACTTGGGGGAGGTGGACACTTTTGATATTGATGGGATCCAAGGAAGACACATTACAGAGTACTCTGAACAAAGGAGACCCAAAGTGGGAATGCTGCCAAACTGTTATCTCTAGGGTGGTGTCTAGAGACACCGTTGTGGTACGATCTCATGGATTTTTGGCAAGCCTGAGAAAGTAAATGCTCAATGGTGCTTTCAATTTTAGAGAGTCTGAAAGCACGAAGAAAACTTCAGAGGGGGCTCTTTTTCATTTGTAGTCTCCTGTTCCCGAAAAAGGATAAAAGTATACATAGGAGAGCTCGCCCATCCTGTAGGGGATGAGAGACTTCTTTACCGTTGGTAGTCCAATCAAGCTGGAAAAGGAAAAGGTTAAACCTATACTTTTACAAGCA
Source organism: Pseudotsuga menziesii (assembly GCA_001517045.1). NCBI lineage: Eukaryota > Viridiplantae > Streptophyta > Pinopsida > Pinales > Pinaceae > Pseudotsuga > Pseudotsuga menziesii. The sequence continues at coordinate 59,066 of LPNX010071880.1, read as the reverse complement.
TGAATAAAACCAAGTTTGCTCAACAATATTTTCTTGATGAGAAGGATGGAAAAGAGCTTAATGACAACCCATGGTGAGCTTTCTCGTAAAGTGCGGCCCCTCTGCCCGAGAAAGCATAAAAGTATGCAGAGGGGAACAGTCTTGGCTTAAATACGCCAAGGTGGTCCTTTTCATTTTATGTTCTACATAGTCCGCAAAAGGAGATAAATGAGACAATGTAGATGCCCTTTCCTATACTTTAACGAGTGGGAAAGGAAGCAACTGCGCTCGGCAATCTTTTCATTCTTTTAGGAGTCAGAAAAGAGCTTAAACGAAACTCTAGTAATGTCAACCAATTACGGTGGCATAGGTAGTGCCCCATGTCGAGACGGTGGACAGTGGTCCAAAGGTCATCCACCCAGTATGGATGGAGCAGGTGGCTCTCAAACATACCAATACATGCATGAGATAGATTGCGGCAAAGGCACGTGAGTCGGTGCGACCGAGGCACACAAACCGAGGTGGCTCTCAGACAGAGGTCAAGAGAGTTGTGTGTGAATTGTGGTGGATGGAATTGACTACATGTGATGTGAGTGCAAGTTCTAAGGTAGTTATGTGCCAAATTCATGCAAAATGATTCGTCTTCTGGACAATAGTCCGGAGATCCGCATAAGGTGCGGTGGATGAAGTGGACAGCTATATGTTACAAAAAATAAAAATGATGTTCCTTAACGGGCAGTGGCCCAAGAACCCAAATGAGTAGCGGTAACAAAGTGGGATGCAAGTACAGGTCTGTAGACACTTGCATCACCATGTTGTGGCTCGTAAATCGAGGTAACTTCTAGGAATCGATCCCAAAATTTGTTTGTTAAACATGAGACAATGGTCTCATAAGGAGATAGAAATTTGGGCCCGGAGGTGTGAGGGGTGTCTCGAATAGGTTCCGGGTGACTTTGAATTAGCAGCTGATGGTACTACCCCGAACTTGTGCTAAAAATCATTGAAAAACAAGAAAGGGAAAAAACCACGCTATAAGGGACTCATAGTGGTTATATCAGGAATAGTCTCTCTTGAGGTGGAGCCCGTTTCGTAACTTCTTCAAGAGTCAACCGTCTAAGTCAACGAAGAGGTATGCCCCCTTGCCGCGATGAAGGTCATTGGCAAGGAGGGATGACGAAATCTGGTCTTTTATGGGAAGAACTAATTCCACACTATGGTTTAAAGGGAATGGAGTAAAACTGAAGGCAGTCTTACATATATCTTCGTCATCACGTAAGTGGTGTCGGGATAGATCAAGTGGATATTCCACAGTCGATGAGGCGAAAGGGAAACTAGTGCTAGATATCATGAAAATGGTATTGGTTTTTTCTTTGTTTTCCTTGCCCCTAGTCTCTATTGGAGGAAGAGGGGCAATCCTAGAGATGGGAGGAGTCTTTGATGGACCTGGAGGTAGGTGCAACATCATCTCAATTGGCTGGATATGAGTCAACACATCTTGGAGCCTCAGAGCTATGGTAGGTGGTTCAAGGTACCACATAGGATCTCACAGTGTGAAATCCTGTAGATTGCGGATTGCTAAGACAAACTTACTCATGATCCTGGATGGTAGGAAAAGGAAAAGGATCATGTTGATCGGGAATGAACCCCACTGTTTCGCTGGTAACTGAGGTTGAGGTTGCGACTGAGGTTGCGGTTGCGAAAACAATAGAAGAGAAAGGTCTGATGGACCGTTGGTGGTGGTGGAGACAAGAGGGTCGGTAGAACTAGACATCATGTAAATGGACATGGTGTCCAAAGAAGGAGGTGGGGGGTGAACTTATTCAATCAGAGTGATCTTCGATTCAAGGGAATGTTGTTGAAGTTCGGCTAAATCCATTCGAAACTCAGACAAGTCTTGGTAATGGTGAGAATAGTGTCCATACAATCCGCAAAGGGTGCAAGCGTGGTTTGTTCTCAATGACTTATTTCTTACTATCGGCCCGCTTGGAAGTTCAACCATGGGGAGGTTTTCCATTGTATCCATGGCATCCAAATGTGCATGGATTATGGGAATCTTGGGGTAGTTCTAAGTCGAATGGCCATGTTCTTCGCAGACAGTGCAAGGCGAGATCTGTTGAGGTTCTGTGGTAGCTTTTGCATTCTTTCCTCTGGCCCTTTTTGTCTGGGGTTGTACGGGTGCGGGTGCGGTGGTTGGTTTTTGCCGGCCGGGTGGAGGATGAGACTCGACCGCAATGGATTGCATGGGGGTTAAGACTACATGGGGCATTGGTGGTTGAGCTGGTGGATCAAGATACCACACGGGAATTCCTAATGTAAATTTGGGTAAGTTTAGGGTGGTTGTTACTAGCTTTCTCATGACACCAAGTGGGGGGAAAAGGAAGGGAATTGTATGGACTAGAGAGGAGAGTAGATAACTCCTTGATGTTTGTATGTGGGGGTGAGGTTGTGGTTGTGGCTGCAAATAATACTATGGCTATGGACAATGTTGCAGCCGTTGTTGATGTTGCGGCTACAGATGGTGTTGTGGTTGCGGTTGGGGCTGCAGTTGCGGTTGTTTTTTGGGTGCAGCCGTGCTGGATGAGAGCATGCACAAGTCCGCAGTATCGTTTGGTGTCGGTGGTGGTCACACTAAGGGGAAAGGAGATATCATGGTGGTATCGGCAAACAACCCAAGGCCCACATTCAATAATGGGGAGGCTAGTATTTTGTCAACCATGGTGTTGACCATAGGGATAACATTCGCACGTGTGGTCATCCCTTATGGATCAATGGTGTTGATCATAGGGATAACTTTGGCGGGTGTCGTTAGCCCTTGCGGATCGTGATAAGTCAGTTGGTTAACTACCATGATTTTCCCTTCATTAGGGAACATCATGAGACGGAATACAATTGATGTGACATCTCTCATGGCATACATATAACTTCTTCCAAGGAGAAGGTTATAGTCCAATTGAGCATTGACAACCTCTATGTCAATCAGAACTATCTTCCCAGCTAATGTGATGGGTACATGGGGGAGGAATCCTTGGGATTTAGTGGGATGGCCATCATAATCCCACAGAGTTGTGGAGGATGGTTGTAGAATTGGGGATCCAAGTTTATGCCAGACTAGGATAGACATAACGCATGTGGATGGCCCCTCATCCACTATGCACCGGTGCACGACCAAATTCCGGATAGACACTGGGATTTGAAAGGCAATGGTTGATGGCATTCATGGTTCTCCATTATCCATGTCGAATGTGATCAACTTGGATTCAGAGGGGTCTACGGCCCCAAGGGCCGCTAGTAAGTCTTTCTGCTGCATTGGGCAAGTTTTGAGTACCTCAAGAGCAGACATGGAAATAGGTGTTTGGGCCAAATCATCCACTATGTTGTAGCTGACAGCAGCTCTAGCCGTGGTGTTGTTGGCAACCCAGCGTATGGGGGGGCATGAAAAAGGGGGTAACTGAAGAGGTGCATTGACCATTTTAGATTTAGATGTCATTGATGTGTCAGTGGGTTTGGTGTTGGTTCCATACTGATTTCATCTGGTTTTTAGATTGACATCTTCAGTTGTCATAGCTAGCAGGTGGTGGACACCTATTTCTGCCATGGGAGGTGCCCCCAGAGTGTTGGGATTGGGTTGGGGAGTGGGTGCAGTTGCCACCAATCCTTGGACTGGTAGTGGGTTTAGGAGAACCATAAGAGGAGTTCCTTATGGTGCAGGGTTGGGTTGGACTTGGTCCGTTGTGTTGGTGGCATGTTGAACCTCGTTCCTAATGGTCTGCATAGCGCAACCCATGAAGGGACACTCGAATGTGTAGTGCCCGTAGACCTCACAGAGTGTGCATGTTTGGTTTGTAAGCAACGGGGTGTTGTGTCTCGGTGCATTTGGTCATGGACAATTTTGGGCTAGTCAGTTTGCCACGGAATAGTTGGGAGGGTCTGGTTGTTGAACGCCTCCCTGCGGTTGATTGTTGCCTTGGTTTCGGGGTCAGTTATCCCTAGCTTTCCCTTGTTGATTATTGGGGGCTGGCTGGTTGGGATGGTTTTGTTGTGCACACACTTGTCCCAATGGAGTGGGTGGAGCAGGGGCGGGGGCTTGAACCACTTGCACTTGTGGTGCATAGTAGATTTGGGTGGGTGGCAATGCCACAAATGTGGGCATTTTTTCCACATATTGCTGTGTTGGCCAAGCCAAGGCCTAGGCCTACTGCGGTGGCCCAGGTTGTACGTAAGAAGTTGTGGCTCCGGACTGGGACATCATTCTTGCATAGTCCAAAGTTTGGTTTTGGTAGGAAACACTAGCAATGTTGCTTGGTTGTGGTATTATTATAGTTGGTGTCGGACGGTACTATGGTTGGTGGGAGACCGAGCCTATGATGCCATCTATAGCATGGAATTCCCTCGGTGCATCTCAAAAGGAGGTTCCTGTGCAGGGAGCTTTTGGAATGATGGTGTAAAGGTATCCAGACTGTTCATAAATCATATTGAACTGTTGGGCTTTCAAGATGGCTTCTTCTTCAAATTGGGGACGTTCAGATGCAACGTCCTTTGCCATAGGTGGGAGCAAGGTTTTGAGGAACTAATCCAGGAATATCCTGTAATCAAGTTGGATCTTACACAGACTATGGCATTGCCTCCACTCATGGATGTGGTCAATTATATGGGTCGTAGTATTTTGGAGGCAAGATAACAAGATCTCCACCCCTTCGTCATATCTGACAGGGAGTTGGAAATATTGCAGGAACATGAAAGCTAGGGAATTGAAATCTGGGTACTTAGCTTGTGGTAGCTCAATGTACCACTTGGCTGCAGCACCTGTGAAGGTGCGTTGGAATAGTCTTAGCCTGATCAAATCATCTACGATGTTGTTTGATGAGCACCATAGATGAAACATCGTGATGTGGTTTTGGGGGCACTCCCCTGCCTTCCCTTCAAACTTGGGAATGTCTGAGAGAAGTTTAGTTCACATGGGAGGCCAAAACGTTTGATGGTGAATAGGGTCATTTGTTAACCATGCCAAATCAGGCAAGTTGAGACATGCCATGAAAGGCAGGTTTGACCCCAGGTTGATGTGAGATGGTGTAGCCATGGTGGTGGGGTTTGCAGGTGCATAATGCACCTGCATAGTTGGGGGTACTTGTGGCGCCATTATAGATGGGCCAGTGCCCGCAAGTGTGGTGGGAGGGATAGTGTGGGTGGAAGGGCCACTGCTGCCATGTGTGACAGGAGGGGCAGTGTAGGTGGAAGGGCCACTACCCCCATGTGTGACAGGAGGGGCAATGTGTGTGGAAGGACCACTGCCCCCATGTGTTGCAGGTGGGACAGCTTGAGTGGTCACTATGGGTGGTGGCAGCTGACTGATGATAGTTTGCATGATCGTGTTGGGGCCACATGTAGGGTTGTTGGTGATAGTTTGTGGTGTGGACATGGGTCCACTAGCTATGGCTATGCCAAAAAATGGATCTAGGTTTGCACCAGCCATGGGGCTTGATGGTGCAGTGTGCAGGTTTGGTTCAGACTGATATGGGTCTGAATCTGAATCAGAGGTTGTGCAGCCTTCTGATGGTGTGGGAGGTCGTCGAGAATGGTCTCGACGCTGTCAGTTCAATGACCTGAATTGTGGTGGTTCGCCTCTTAGGGGTGAGGAAGAGTGTGAGGGATCAATTGTGTTAAATTTATATATCAAACTGGTGGAAATGATTTTTTGGACCCCAATTTCAATGTCTTCCTATTGGCTGTAAATGGTCAGTTGGCCACCAAGATTGCTAGAAGACAGTGCTTGGCTTTTTCCTCACGAGCGTTCTACTCAATCGGTGGGGGTCGTTGCCCGTTTCGCTTGGCAAATTCTCTCAGCGGCCAGCTACTTTGGGGTTCCCGTGGTACTCCTCATAATGAGTTTCTGGGCTAAGCCCAAGTACTTCCCATGGTTGAGGTAGTCAGGGACTTCTGTCCTCAAAGACTGCAGATTTTTAACTTAGTGTAAATTTGTAAATTTTAGTGGCTCTCTCAATGTCATGAACTGAGTTGGGTTGATTCACATGGTATGATGTGTATGTATTTTTTCTTTTCTGGTATCTTGTGGCTGCAAATGGTTTATGAATATTCTGTAGAGTTCATATCATTGTGGATGGAAGTAGTAAATAAACAGAAATTTTGTAGACATATACCATTTTTTATCTTGAATTATGATAGCCTGACTAGGTGACTACCTTACACCTATATTCTTCTTCAACCAGGAGAAGGTGTTGGGATCTCAACACAATGGGACTAAGCCCATTTGTAGATCCACAGGTCACCTTCCGAATGCAAGGCTGGTCAACAGGGAGGATGCTGAGTGCCATGAGAAGCCCTCCTTCTCTACCTCCTCTACCTTCCAATTCACCCATTTTTAATGGTTTCGAACAATATTGGGTGAAGTTCCTATTACTATACGAGCTATTCCCTTCGTCTTATCCCAGAATACCCCGAAGGGTGATGACTAGGTAGAGGAGGAAGGGTTAAGAAAGATTGTTGATTTTAAGTGAGTTTTAGTCAAACTATATTCGTTAACCCATTAAATATTTAATTTACACTTTGTTCTGTACATGAAATTGTCATTAACATAAACAAAAATAGAAATAAAACAATTCTTATGGACAGAGGCAGCTGAGCTGCACTGACAGTCCCAATAAAAGCAAACAGTGAAGCCCAAAAATGGGTTGCGCATCTATAAAAGACATGTTTTTATGAAATGGATTGTGATCAAACCGTGAGCAATTACCTTAAACGGTTGAAAACCCACTTCTTAAATGGCCCCTTTTACCCCTACTACAAGCAGATTCGCAAATGGATCGACTCTTTGGGCAGAAAATGAGCCCGAACACAAGTGAATTTTCAGAAATTCGGTTTGGTCATTTTTGCACAGTTGAGCAATTTTCAACTTATAGAACGACCAACAATAACTAGTACTGTGGCTGCGACAATAGCAAAAATGAAATAAAAATATAAATCAACCTAAATAATCAAAGTATATTAAACAAAACCCGAGGATCCAGTGGGATCGACCTGGTATGGTCACCAGTTCTGTAGCAAGAATTTTCCCTTGCTATAGGGCAGGAATGGCTACCTTCCGTCTATAGGATGGAAGGGTAGGTTCCTGGTGGTGAAATGCAGTAAAATGAGTAGAAAGCAAAGTAGAATAGAAAGAAGAGAAATGGCTGGAAACCCCTCTGCAAACAATGTTAGGGTATAGCTCCAACTACCTACAAACAACATGTTGGAAAACAAAATACCTACAAAACAAGTTAGGCAACAAAGCTGCAAATAAACCATGGATTAGAAAGCAAATAAACTACTAAAACAAATACAGAAAATGACAAGCTATACCTTCTCTTTGGATGGAATTGGCCACCATGCCCTGGCTTGAAGAAGCACCTCTCTTGGATGGGGGAGCTATGGCTCAATGGGAGATGGAGGAGAGGGAGTGTGGGTGGCTTCAAAGACAAAGGGTCTCAAGGCATCCACAGGAAGCATAACAGTATGCAAGGGAGAAGTGTTTTGAGAGTGACCCTCACCCCTCTATTTATAGTTTTTTTGGGGCTTTTTAGGATTTTAAGCCCCTGGTTGGGGCTTTAGCCCCTTTCGCCCTATCTTTAGCTTCGTTTGGGGTTTTTAGCTCCTTTGAGGGGTTTTAGCCCCTTTTTGGAGGATTTAGCCCCTAGGAGAACTATTTAGGCTCTTTTTGGGGGGTTTTAATCCCTTTTTCTCTTTCTTAATCCTTTTTAAGGGTGTGGAGGTCCAATGGGGTGAAATGAGGGTCGTGCATGGGTGTCCTTGGGTGGTGTAGGCCATGTAGAGCTGAGTGAGAGATTTTTTGGGTTAACAAAGTTAATATAGATACATAATGGCTTACCTTGTAATAGTCATTCAAGTCTTTTAAATGCATTTATTTAGTGCAAAAATGACTTGAAGGACTAGTACAGGGTAAGCCATTATGGATCTATAGTAACTTGATAATCATTACTTTCTATGCTTGAATAATGCAAAATTTGTTTGAATATCATCATTATCAAGCAATAACAACTTCTTAAAGGGTTCTAGCTCAATGCTAGAGCACTTGCCTAATTATAGGCAGGAGGTTGGTGGTTCGATTCCTCTGTATCCTATCATAAATTTGTGGCTACAAAAACGACTAAATTCACATATATACGACTATTAGTATCTAATTTCCCGTATATAGTCATATTTAGCTTAGTTATTAATATGTTATCATCTAATAGTTTATTTAGTCGTATATTTGGTCATTAATTGCTGCAATCAGTGACTAAATCAATGACTAAATCTGTGACTAAATCCGTGACTAAATCAATGACTAAATCATTGACTATCAATGTCTAAATCAATGACTAATAAGTCAAGCTATCAATGACTAAGTGAAATACAACTAGCTATAAGATAGTGGAAATTAGCTACTATTAGTCGTCGACTCAAAAATAGTTGTTTATAGCCTGATTTTAGTCATTTTTTTAGTCATTAATTTCTCATTTTGTACTAGTGGAACAAGTTTGTTTTTATAAAGTCTGGTGGGACGATCATGGAGGGGACCATTGGGAAATGGAGTCAACAATTCAGTCTGAAATATGTTGCAAGAGGTAAGGAGTCATGAAAGTTTACGGACAGAGGCAAGATAGTCATTCATCCTTCAATCTGGAGATATTTAGCAGGTGAGTAGCAGATAGGAGAAAACAGTCCATCACACAGAGCACCTAACCAGGGTGAATTCTGCATGACTTTAGAAGAAAATGTTCCAAAATGCTTAAACAATGGGCCGAGAGCATACAAGACGAATTTTGTACCATATACACTAATGCTCAAACATGAAAAGCAAATACAAACTAGAATGAAAAACAGGATAAATATTCATGTAAAGAAGTTACTTATCGAAGAAAAAGACGGCACAGGAATCTCTGCCATGAAAGGATTATCATTCCTCTGCAATTTTATTCATATATATATATATATGTAAATATTGAAACACGTCACAGTGGAGAGCCTCTGCTCTTGAAAATTCCCAACCTTTCTCCCCTCTGTGGGGAGAAATTTATACTATCTCAGTCCCTGAGGCTAATCCTTGAAATAGGACATGAAACTGTTTACAGTCATAATCAACAACTAACAACTTAGAGCATGGTACTACTGCCTCGGTTTACATATATTAAAACAGACATTATATATGGAGCTAATGTGCATGCTCGGTCTAGATGGCAACACGTCGCTTCTGTTTCTGAGCTTGTAGGTCATGAAAACAAGGTTAAGGATGCTTCTGATGAATCATTGCTAACTACGCTCGACCACTCATATTTCTATCAAATCATCAACGTGTCCTTCCCTGGGTGTGTGTAATTTCATGCTCAAAGGCACCTTTCTGCATGGTTTCCATACTGTCAAAGGATTTTATATCCTTTCCATGCTTTCCTTTTCTACAACCCCCCTCCGTCCTGGTAATACTATTGTATGGGGGGACTTTGATAAGTACAGCTTTGTACTCCCCACCTCCCATGGCACGGGTTCTCCTACAGGTCATACAGTGGGGGGTGTCTTCCACCTCCTCACCACCTCAGAAAAATTTGGGAACTGGAGCTCAAAAATGATGCAATGAAGATTTTGGACACCCGCCACCCCAGCACAAGCATTCGCTCCTACTGGTTTCCGCTGAACACAGTCACCAAGTACTAGTACTTTGAAAGCAGTGATTTCTTCGAGGGTTTTTGGGGAGACACTCCTGGGATAGGAAAACCCAGGCACCGCGCAGCCAGAGGTACAGCTATCCGGAAACATTCAAAGTGCTTCACATCTATGCCCCGATGGTTGGTGCTTTCCTGGTGGTAAAAACTAGGGCGACATATGAGCATGGAATCAAGCTCACCAACCATCAACACCCCAAGAATGACAAGCTTCTCAAAGCATATCGCCATTTCAACTCTTTCAGAATTCTTAGAATCTCTTAGTAGAATAACACTTCGAGCATTGTCTCTAATTAGTGATTCATCTTATGCATCTTAATCATCCTGGGAAGGTGGTGGTTATATAGGGTGATGAAGATGAATATGGATACAAAGATGACTGCTCAGTATAATGGCAGCACGAGTAGACACGTGGGTATGGATCTCTATTTTCTGTTGAGAATCCAGTCATGTCACCTCCTTTTAATATGTTGCATTGTTGTCCACATGGATCGTGGTGTTTGGACGTGAAATTATTTTCCTTTTCACTTATGCTGATGCTGTTGTTAGGAATGGTTTCGGCTAGCCACATCCCTTTTCTTCATGTACAGGCCAGGTTCATTTCTTCAAAGATCTAAACTTAATGATCTCCCACTGTTTTCTACACAAGCCATGTGTCGGATCTCTGGAGTCGGGAAGGATGGTGAATCGGTGATGCTTTGGACATGATATTCACCTAAGGCGTGTCAAAAACGGCATCGATGGATTTTATTATTGGTCAGCTCGTACGTGAGGACATCCTTTCTATACCAGGCCTAACCAGGACACCACCTTTACCAGCTTGAAAGGCTCTTGAGTCTCCAGGGATCAAAATTGAAGGGCAGGTCTCATTTTACTTTGAAGGGCTGTGAGAAATTGAACCCCTCAATGTTGACATTTAAAAATAAATCATTCTTTTCATTTGAAAATTTTAGTGTTAAAAAGAATTTATTATTTATTAAAAACATTGTATAGACAATAAGAAGAAATCCCAAGTGATTCAACATTTACATGGAATTAGTGAGGTAAACTATGTACATATGATTTATCACTTCCATATTCTTTTTATGGGGATTACTCAAGAGTTAGTATAGAGGAGGAGAGACTAAAATACAGGTTGAGAATGAAGAACATGTAACGGTGATGGAAGATGAGATTGGGAAAAGGCCCATTTAGACAGAGATTGATGCACTTGTTTTGTTAATGTTAACATAGCCATAACCATTAGGAGTATTGGTTTTTTGTATTGCATGTTCTTTGTCCTATTTATTTTTTGAAGGAAAACTTTTTTTCCTATCACGCTGAAGTGATTAGAGTAGTTGAGAACTACTCGCAACCTTATCTGAATGCATAATATGAAATTAGGGGTGAAAGTAGGCTCATGGGCTACTAAATCTTATTTATGTCTAGAATTGTTTTGAGAAGAGCTCCACTATTAGAACTGACATGTTACAAGGCCAAAAGAGATCAGGCATCAAATCCCTAACATTAATAACAAACTAAAAATATGATCTTTGTCCAGTGCCAACGTATCCACCTAAAACTATTGTACTTCTAACATTGTACATCCCTGGGAGATTTAAAATTGTTGATCCTTGTTGTGACCACTTGATCATTGCCATAACCAATGGTTTAAATAAACAACATAAAAGTAAAAAAATTAGAAGAATAACTTTTCCATGACATTTTACCTTACCTATTTTGAAATGAACTTTTCTACATGCTATTAAAAGCATTGTATTATTATCTTTCCAGCTAAATAAGTTTTTTAGGATACACATTTCCATTAATGGCAAAAAAAAGTTAAAAATAATATCACAAAGCTAATTGATATGTTTGTCCATATGGACACAGTTCTTGAGTAACTAGCCATTCAATTTCAAACTCTACCTAATCCCTAAGCATCGTCTTCACCATAATAAACCTAAGTATTAGAAGACTTGAAAATTTATCTTTCAAACATTAGTCTTGAGTCTACTAACATCTAAATGGAAAATGAGATGGATTGATAGGGATTCTTGTTTCTCTTTTCAAAACTCGGTGCATATAATTATTATTCAAACACATTGAAAAAAGTATCCTTCGGTGCGCCTACCTAAAAGAAAAACCCCAGAATGTAAACCTAATGCTTTTAGGCAGCAACTTTTTTTATCAGCCCTAAATTCAACAACTATTTTTAGAATTGAACCATATCCTCCCCAGATGCTCAATTCAAAGTGATCAAACAAAAGCCCCAATTTTAGGTGGATTATGGATAGTCTCTAATGTGTCTGGAAACTTTCAGAGATTATTCTTTGTTTCGAGGGCGCTAAGGGCACAGATCAGAGAGCCCATAGAAGGAATAGGAGGAGGAAGAAGAGGACTCAAGTCAAAAGGTGAGGTGAACGAGGAGGGGAGACATAATAGGGGAGATCAACACTATCAACCTGCATAGCTTGATTTGGGGAGATCAATAGCAACCGTCGATCTCTAAACTACCTTCATCGGGACCGCTCAGCCTTGAGAACTTTAACATTCTGCTAACCCTTTTTCATATGAATGAGTGAGAAACTTTTGATCACGGAATGCTTCTCACCCATTGATCTACCCAACATCTTGTTTCGACCGTAGATATTCACATCCCCTACCACTTTCTGCGGTTCCACCGTAGATGTTGATTAGGAAGAGGGAGATGACGATGATGATGATGATGATGATGATGATGATGATGAATATGTGATGATGAGATCTTTACTTTGGTATTCACTAAATTGTTCTGAGCTTCACCAACATTATAATAGAATGGTTATGAGTGATTATTCACTCCTATAAAGAATGCACATTATGGAACTATGAAACTGCTCACTCTGGATCTTCCTCTTTTAAGACACAGGACTAGGTCCATAAGTCTTGATTCTTCATGTGCACAAATCTAAGAACAAGAGGATTCACAGGGCCCAAAAAGTTGTACTTTATTTTTTACTACTTCCTAGGATCATATTGAATTGTCAGATTAGTCCTTGGAATGTGTGTTAGGAGCAATGCTTAATTTTTCACTCAACTGGTTGCTCCCCCTATCATGTCGACGTATCCATTCACTCAGATCCCCCTAAATTTGCGATGATGATGATGAAAAATATGATGATGATGATGAATATGATGACGATGATAATGAAAATGATGATCATGATGATCATGATCATGATAATGCAGATGCTGATGAATTGGATGACAATGATGTTGATGATGAATATGATGATGAAGATGAAGATGTTGATGATGATGACAACAAATATGATGATGGTGATAATGAAGACGTTGATGATCAAGATGATGCTTATGATGATGATGATGATAAGGAAGATAACGATGATGAAGAAGATCATGATGACGATGATGACGACAATGATGATGTTGATTATGAAGATGATGATGATGATATTGATGAAGATGATGAAGACAATGGTGATGATGATGACTATTTCCATTGTTGTCATCATCACCATCATCTTCGCCGTCTTCATCGTCGTCATCATCATCATCATCATCATCATCGTCATTATCATCGTGTTTGTCCTTGAAGGGACTTATGTATAGGATCACACTATAAGCAATGCAACCAATACAAATTATGACAAAATCCTAGTTAAATTAAATTAAATTAAATTAAACTACACTAAATTAAAAACATAGAGTTGTTTAACTATAATTAATTTAAAATGCAACAAAATATAAAATAAGAAAATAAAAAAAAAACCCAAAATAAACTAAACAAAAGATGAATATGCAAAATAATAAAACAAAACAAAACACCAAATATAAAATATGCAAATAATCAAACAAAAAACATAGAATTTAAAAACACTCGTGCACTAGATCATTAGAATTCAAAAACACTCGTGCACTAGATCATTAGAATTCAAAAACACCCACGTAGGATCTGCTCTGGCTCCATTTGGGGGTTTTCAATTTCAAACTTTCATTGAAGGATCTGGAACAGGCTATGATGTTTTTTTATAGGAAGGGCAGGCAAAGGACTTTTCCTATTAGTGCAGCATCCACTCCCTTCGCATGTGAGCCCATGCTTCTAGAACCACCTACCCCACCTCCAGAATGGCAGCAATGTTTAGACCTTCAGGTTTGTTTCCTTTTGTGTTTTTCTTTATTACCTATTGTGTTTTTATTTTATTCATGGTTTTTTTCGTTGTAGTGGATGTGGTGGAGATGAAATGGCTCAAATCTCCTTGCAAGAATGAAGCATGAGCTGTCCAGGTGAACTTGCGAAATTCAATGTGAGAAATAAAACCAACAATTATCAAGGAAAAGGAGAAAGGGAATGAGATATTTTAATGTTGTCATGACTATGTTTGCTTGTTGTGAGATATTTTGACAATATGCTTGAATGGAATGTGGTGGTTTTGTGGAGCTATATGATTGCAGGGTATGCTCTGAATGGGAAAGATGAAGAGGCTCTCAAGATGCGTTGGCAAGCGTTGACGATGGGGATGAGGCCGAATGATTTTACTTTCTTGATGGCGCTTTTGATTTGTGCAAACATCATGGATTATGATCAGGGTAATCAAGTTCATATATTCACCGTAAAATATGGATTTGATTCATATTATTTTGTGGGTATTTATCTAGTTGGCATGTCTATAGAATGTGGGTTTGTTTCTAGTTTTGTTCATTCCTTTTGGGCATCATGTCAAAATTCCCATGAGTTGACAACTCAAATGTAGACTGTGAATGTTTTTAATAGTACGGTTGTTAGTTTTTCTTTGATAATGGAAACTTTTTGGAGTTTGAAGCTTGAATGTTCTATAGAAAACTGTTTTTGTTTGCTCCAAGTGGTTTTGAGGATACTGAGCAGAGCTTTGTAGCAATTGTGGAACGCCAGAGCTTGTCTTGAGTTGTACAAGCATAATTGCTTTGAGTAATTAGTGAGACATTGACCCCATCCATAGAATTCTCTGTATAAACTAACGAAATCCCATTTCATTCATCAATTATTGCAAATTCTAAGTGTAGGCAAGCGTTGCGATAAAAGAACACAATATTCCCTCTGTGGTTTGTCATTTCTTGTGTCCAAGATGGCAAAATATTCTACCAGAAGGAAAAGAAGCATCAATGAGGGCTACCTTGATGTGCTTCCTAAGAAGAAACCCAAGCCTGAACCTGAGGAGAACAAATTCATGTTTAGGTTTTTGCTTCATAATGGTTTGAATTTAACTCTGCAGTTGGAGGATGTCATTGAAAAGATGTCGGTCGTCGAGTTTGTAAGGACTGTTAGGAGAAAAGATAAGAAATAAATAATAGAAAAGGGGTCAAGAAAGATACACTGAATGTTGCAACAACATTGCATGTACTTACAGTAGTATTCTGGATGTTGAACAAAGTTGAATAGTATTTTCAAATGGCATGATTTATCTTTCATAACTTATAGAATACTAAAATTTGGTGATTAAGATTCCTATGCAACTTTGATGATTTCAACTTTACATAACAATTAGAAACCCCTTAGGTATATGGTTGGACTTTGAAGTATGAAAACCAAATCATGGAAAACCACTGAGAAATTTGAAATTAATCACCATACACCAAACTTTAAAATGAAATATTTTAAAGAATGCATATTAAATTCTGAGCAAAAAATTGTATTGTTAAATTTGCAAAGTTTCTTTTATACAATATATTTCCTTTCAATTCATGTGTATTTAAATTTTTTGAGATTAAATTAATTTTTTTGTATTTCCTTGCAGATAATTGAAATTTTTGTTTACTAAAACTCAGTTTATATTTTGATAATGCTTGCAGGGTGGCTCTTTTCGTTCTGATCGTTTGAGAGCGGAGGTGGATTTGGTTCTTAATACTATGGCAATGAATGCTTCAACTAATTCATCAATCCTGCGATTTTGTGATGGGGAAAATATATCTTGTTTCGAAGACGCACCATCTTTCACCCCCTTACCTGTCTCAAGGGCTTGCACTATTTCGTAAAGGTCTCTCTCTTCCTCTCTCTTTATATGACATATACACACATGGTTTTAGAATGCATGTTTATGGGGTGAGTCTTAGAGTCAACAAGAAATTGAAGTATTCTCTTATAAGCCAAAAAAATATATATTAATATGTGCGCTACAAAAGCATTCCATGAGCTCCTCAAAGTGCATTCTATTAGAACAAATATTTCCATATCTAAATATTATTTACTAGAAAGTTTTTTTTTAGTAACTATGGGAATTGGCAACTGGAGCTGGGCTGGTACTCGCGTGACACGGGGTCCAGGGATCCATTCCCGCTACCACTATACCCCTAGGTGCCCCACACCCTTCGCAAGACATGGGACACAGGTAAACCCGGGTGGGATTTGATCTCGTGACCTCCAATTTACAACAAGTGACTTCATAACAACTAAACCGCCAATGAGCCACTCCCTTGCGGGCTATTATTTACTAGAAAGTTAACATTTCATAGATAAGAAAGATTTATTTGGAGTATTTAGTGACATTTTATTCATATAGTAAGACAACATGACTCTTTCCTCTGTGTTTTTTTTTATATTGTTTGACGGGATGGTGGTATTAATAGTGTCCACACATTTTCAGTAAAAACCTATTTATATGTGTATTTAATATATTTATGTCTTAAACTTTAAAATTTGTGTGTTGTTTTTGTTTTAATACAATGGTTAAAGAAATCTTGTTGAATACAAACACAAGTTTCCACATTAGTGAGGCAAAGGTATTGTAATATAGCATTTAAATGCGAGTTGATATTCTTGTGGAAAATGTGTGCTGGATAGATTGATTGTTGATTTGCTTCATAGGACATGTGGAATGTGACTCCAGAATCAAATCTCTCAGTGGAATTACCCCAAGAACACACTTTCCATACAGCATTAGCTGATTTAATTGTATGCCCATTTTTTATTTCATAGAGTATTTTGACATTTTCCATGCCCAGCAAAATTACCACTTGGGTATAGGTCTAGAAATGGATTATTTATTTAATTTATAAATTTAATTGCCAGCCAACACAGTGGTTTTTCATTTATTAGGACAACTCTTTGCAAGCGGTATGGGCCAATGAACCTGGTGAAAGGCGATTGATAAGGTAAGGGTTCTTGCATTGCCTACATTCTCCCTAGGCATTAATATTTTATATGACTTGCTTGTCCCTATCGTATAATATAACTTTTCTATTTTCATTTCTAGCCTCTTCATCATGCTTCATATCCAATGTTTGCATAGAAACCTAAAAATATCAAACTCAGCTGTCTTTGTTGTGTTCTTGTTGTACCATTCCCTGCTTTTCCCTGGGTTTTAGAGTTCCTACCTCATTTTTCCATTGCATTCTTAGGACCAGTGTAGTAAGTAGTACTAGTGTTATGTTCACCTATTCTGCAGTGCACCATGCTCACATTTTGGACAGTTTTTCCCTACGTTTAAATACTAAATTCCCTCTGCAGTTTTCCATTTCTTGTGTCCAAGATGTAAGAATATTCTACCATCAGGAAACGAAGCAGCAATGAGGGCTACCTTGGAGTGCTTCCTAAGAAGAAACCCAACCTGAACCTGAGGAGAACAAATTCATGTTCAGGGTTTTGCTTCTTAATGGTTTGAATTTAACTCTGCAGTTGGAGGATGTCGTGGAAAAGATGTCAGTCATCGAGTTTGTAAGGGTTGTTCGAAGAAAAGCTGAGAAATAAATAATAGAAAAGGAGCCAAGAAAAATCCACTGGGGTCCCCAAGTCTATGTGGAAGATGCAATTGGAGAATGAATAAAGATGGAAACATCATATGCAATGATTCTCTCATAGCTCTGCGGGTTCATCCCTGAACTTCCTCCCCTAAATTGTTTCTTTAGTTTTTTTATAAGTCAACAAAAATGTATTTATATGTGCACTACAAAAGCATTCCATTAGCTCCTCAAAGTACATTCTGTTAGAACAAATATTTCCATATCTAAATATTATTTGCTGGAAATTTAACATTCATAGATAACAAAGATTTATCCAGAGTATTTAGTGACATTTTATTCATATAGTAAGACAACATGACTCTTTCCTCAGTTTTGTGTTTTATATTATTTGACAGGATGGTGGTATTAACAGTGTCCACACATTTCCAGTAAAAACCTATTTATATGTGTATTTAATACATTTCTATCTTAAACTTTAAAATTTGTGTGTTGTTTTTGTTTTAATACAACTGTTAAAGAAATGTTGTCGAATACAAACACAAGTTTTCACATCAGTGAGGAAACGGTATTAAAATATAGTATTTAAATGCGAGTTCATATTCGGGGGGGAAATGTGTGCTGGATAGATTGATTTTTGATTTCCTTCAAAGGACATGTGGAATGTGACTCCAGAACCACATATCTTGGCGGAATTACCCCAAGAACACACTTTCCAGACAGCATTAGCTATTTTTTTTTTTGTTGGTTAAGTGCCCTGTGACTTGTTGGGTGAACCTTGGTTATATTACAAGTGTATTATGATATATTTATTGGTTTGGCATGGGAATATTTGTTGGGGTTGAAATAGAGGTATATTTCCATTCTATAGAATTTGTCTTGTAGTAATAATTTTTAGGAATAGTGGTGACATTTCCACCCCGTGGCTCTTGTTTGTTAAATATCTAATGTCTTGCTTAGGATTTTCCTATTGAATATTTATGAAGTGGATCTAGCTATTAAGGAGCATATTGGGTTTGAACCATTAAACACTATCTACTCTTGAATCACTAAAGCCTCCATGAGATCCTCAATTGACCCCATCTTCCTAACTTGGATTTGTTAGGCACTAATCACAGCTTTTATGCCATTTTAAATCTTAATTCATCTTTCATTTTCTATTTTATAAGATCTGAAAATATCTGTCATTTACATGTATTAAACTCATACCTAAAACATCAAATCACATGGTAGGTTTGCCCCAATTTGTGGTTGGGAATTACCTTCTAGAAATCTTCTCTGTAGCGTTGATTAAATCTGGTCTAAAACAGAATTAAAAGGTTGATTTGCAAGGTTGAAAACTTCATATTAATAAGTGAAATTCCTAGATCTTCCCTAGTTTTAGCCACATGTGTACCTTGTTTCAAATCTAACTAAAGGTTAAAACATTCTATTGTCACAAATCTTGGTTGCTGGTTGGAAAAGACATATCATTTGCAAGTTTGTAGCAACATTTAATTTATTAATTTAGATCTCAATTTTGAGGATATTTTCACATATACACTAATAAATTCTCAAACCCTAATTCTTCACTACTAAAATCCCTTGTAGCATCAACTAGTCCATTGATCATATCAATTCATTTAACATTTTCTTCTGGAACTAAATCTTTTAATTGCAAATAATGCATCTCAAAGAAGCTAGAGCCTACAACCTACTTCCTTTATAGGACATATATGGGGTTAACACTTTCCATTGCAGATAACATTGTAATACCTACAACATCTATGATATAGGCCACTTGAATGGTGGTAGAGCGACTTATTGTAATTTTCAGTTTTTGTTATTTTATGCTTGGTTTGACAAGTGAATCCACAGATACACTTCAAGAATCAGCAGTTGATAAATCAATACCTTGGATAACTTATCCCATTCAATTATTTCTAGTGGCATGATTATATGTCTAGATTAAGTTTTGTAAGCATTTATTCAAAAAATAGCATCTATTTTATATTGGTCTAATGTACACATTTCCATGTCGGTTTCTAATTACTTACAATATTTCCATACTTATTCATCATATCCAAATAGGGTCCTTATAGAATGGTTTTGTTCACACCCTCTATGTATATGAAAATTGTATGGTTTCATATGGGTCCAATGTGCATCCTATGAACTTCCAAAGTTTTTATCAAGCAAACAGAAAGCTGATAGAAAAGAACAACGACAGAAAGAAAAATTTATGTCATTGTTGTTTTCTATCACCTTTCTGTCTACCTGATAAAAACATTGGAAGTTCATAGGATGCACATTGGACCCAGATGAAACCATACAATTTTCATATGCCCAAAGGGTGTGAATAAGACCATCCTGTCAGGACCCTATTTGGATGTGATGAATAAGTATGGAAATATTGCAAGTAATTAGAAACCGACATGGAAATGTGTGCATCATATTAATATACAATAGATGTTATGTTTTGAATAAGTGCTTACAAAATTTAATCTAGGCATATAATCATGCCACTAGAAATAATTGAATGGGATAAGTTATCAAAGGTATTGATTTATCGATTGTTGATTCTTGAAGTGTATTTGTGGATTCGCTTGTCCATAGACACAAAAACTCCATGAGACTGCACATCAATCACAAGCACTTATTGAAGATCCAAAACCGTGGAAAGGAAGGTGCCTTTCCACGGTTTTTTAAATTTTTTTGAAACCTCCATGTTTTGTCTCAATATCGATGAACTTTCATCGCGGGTATTGCAAAACAGTCAAAACCGTGGGTGGATTTCCACGAATACCATCGCTATAGCAACGCAATTTCATGGAACAATTATCGTTCAACTTGCAGATTTCGTCGATAGAGATTAGTTTTCCACGGTTTTGCATGGAAGAAATTTCTATTCAAATTCCAGAGTTCATCGATAGAGAGACAATAGTTCATAGAAAATGTTCCACGATTTTGCGTGGAAACAAAATTTTTCCTAGCAGTCTTTTGCCATATTTTTCATCATTATAGGGACGAAAGTGTTGTCGATAGAGCGACGAAACATAGAAAACAACATCAATTTCAAGGCCACCGTATAGAAGACACGTGGTAGACATATTTCATCACTATATAGACAGCTTATAAATTTCATCGTTAGATCGGCGAAATAAGTGCCACGATACATCAAGACTGTTATCGTCGAAATTAAGATGACAAAACGTGGAAATAGCAACGAAAAAACATTACAAATTTGCTCATATGTATTAGTGTCAATAGTTTCCTACATAGCAATGAGTTGTTCAGATCAGGGAACCTGATTGTCTGACATTGTTCTTTATTTCAATAAATTACTTTATCAAGCCACTAATAGAAGAAAGACAGAGATCAAATAATTAACCAAATAAAAAAATTAATTCAAAAGTGGATGCATATGGGTATCGTTGATCTGTTGATTTTTCTTAGCAGCATTGAGAGCAATTCTCTTAGGAGAATGGGGCCACCTGGTCCGGGACCACGGTGAAGACTCAACCCAGTGTTGAGTGACCATTCTATTGAATGGTAGATATTTGTTCTTGGACCATGATATAGACCCAGCTATGTCCTGGGTAGACTCAACCCAGTGTTGAGTGACCATTTTTTTGAATGGTAGATATCTCATCTGGGACCATGCTATAGACCCAACTCTCCCCTAGGTAGATGCAACCTAGTGTTGAGTGACCATCCTATTGAATGGTAGATATGTAGTCTCAGACCATGATTAGACCCAGCTCTGCCCTGGGTAGACTCAACCTAGTGTTAAGTGACCATTCTGTTGAATGGTAGACATCTGGTCCGGAACCACGATGTGGACCAGTCTAGTACTGGTAGACTCATCTTGGTTCTGAGTAGCCATTCTCTTAAGAATGGAGGCACCTGGTCTGTTACCAGGAAGACAATGTAAGCCCTAGATTGGGTCTAGGCATGTGTGACACTCTGACCCTTGATTTATCGACTTTGTGTACTTCTCCAAGGATTAGCTACCCTTGGTTAAGTTACCCTAGTACCAGATATAGGTGTCACATAGAGTGTGAGATAAAAGCATTAGTAACTCTCTTAGTTTATGATGATGTACTTTTGGAATCAAAAAGACCATAGGTAATGACCAAACTTGGAACTTGGAAAAAGGATAAAGTCAAAATTAAAAAATACATAAGGACTATTGGACCAGAGTGAAAGGACCACATGTGAAATTCTAAGATAAATAAGGATTTTTGGTAAAAGTAAAAAATACATAAAAGAATTTTTGGTAAGAAGGTAAAAGTGAAATTAGGAAAAGAGTAAAATATCATTATTTTATATTTTCTAATTTTGTTCCATTTATAGGTGACTAAAGGCTATAAAATAAGATCAATTCTTTTCATTATTACATGCACTTTCTCTCACAAGTATAGCTTCTCAAGGTTGAAGAAGAAAGCTTTGTGATTGTGCCCTAGCATGGATCAGTCTAGCTAGGACATCATCATCCTCCATTGAATACAAACCCTAAGCTAGGGTTTCTTATCTTTTATGTCTTAAGGGTTTTACCAAACCCTCATCTTCAACCAAGTTCAGATCTAGGGAAACCATCTTCATATCTGGGCAACCAAGTTCAGATCTAGGGAAGCCACCTTCAGATCTTTAGATCTGGGCAGCCAAGTTCAGATCTATGGAAACCACCTTCAGATCTTCATATCCGGGCAACCATTCCAAATATAGGCAATCATAATTCCGATCCGTCAAGCCACCTTCTTTACGGGCAGTCTTCCTTCCATTTTTCCATAGATCTGTGATATCTGGGCAGAATCTGAGTTTGGGGGAGATCTATGATTTTCGGGCAGAATCTGAGTTTTGGTCAGATCTGTGATTTTTGGGAAGATTGTGATTTTTGGGAAGAGTCTAAATTTCAGGCACATCTATAATTTTTTCGGACAGTCTGCAATTTATTGTGGCAGGACAGAGAAAAAGGGCATAAGCCCTATTTTTCATAAAATCCCTAATTGGGCATTGTGATGTAAAATTGAAAAAAATTGATCTTCTGATACTATGGTTGACCTCATTCGTTATTGAGGAAGTTTTGAAGAATTTAACTCATCTCATTTACGAGATGAGCCACTAATGCTTTTTGAGGGTTTTGTCCTTTGAAGGTTTCCCCAGTGAAAAACTCTTGTGTCTATTGTGTTGATTTGATGAATGTGTTTTTTACTACACTTGTCATTTGTTATTTAATTTGATCTACAAATTTTTAAGTATTTATGGTAATGCTAAAATTCAACATGGTATCAGAGCTTAGCATGTAAAAACACTGTAAACGGACACTACTATTTTTTTTACTAGATCTTGGGATAATATTTGCATATCTTACATTTGATTAAGTGGCAGAGATGGCCACTAATGGTTTCAAACCATAACAGAATCTCTATGGTTCAGCCAACTTCAACTCTTGGAAGGCCAGGCTAACAGCCATTCTAGATGAAAATGAATTGGATGACATTGTTCTTAATGTCACATAAGATCTAACAACAAATGCTGGCAGGATTGCTTACAAGAGGAAGAAAGGTAAGGCTAGAAGAATCATCTATGATTCTCTCAGAGAGTCATTGATGCCCAACATCACATACTTGAATACTGCTAAAGAATGCTATGATACTTAGGTCAACCTATATGAAAAGAATTATCCCAGTCAAAATATAGTCTTGAAGAAAAGGCTACGAACTCTTAAGCTGAACAAATATGAAATCGTTAGTTCCTTCTTCACAAATATTGCACAGGTAAGAGATTAACTCATTTCTATTGGTATTATTGTTGATGATGATGACCTTGTGAAAATAGTGGTTGATGGTCTCCCAAGCTCTCTTAGAATAATCAACCCATAGTTACCTACCTTAGACATTAATTTAATTATTTTTGTCTTATTACCTAGTTTCCTAGATTCCATTCTATGCTAGTTGCCTTCTACAAGTCCTAGAAGTCAACACATGCTAAAAATGAGTCATGGAGCACTTGTGAAACATCCTAGAGACCCAATTTAGCATGTCTACTTTATTCCAGATCCTCCAAAGTGCATATCTTCTTTTTCTAAAAAGTTGTCTTGTTTTATTCTGATTTAAGGCAAAAGGAAAATCTAGAGTAGGTGTAGTTGACTTGTTTTTTTCCCACATCATCCTCCCTCATTTTATCCAAATAAAATCATATATGAGTTGCATTTTCATCCCTCTTTAGCTTTCCCACATGAATTAGAAAATTCATGAGCATCTTCATAGATTTGGAAACTGCTTTATGCACCTATGGGGGATTTGACTAGATTTAGTAAGCCTACTTTTTTACTATTTTGAATGGAATATTTATGCATTCGATTCTCACATGTAATGATATATTGAAGCAGCATATTAATTCACAAGGTTTTCTATTGTACACTTATTTGAATATAGTTTAGTGTTATGCTCCAATTTCAGTATCCTTTGGTGTGAATTTTGCATGTTTGATTAGCAATTTTGTGAGTGTAATTGTTCTATCTCTTGGGTTCAATTTCTGCATGGTATTAGAGCCTTTGTAGATCGATTTCTCTCCTTCCTTATTTATATTGCATGTTTGACATCTTGACTGGGAGCGTATTCTGCTGACTGGAGGGCACAGTTTTTGAGCTATGGACAAATCTTAGAAGATCATCTTGACTCCATTCAATTTATTTGAGTGGAAATATGAAATGAAGATATTGTTGAGAGTTAAAGGTCTCTACAGGGTGACTATGGCAACTGAGGCAGAGCCCAATGCATCTAGAGAGAAAATTAAATGGCACAACAGGAGGGTTGAGGCCTATGGTATTTTGTGTCTGAGCATTTCAAGGGACCTCCTCTTCCATATTGAAGGATTGACATCACCTAATGAAGTGTGGGAGAATCTAGAAGATATTTTTGGAAAGATAGATGAGATGAGAGGACATCAAATCAAGAATGATTTGATCTCCTTGAGTCCTAGTGGCTTCGAATCATGGCAACTCTACTTTTCCAAGTTTAAGGCCCTTCTTTTGCAATTGAAACAGTGTGGGATCAAAAAGAAGGAAGAGAAACTAGTTTTGGCCATACTCTTTAAGCTTGGTCCTGACTATTCAGTGTTTGTTTCAACCTTCCATGCCACCAAGTTGACATCTCAAGCCTGGAAGATGCCTAAGGTTATAGAGTTGATGGAATCCCTCACACGGGAGCAAGATAAGTTGGTGGTGATGGGCACCATCAAACCTTCCAAATACCAAGCTTTGGTTGCTGGAGATTCAAGGGTGGTTTCAAAAAGCAAGAAAAAAGCTAAAAAGACACCTGAGCAAAATAGAGACAAGAACAAGTCTCAAGAGGAGCCCCAAGGTTCCAAGAAGAACTCCCAGAAGAAGAAGAACAAAGGATAAATGAGCAAGTGTGCATACTACAGTAAGGGATATCATCCTAAGAGCTCTTATATGAAGA
Source organism: Pseudotsuga menziesii (assembly GCA_001517045.1). Classification (NCBI taxonomy): domain Eukaryota; kingdom Viridiplantae; phylum Streptophyta; class Pinopsida; order Pinales; family Pinaceae; genus Pseudotsuga; species Pseudotsuga menziesii. The sequence goes on along the minus strand of LPNX010071880.1, from coordinate 34,237 downwards.
AGAAAATTGACATGTTGACCCAACTCCTAGAGAAGAATAACATATCCCTTCCTGGTTGCTCAAAGAAGAGGGAAAAAGGATCAAATTCAGAGGACAGAGAAAGAGTACATGCCTTGGTTGCTGGCACATCAAGCTCACCTAGCTTCATAATAGACTCTGGAGCTTCTAGAAATATGGTTTTGACAAAAGAGACATTCTCCTCTCTTGACATGTCGAAAGCTCCACCAATAGTTTTGGGAGATGACTCTCTCACTGACGGTTTGGGGAAGGGGAGGATTGATCTTGACCATGGTAAGTTCAATAATGTGTTGTATGTTCCAGGTCTTGCCTCTAATCTCTTGTCAGTGTATCAAATGACTCATACTGGGTCTCCAAATAAGGCCATATTCTCTCCTGATTATGTTGAAATCACTGATATTTCGAATGGTAAAGTTATAGAAAAAGGTGTTGTAGATCACACTTTGAAGGTATACAAGTTTTCCCATTTTCTACCCTACTCAAACCCCTCTGCTCTTCTGATTCATGCTAATGAAGCAAGAAAGCTTTGGCATGAAATATTTGGCCATATTAACTACAATTATCTTTCTAATTTGAGTGAAAAATATATGGTCATAGGGTTACCAAAAATCAAGTTTTCTAAGGGAGTCTATCAAGGTTGTATCCTACGAAAACACCCAGAGCACAAGTATGAGAAAGCTAGTCATGAGAGAACCTTTGCACCTCTTGAGCTGATCCACAGTGACATTGCTGGTCCATTCCCTCATATTTCCATGATTCAAGACAAATATGCACTAGCCTTCATAGCTGACTTTTCCAAGTATTGTTGAGTTCACTTCCTATAGCATAAGTCTGAAGTTTTTGACCTCTTCAAAGTCTTTAGAGCCTTGGTTGAAAACTAGTCTGGGAGGAAACTTAAGATCCGTAGATATGCAAATTGTGGTGAGTATGACAATTTTGAGTTCATTCGGTATTGTAAAGATACAGGTACTCATATGCAGCATTCAATCCCTTACACACCACAGCAAAATGGTGTTGCTGAGAGAAAGAACAAATCACTGAAGGAGATGGCAACCTGCATGATGGAGGCTAAGACTTTGCCACCAAATTTTTGGGCCGAGTCTATAATATATGAATTCTACATCTAGAATAAGGTGATTCATAATAATCTTGATGGTATGACTCCTTTCGAAGCTTGGAGTGGGCACAAGCCAGATATGACCCATTTCAGGATTTTTGGCTCAAAAACTTGGGCTAGAATTCCAACTGAAAAGAGGAGGGATTTGTAGCCCCAAAGCCAAGAGTTCCTATTTGTTGGGTATTCTGAATATTCAAAAGGGTACAAGTTGATCAACTTTATCACTAACATATATCTCATTGAAAGAAGTGTCCAGTTCCAAGAAGAGCCTTTAGTAGCAGTTGAAGTTGGAGAGTCTTCTTCACCACCAGATCCATTGATTGCAAGTGAAGAGACTAATGAGTTTGCTGATTTTGATATGTCTGATAATGATGATTTGATTGCAGATCCTAACATTCCTACAAGACCAAAATGGGCAGCAAAGACCATTCATGCAGCTGGGGAACTAGATGGAAATCCTAGTGACACTAGGAGGACTAGATCTCAATTTTAGAGTGCCCTTTATGTGAAAGATCCTCTATTTTCTAAGAAGTGCTATATGATGGTTGAATCAGATCCACAAACATATGAATATGTATCACATGATCCAATATGGAAAACATCCATGAAAGAAGAATTCAGCTTGCTCCAGAAGAACAACACTTGGGAACGGGTTGATCTTCCCCCAAGGAGGAAGCTAGTTCAATGTAAGTGGGCTTTCAAGACTAAGTTTGCTGCTGATGGTTCACCTTTGAAATATAAGTAAATATTGGTATCCAAGGGCTACTCACAAGTACATGGTATTGACTACAATGAAACCTTTGCACCAGTGGCAAAGATGGACTCCATAAGGCTAGCTCTAGCCATTGCAGCTTTGTAGCAATGGAAGGTACATCACATGGATGTGAAGTGTGCTTTCCTAAATGGAGATCTCATTGAAGAGATTTACATGCAACAAATTGAAGGGTTTGTTTATAATCCATATTTATTTTGTAGGTTAAAGAAATCATTGTATGGGCTCAAGCAAGCCCGCAGGGCTTGGTATGCCAAGATCGATGGCTTTTTGCTATCACTGAGTTTTGTTCAATGCAAGTCTGATCCAAATGTCTATTTGAAGCTGATTCATGGTTCTTTGATGATTATTGTCTTGTATGTGGATGACCTTCTGATTATAGGAAGTTCAAAGAAATATATTTCCTCCTTGAAGGATGCAATGAACCATGCATTTTCTATGACAGATTTGGGAATGTTCAGCCAATTCTTGGGTCTTGAAATTGCTCAATCCCAACATGGAATCAAAGTACATCAATCCAATTATGCTTTGGATTTGCTGAACAAGTTCAGCATGAAATATTGCAAGCCAAGCAAGACTCCCTTCCTTTCAAGAGTTAAGCAGAGTATAGAGGAGTTCTAAATGCAGCAACTCAATGTTTGTGGTTGCAGGGAATACTTGGAGAATGTCTTTGAATCAAAGTTTTCAACTATTATCTACTACGATAATCAAAGCACCATTCGAATTTGCAATGATCTAGTTTAGAGATAGAAAACCAAGCACATTGAGATCCATATGCACTACATCAGACAGCTTGTGCCTGATGGCACCATTGATCTACTCTTCTGTGCATCTTCAGAACAAGTAGCAGACATCTTCACCAAAGATTTTTGTGAGAAGACCTTTAGCAATATCAAATCACTGCTGGGGATTTCTGAGCATGCTGTGAAGCATGATTGATGACAAGATTTCCAAAATTTTGTTCTTCCTGTCCATGTTTAAGGGAGGATTTCCCCACTGGGTTTTTGCCTCTTTCCTTGGTTGTATGGACAAGCAGTATGTAAATGGTGACTAAGCCTTGTTTTTAAGCCCTATAGTTTTATGATATTTACTCATAAATTCAGGATTAAGGGGGGGTGTTAGAATAATCAACCAATAGTTACCTACGTTAAACATTACTTTAATTATTTTTGTCTTATTACCTAGTTTCCTAGATTCCATTCTATGCTATTTGCCTTCTACAAGTCCTAGAATTCAACACATGCTAAAACTGAGTCATGGAGCCCTTGGAAAACATCCTGGAAACCCAATTTAGCATGTATTCTTTATTCTAGATCCTCCAAAGTGCATATCTTAATTTTCTAAAAAGCTTCCTTGTTTTATTCCGATTTAAGGCAAAAGGAAAAGCTAGACTAGGTGTATTTGACTTGTTTTTTGCCCACACCATCCTCTCTCCTTTTCTCCAAATAAAAGCATGTATGAGTTGTCTTTCCATCCCTCTTTATCTTTCCCACTTGACTTAGCAAATTCATGAGCATCTTCATAGATTTGGAAACTGCTTTATGCACCTATGGGGGATTTGACTAGATTTAGTAAGCCTACTTTTTTACTATTTCGAATGGAATATTTATGCATTCAATTCTATCATGTAATGATATATTTCAGTGGCCTATTACTTCATAAGTTTTGCTATTGTACACTTATTTGAATACATATTAGTGTTATGCTCCAATTTCAGTCTCCTTTGGTTTGAATTTTGCATGTTTGATTAGCAATTTTGTGAGTGTAATTGTTTTATCTCTTGGGTTCAATTTCCACAAGATCTTGGGAAACTTTCATGGAATCCATCTATGGACAAGATAATCATCCAACCTTTGAAAGGATCTAGCATTATTGCATAGAAGAAGAAGGAAGGAACTTTGAAAAGGTAATCAAGGAGGATAACCTTGCACTTGCAGCAAAGACAAAGTAATTCAAGAAGCCTTTACCTCAGCAAAAGAAGGGAAAGAAACATCAGGGTAAGTTTTCTGACATCTCAAAAATGGAATCTTATAGTTGCCACAAGTTTGGACATTTTTCTAGAGACTACAGGCAAAACAAGAAGAAACCCAAGTGAACATTTCAAGCATCTGTTGCAAGAACAAAAGAAGAAGATGACGATGAAGAATCAAAGAAGATGAAGAAAAACAAGGCTAATAAAAATGATGAGCCTAAAAGAGAGTACTACTTGATTTCTGCTCTAACTGGTTCTTTCTTAGATTGTTCCACTTCTTGGTTGGTGGAAAGTGGTGGCTCTAGGAACATGATAGGTAACCGTGGAGATCTCACCAGTTACAGAAAGAACAAGTTCACCACTCAGGTAGAACTTGGAGATGACTCCACTTACAATATTGAAGGAGTTGGCTCAACTTCACTTAAAATTGACTCAAGTATGGTTCTTCATATTGATGATATTCTTTATGTTCCTGGTTTAAAGAAGAATCTTTTATCTGTTGCTGGTTTAGAGGAAGGGCTACAGGTTCCTCTTCATGGACAAGAAAGTCCTCCTATGGGAAAAGAATGAAGACCTAATATCAGCAGTATGGATTGGGGTTCAATAGGGATGCCTTTACAATACTTCCGAGGATTTCACTCATGCATTTGATCCATGTGAGTTGTGGCATAGAATATTTTAACACCTTCACTGCACAACACTTCCAAGCTTACAGAAGATAGTCAGCAGAGATGTGGTCTTCCATGAGAAAGTTGTGTTTCAAACACAAGAGCTTTCAAAGGAAGATGAAGTTTCTGCACTAGATTTTCTAGTTTCAAAAACTCAGAGGGAGGAAGAGGAATTTGAGGATCAAATTCCAGATGACACTAAAAGTCCATCAGAAGAACTACTTGAAGTTCCTTCTTACAAAAGGAGATCATCTTGGTACCAAGAAAGTGAGAAGCTTAAAGCTCCTCCCAGTACTTTCAGAGAAATACCACATAAGTACTCAGGCCTTATGAGTCAACTTGACAATACAGAACCTCCATCATACAAAGAAGCAACAAGTCAACAGGTTTGGGTTGATTCCATGATTGAAGAGTAAAGTTCAATCATGAAGAATGATGTGTGGGAAGTTGTTCCCAGACCAACAAAAAAGTCATTAATGACAATTGCTCCTATTTCCAGGTATACTACATTTAGAACCATCATTTCACTTGTTCCATTATTCGGATGGAAGTTACATCAGACAGATATAAAAACAATCTTCCTCAATGGTAAGATTGAGGTGGAAGCTCATGTTGAACAACTTGAAGGCTTTGTGAATAAAGCCTTGTATGCTCCAAGAGTTTGGTATGCGAGGATGGATGGATTTCTCCATGACTTGAGGTTTTCCAAAATTACATCTAAGTCTAACTTGTACTTTGAGGTTGTTCATAAGCATGTCTTCATACTTGTTCTACATGCATATGACTTGTTCGTTGCAGGTGTGGAACAATTGATAGAACAATGTAAGAGGGATCATACCTATAAATTCAAGATGAAAGATCTTGAATTAGTGCATCACTTCCATGGCTTAGAATACTAGAAAAATCTAGGAAACATCTTCCTAACACAAGGAAAGTATGCAGGAGATATCTTACAAATATTTGAGATGCAGGATTGCAAGTCTATGGGCGTACCCATGACCATCAACTTAACAAAGTTGGGTGACTCAGCTACCAATTCAAAAAGTGTGGACTCTACTCTGTATAGACAGCTTTTTCGATCCTGGATGCACCTCGTGCATACAAGACTAGACACAGAGAATGATCTGAATCAGTGCATGTCCAACACTTATGGGATTAGTGTTACTTCCAACAGTGGAGTAATGCTATCTGGATATACTGATTCAGATTGGGATGGAAATGCAATTGACTAGAAAAGTACCTCCGGTTATTGCTTCAGTATGGGATTAGCAATGATCTCTTTGGCCAGAAGGAAGAAGGATTCCATAGCTCAGAGTACAGCTGAGGCAGAGTATATTGTTGCAAGTGATGCTTGCAAGGAAGCAGTTTGGCTCATAAAACTGATATTTGATCTATTCGAGGGAAATATTGACTCAACGATCATCCAGTGCGATAATCAGAGTTGCATAAATCTTTTGGAGAACCCAGTGTTTTATGATAGATTGAAACACATTGAAATGAGGTATCATTTCATTAGAGATCCAATGCAGAGAGGTGCTCTGAAGTTGCAGTACATTCGTACGGATGAACAGATTGCAGATATCTTAACCAAGGCACTGTCAACATCGAAGCTCATGTACTTTTGTGATAAGCTTCATATGGTAGAGAATTCCTCTCTCACTAAGAGGGAGTGTTAATTTTTCTAAGCAGCATCGAGAGCCATTCTCTTAGGAGAATGGGGGTACCTGGTTTGGGACCACATTGAAGAATCAACCCAGTGTTGAGTGAACATTCTGTTGAATGGTAGATATCTGGTCTGGGACCATGATATAGACCCAGCTTTGTCCTGGGTAGACTCAACCCAGTGTTGAGTGAACATTCTATTGAATGGTAGATATCTGGTCTGGGACCATGATATAGACCCAGCTTTGTCCTGGGTAGACTCAACCTAGTGTTGAGGGACCATTCTATTGAATGGTAGATATCTGGTATGGGACCATGATATAGACCCAGCTCTTCCCTGGGTAGACTCAACCCAGTGTTGAGTGACCATTATGTTGAATGGTAGATATCTAGTCTGGGACCATGATATAAAACCAACTCTTCCCTGGGTAGACTCAACCCAGTATTGAGTGACCATTCTGTTGAATGGTAGACATCTGGTCTAGGACCACGATGTGGACCAGTCTAGTACTGGTAGACTCAGCTTTGCTCTGAGTATCCATTCTCTTAAAGAATGGAGGCACCTGTTTTGTTACTAGGAAGACACTGTAAGCCCTAGAATGGTTCTAGGAATGTGTGATACTCTGACCCTTAAGCTATTGGATTTGTGTACATCTCTAAGGATTAGCTACCCTTGGTTAAGTTACCCTAGTACCAGATCTAGGTGTCACATGTAGTTTGATATAAAAGAATTACTAACTCTCTTGGTTTATGATGTTGTACTTTTGGAATAAAAAATACAATAGGTAATGACGACAGGGGCACTTGGAAAAAGGATAAAGTCAAAAGTCAAAAATACATAAGGACTTTTGGACCAGAGGAAAAGGACCACAGGTGAAAGTCAAAGATAAATAAGGATTTTGGGTCAAAGTCAAAAATACATAAAAGACCTTTTTGGTAAGAAGGTAAAAGTGAAATTAGGAAAAGAATAAAATATTATTATTTTATCTTTTCTAATTTTGGTCCACTTACAGGTGACTAAAGGCTATAAGAGAAGATCAAGTCTTTTCATTATTACAAACACTTACTCTCACAAGTACAGTTGCTCAAGATTGAAGAAGAAAGATTTGTGATTGTGCCCTAGCATGGATGAGTCTATCTAGGGAATCAGCATCCTCCATTGAAGACAAACCCTAAGCTAAGGTTTCTTATCTTTTCTATCTTAAGGGTTTTACCAAACCCTCATCTTCAACCAAGTTCAGATCTAAGGAAACCATCTTTAGATCTATGCAGCCAAGTTCAGATCTAGGGAAGCCACCTTTAGATCTTCAGATCTGGGCAGCCAAGTTCATATCTAGGAAATCCACCTTTAGATATTCAGATCAGGCAATCATTCTCCATATCCGGGCATCCACAATTCAGATCTAGGAAGCCAACTTCTTTACGGGCAGTCTTTCTTCCAATGTCGGGCATATCTGTTATTTTCGGGTAGTTATGTGATTTTCGAGCAGAATATGAGTTTCGGGAAGATCTGTGATTTTCGGGTAGATCTGTGATTTTTGGGCAGAGTCTAAGTTTCGGGCAGATCTGGGATTTTTTTGGGCAGTCTGCAATTTATCGTGGCAGGAGAGAGAAAAAGGGCATAAGCCCTATTTTTTAGAAAAGCCCTAATTGGGCATTGTGATGTAAAATTGGAAAAAAAAATTGGTTTTTGAGGAATTTTTGAAGAATTTAAGTCATCTCATTTATGAGATGAGCCACTAATGCTTTCTGGGGTTTTTACCTTTGAAGGTTTCCCTAGTGAAAAAATCTTGAGTCTATTGTGCTGATGTGATGAGTGTGTTTTTTACTGCACTTGTCATTTCTTATTTAAGTTGATCAGCAAATTTTTTTAGTATTAATTCTAATGCTAAAATTCAACATGATCTACAAAAAAATCTACCTATAAGCAAAGTTCTCCAGCTCCCTTCAAAGTCCTTCAATGAATTATTCTGTATATATTTAACCAAAAAAACTAAATACTTGTTATGTCCAAATATGTTTACAATTTTGTCCAATTGATCATGAACAAATAAAAAATCCTTCCAGCCTCACGTCATTTAAACAACTAAAACGAGAAAAAAACGATGTTTAAGATTACACGTCTCTTAATAGATATCTATGATTGTCGTTAAAAAGACACCATTGAACGACATTTAAGAGACACACATGGACATCGCTTAATAGATGTTAAATACTATACGTCGCTTAAGAAACGCTTTTTTTCCCTCGAAAACCCATGAAAATGACATTTGTCTTACGTTAAAAAAATGGTTTTTGAGTTTTGACATCGATAGAAATGTCAAATTTGTTGGAATATTGGCCAATACTGAGAGGGGGGGGAATCAATATTGATAACTTTTTAACAATTTAAACCACTTGTTGGCACCATTTCTGGGGTAGGTAAATTAGTAAGGGATTTGGCATGTAAATAAAGGAATAGGTTCTGAAAATTTCCATATCATATGACCTTAAATATTGTTGATGAAGATCTATAGGTGTTTGAAGGAACATTTCTAAACTCTAAATGCAAAATACTTAAGAGATTCTATTTTTCAGCCTTGAAAATGCTTTCAAATTAAGAAATATGTCGTTAGTTGAATAATGACATCAAATGAACAACCTGGATCTGCAGTAGACAAAATCGAAGGCCAAAATTCATTTTTTTCCCAAGGAAAGTCACGAGCGGAAGTGAAGAAGAGGTAAAAAACTTGGTTATAAAAGTGGTAAGCTTGACTTTCACTTTCTGCAGTCTAGATCCGATGGCTTAGACCGGTTTCGTACAGATTGACGGTGAGGAAAGGAAAAAGTGGGAGGAAAAGTAGTGGAAATCGAAAAGCGGAAGATACAAAGGTTTGGTCGTAGAGAGTTAGAACTTATTCTTTCCGCATTTCGAGATCCAATGGCTCAAAACACTTCCGCTAAATATCAACAGTATGGAAGACAACAAAGGGTGGAGATCAAAACGCGGAAAGCATAAGAATTTGGTTGTGAAAAGTTAAAGTCCCTCTTTCTACAATTTGCAAGATCTACGGTTCATAGAAATCCCACCCAAGATCAATGGTGCAGAAATAAAACGTCGAAAGCTAAAAGGAGGAAGCAAAAAGGGAAAAAAATTTGGGTTGCAAAATTGGAAAACCCGACTACCACTTTCTGTGATCCGCAAGATCTAGGATTCATAGAGATCCCGCACAAATCAATGATCAGAAAGAAAAGGCAGAAACGGAAAGGTGGGAGTGGAAAGATCAACATCAAAATTCGAAGAAGATAAATCCCCAACTTTCGCTTTCCATTGTTGGAGATCCAATGATTTAGAGAGCTTTCGGCAGAGATCGATGGTGCGGAAAATAGGAGCATGTATACAAGTAAGAAGAATTCCCAATAAGCGAAAAAATTTAGACCCCACAGCTTTCAACGGTCCAGATCATCCCTGATCTTAGATCCACAGTGAGGATTGATTCCATTGGTTTAACATGCATAAGGAAATAACTTTCCAAATCTGTAGAATCGTTTAAAGGGCCTACAGGTTTTGACGGCTCAGATCTAGGTCAATCTAGATCTATAGTGGAGATAAATTTTGTTGATCCAGCATGCTCACGGAAATTAGCTTTTCAAATTCACAGAATTTCTTAAATATCGGCAAGTTTTAACAATGGAGATTTAAAGGGGTCCTGATCAACGACTGGAAATAATTCCGCGAGATGAAATAGCACACAGAAATCCATGAGGATAATTCAGCGAAATTTTACAGAACATGCAAGTTTAGACACGTGTCTCCAAATCCTTGTTTTGAGTAAGGATCGATGGTCCAAAATCAATTTCACAAGTGAAGGTGCAGGCATGAATGAAGTTGTTACAGATCACTCGAAGATCCTCTGGACTTTCATTTTCAGCAAGCGAGCAAGATTCTTTTCTCTGACCCCGCGTGCTTGTCTGTTTGGTTTATGATCATGGCGGATCCTTGAGGTCATCATTTTGTTAATATTTTCAGTCTCATGCTGTAACTATTTTTTTATGTTTCGAGGTTGGTCTCGGGATCCTAGGATACTATAAATATTCCATCAATAGAGGAAGACGTTGTTGGAACCTATGAGGTTCAGGGTTATGTATTTTTAGATCCACCATTAATATGAATCCCAACCTGTTGGTGCAAATATTTCTGTTTGTTTCGTAGTTACAGTCTATAATTTCCTTTCTTATGTGCATGTCTTCCTATTAAACTTGTCATTATATTTTCTTTCATATCTGTAATGAGTGTGTAATAGCTCAAAATTCATACATGTTATGCTCTAACTATTTTTTTCAGATATCCACCAATCCTTTCAACCAAAGTTAATGCAGAATTCATCATTTCGGTGCTCTGTGTTAATGGATTGTCATTCCTTCTTCTTTATCACCAGACCAACAACATTTTGACATTAACTGAGTGCTACCTTGCCTTTTTATAATTTCACCCACAAACAGTTATGTGATTCATAAAATATGCGTTGACTCCATAGCCCAATGTATGATTTCTTTTTTTTAACCACCCACACATCTGGATTTTATTTTGTTTGTGTATCTTCCCCTGATAAAAATCTGTAAGAGATCCCTCTCTAGAAAGGAAGAGGCCATCTTACTTTCTTAAAAAAAAATTCCTGTTACCTTGGGATTCACCCTCCACAACCTAGAGTGCAATTCTCAGTGCTAACAAACTGGCGTCATTGTCGGGGATAAAAGTGCAAATCAACCCCAAGAAAATGACATTGTCTTAATTCTACGAACTCGTTGAGTAGTTGTTCATAGACGCATATAGGTTGTATATGCTCTGGTGACTCCACTCAAATATTCTAGGAGGTGACTCCACTGGGAAAACTAGCGGTCAGAAGGACTGATACAGGGAGGAGGGTTCAAATATTCCCTTGGTATGAACGATGTTGTTTTAGATCTGTTGATGGTGAACAATGGTCAAACATCAAAAATAGCGTACCTCTTTCACGTGGTGACTCCACATTGAATTTGAGAAAGATTTCAGAAGACATCATGGCTTCCAAGAGGTCACATACACGAGGTAATCCTGTCACTAAGATTTTATAGGGTGGGGAAAATCCAGAAAGATTGCTTAGAAGTAGGGGAAAGGAACAAATAAATATTTCTCAATTTGGTGCTTCATCTTATCAATAATTTCATAGCATTCATGTTTTGGGAGGGAAACAAATTTTGAAAGGTCCTTGTTGAAATCAAATTCTAAATCTGAATTGAAGGAAACTGAAATTATTCCTAGTAGGTTAGAATCATATGTGATTGATTGTATTTGGAAAAACCTTCAAAACTCTATGAAAACTGAAGAAAGAAACCTTGCTGTTCAAAAACGTTCAGCCTTATATCCCACCAACTATTCAAAACCCTCCAGCCTTTCAAGATCCTCCTCTTATTCCAAATCCACCTAGACAAATGGCTTCTAGGTTTTCTCCATTAGCCTTACCTGTTGTGTTACATGACTTTCCTCAATATTTTTCCCAAAAAAATCCTTTCTATGATGGGGATGGAAATTTCCCAACAAGACAGCATGTTGATAGATTTGATGATTATGCATACTTGTTGGAGGTTGATGATGATGATGTTAATATGAGGTTGTTTGCACTAATTTTATCAGGAGAGACAAAGAAATGGTTTAGATATTTCCCTACAAGATCCCTTCTTGCATTTGAAGCTTTCCAAAATTCATTTTTAGAGAGGTGGGATGATAAGAAAATTCCTTTACATGTGCTTTCTCAATATAATAATATTAAGAAAGGAGGTTTCAATTATTTCCATGAGTTTTCAAGTCGATTTATGAATATATATAACTCTATCCCTGCTGACATCAAACCCTTAGTATGCGCTACAAAACTCCATTATGGCGATGCCTTTGACAGCAACTTTGCATTATTATTGAGAGAACAAAAATCAACAAGTATTCCTGCAATGTTTCAAGATGCTTTAGAAGTGGAAGCCACTATGATGGCAAGTGAAAAAATGAAACAGAAAGTAGGAATGGATAGAATGAAAGGTAGAGAAGAAAATAGGCCCTCTACTTCTACTGCCTCCTCTCCTAATGATGCTAAGTTTGGAATGATGATGAATACAATGGAAATATGGATGGCTAGGCTAGTTTTGTATAATATACCATTGAATAGAAAACATAATGAACCTCAAATCATAAATCCCAACTTCAGAAGGCCCAATCCTCCACCGCCTCTACTAATTAGACAGATAGATATGAGGAATCCTAGAAATAAAGATGATTAGTAAATAAGGACACCTTTCCATAAGAATTATGTTGCATATGGAAGAGAGGCTAAATATATCGAGGATCATATTCACCATTTTGATGATTCAGATTCTGAAATATACCTCACCAAGGAAGAGTCAGAACAGTACCAAAGAGGATATTTGTGTGCTATAGGTGACTCCAAAGAAAGCTCGATTTGGGAAACATAGGTGGTACTGTAAATAAAGGAAGGTTCAATAAAAATCAATATTCTAGTAGCCAAAAGAATGCATAAAAGGAAAAATAAAGACAAACCAATCACCATGATATGCAAGAAAACTCCCAGCAGTTGGTAATGTCTTCCTTGATTGAAGGTGACATAAACCAAAGCTCTGTCTCAACTAGTTATCTCTATTTCCCTAAAGCTGATGATACTTTGCAACATTATTTTCATTCTCTATGTGACCAAGAAAGAAATTGACACTATAAATCAAATCCTTCCTCATATCTTTCAACTCCTAAAATTTTGCCACACAAGGAGATTGTCCATGTCCAATCAAACAACACCCTTTTGCAACAACAGTTTTTTCAAAATTATAATGTTTTTGTGGATGATTGTATAGAGAACTCTAACTCTAGGAAATGGCAGTATGATAGTCCTTCCACATGTTTTGAAATTTCAAGTAAAGAGGAATCAGACATTGAATCAGATTTAGAAGAAAGGTATGAAATTTCAGACCCTATTGATGAAGAAAATTCCATTACAATCCAAGGTTAAAGGGCTGAAAATAGAGAAGATAGTGAGTATGTTGGAAGTGACAGATTGCCTTTGTGTTATTCTTCATTTGAATTCCTAAGACATATGCTTCAAATCTCTAAACAAAAACAAGAATCTGAGATAATGGAGAATTTCATGAACTGTTTAGAGGTGGAAGGTGAGCAAGAAGATTAATCATACAATCAATCTGAGCATGCGTAAAAACCAGCAGTTTATGATGAAGAATTGGCTTACAAAGAAGGAGATAAGGACTCTAAATGGAATGCTTCTTTAAACCTTTCAAATTCAGAAATTTCATCTCAAGAAAAATGATTTTGTTCACTTGATTTGATTGAAGAAAATAATGGTATTTCCTTTGAGACATTTGGAAGAAATCAAAATTTAGATTCTGATTATTTGGATGAAGTATTTGATGTCTCGTTTGAAAACTGTCATGAGAATTCCTTTCAATATTCTTTTGAAGATCAGTCTGATAGGGTACTAGCTGAGTTTTTTTTTGAGCAGGATGATTATGGCAAGCAAATGATAAAAAAATCTGAAACCTGTCATGTTTTCTATGATCTTGTAGCTGAATATATAGAAAGAATTTTTAGTCAGGATGGTCGGTTAGGCATTTGAAATGATGGAGTGGACTACCAAGAAGAAAAAGAGGACTCCAAATGGGATACTTCTTTATGTTTTTTAAATTTAGAAATTAATTTGCTTGACTCTATTGAAGAACACAGTACTATTTTCTTTGAAACACTTATAAGGAATCAGGTTTTAAAGTATGAGATTTTATATGAAAGAGTTGATGTCTCATTTTCAAATGGCCAGGAGAATTCCTCGCATGGTTTTATTGAAGAGCATTTTCGCAGGATGCTAGAGGAGTTGCAACTAGAACAATTCTGTCATGGCAAACAAATAATAGAAAATTTTGCAGGTTATCATGATCCAATGGAAAAATACATGGAAAATCTTTGCAGTGGTAATGGTTGGTTATGTCTTTACAGAAAAGATCAATTTCTTTATCATAACCTTTTTCCATTAATCCTTTCATTTTTGTTTTTGATCAAGCATGAAGATAAAATTGGTTTATGGGATCATTTGCTTGATTAGATTCACTAGAAGTCAGAAGTTACTTGACTGAGCATTGATGCTTAGTAAGTAGGGTAGGTAGGTATGAATAAGCTCAACATGGAAAGCATTTTCTTTTAGTAATCCGTCATTTTGTTTCAGCGTCAGTTTAGTTTTTGTTTTTTAGATCATGTTGGGGATTTCAGGAAAAGGTTGGGATCCGCCCAATGGGTTTGGAACCTCATATACGGGGCTCTTTGCTACCTTGCAAGGAGTATAGAATCCCAAGTTGGAACCAGTTGTTAGCACTATTTCTGGGCTAAGTAAATTAGTAAGGGATTTGGCATGTAAATGAAGGAATAGGGTCTGAAAATTTCCATATCATATGAACTTAAATATTTTTTATGAAGACCTGCAAGTGTTTGAAAGGACATTTATAAACTATAAATGAAAAATAATTAAGAGATTATATTTTCCAGACTTGAAAATACATTCAAATGAAGAAATACACCCTTAGTTGAATAATGACAGCAAATGAACGACATGGACCTGCAGTAGACAAAATCAAAGGCCAAAATTCATTTCCACCCAAGGAAAGCCAGGATCGAAAGTGCAGAAGACGTAAAAAACTTCATTATAAAAGTGGTAAGCCCGAATTTCTCTCTCTCTGGTCCAGATCAGATGGCTCAAACCGTTTCTACATAGATCAACGGTGCGGAAAGGAAAAAGTGGGAGGAAAAGTGGCAGAAATTGGAAAGAGGAAGATACAAAGGTTTGGTCATAGAGAATTAGAACTTCCACTTTCTGCTTTCTGCTGTCCCAGATCCGATGGCTCAGAATGATTCCACAAAATATCAACGGTATGAAAGAGAACAAAGGGCAGTGATCGAAAAGAGGAAAGCATAAGAATTTGGTCATGAAAAATTAAAGTCATGCTTTCCATGATCTGCAATATCTATGGTTCATATAAATCCCACCCAAGATCAACTGTGCGAAAAGAAAACGCTGGAAGAAAAAAGGTGGAAGCAAAAAAGGTAAAGTTTCGGCTTGCAAAATTGGAAAATATGACTTCTACTTTCTGTGATCGGCAAGATCTATGATTCATAGAAATCCTGCGCAAATCGACGATGCAAAAAAATCAACATCAAACTTTGTTGGGAAAAATATTGCCTTGAATAATTTACCTAATATTTAATTATCGACTGAAGTAGGATTAGAGTTGCTACAAAATATATGCGAAGGTAGAGAGTATCGTCGTAATACTTTAATAAGCTAAATATTGAAAGACTTTGAGTTGAACTCCCAAGGATATTATATAGTTAAGTTAATAGAACAAAGGTCTAGGCAAAATGGTATCCAATTATGAACAATGTTATGACAATGAACTATTCTATCTAGAGAGATTGATTTTTACTTGAGAGAATGACTACATCAAGAAGGATTTACAATATTATACATACACTAACTAATGTACATAAATCAAACCAAATCATCTTAATTCCACTCTCCTTGATTATTTTGAGGGTAAGCATTTACTGTAATAGGAACTGGAGCCGGAGAAGTATCAAAATGGCTCTCATAAGTGTAAAGGCTAAATGGGATTAAGTCTAGTTTGATATCCACAAAAATGTGTAAACTGAGAAATGTCCAGTTACAAGAAATAGTAAACATGATTATTTATATACAAATAACTCCTATTTACAAAATACTATAAGAAGATAGACATGATTTATGAACAAACAGAAAACTTAAAAGATAATATAAATTCTATTTTATGGATTCTTTTAACAATTACATGGTTAAAAGAATAAACTATAAGCAATGTGTAAACTGCTTAATCTATTAATGCATGTAACTTAGACCTCATATACAAAGAAACAACTTAAATCACAGATTTAATTACAAATCAATACAATGAGTTAAACTACATGACATAATTCCTATGCATAAGGTAAAAAGAAAGGGGAAAGAGGAATAAGGTTTAACAAGGAGTCTAAACAATATTATCTAAAGGTCTTAAGAGAAATTACAATCATCATCTAACCATTACTATCAAGACAAAATCAGAAAACTAAGAAAATAAGCTTAAAATAGAGTAAAGACACACGGGACTGAATCAGCGATTGGATAGCAGGTGGAAATGAAGGTCTGTATAAAGGGTGGGATAGGCTATCTGAATGACAGTCTGTTTGAAAGAAAATGCTAAATCTTTAAGGAAACAGTAAATTTAAATGATTTATGGAAGGCAGTTGTCTCATGCATGTGCTAATGCAATGTAAAAGCAAGAATTAAACCTACTTAATGATTGAATTCCATAACAATATAACATAAGCTAATTTCATAATTCAAAACATCATTTAACAAACTAACATACTCGTAAGCAAATTTATGACAAAGACTGGAATAAATAAAACTAAATTTACTATAATTTAATCAAAGGAATTTAGTCTAGAAATCAACCAGTGAATTATAAATACTTTGCAGAAAAACTTGAAAACTATACTAGGCGCAACCGGTTGCTAAATGATAAAAAGAAACCTACATACTCGGCATAATATTGAACTGAAATTTATGCTACAAAAACAAAACTACACAAATAAATTATAAGCAAAATTATACTAATTGCAGAGAAAAGAAATTACAAAACCTACACAAATATGTAAAAACTATGTTGTCGGGGGGGTGCTCCTAGCGAACAGAGTAATGCCCTTCTAAGCAAATGCGATCATACAAAACACAATAGAACTTTCATTAAAATAAAAGGGTAGTGTTACAGAGTTTTCAGAATTAACTGATCACATATCAAATAAAAATACTCTCCCATTCTAAATCGCATAACAACGCATATATATAAATTGTTTGATGGAAGGCGAGCAAGTCGACCCTTTAGTGGTCGACTTCTCTTCACAATAACGTAGTCATTATAGCAAATAAGCTCATTAACAACTAGCAGATGATAGTTCCTCCTCCTTTGCAGATCGGGTTCCTTCTGGCGCACGATGTGGCATATGACTTCAATATTAATTGGAGCCAGTGTCAAGGTGTCACGCATAGATATTAGATGGGCACTTCTTCCAGAAGAAGGCTGATGCTGAGATGCTGGCGCATGGTGATGACAGTTCCTGGCCATTTCATGCCTTTAACAGACAGAAATATACTACCAACAATGCATGGTCTATTTGGTGATCTGGACGGCAAGCTGGATATGCTCTCCATATATCTAGCTGAATGCGTGTCTGTTTGTTATCCTATCTAAGAGACCATATAACCTACAAACAATTATACACATGAATTAATATATCGAATGTGCTTCATAACATGTCAATTTTAACCATTGAAACCGTAAAATGATGATAATAAACAGAATTGACATAAACCTTAAATATATTCATACTTGAGGCTTGAATGGTTAGTTGCATGGTGCAAAATCCGTCAAAAGGTAACAAAACATGTGTTAATATGTAAAGTATCTAACCCAAAAATGGTGACAAAATGGGGAGCAACATTCCCCCAAACCCGAAGAATGCTAGGTCCCACTGGTCAGAGAATAAAAGATAGCATTGGGAAGGACGCAGAGCTACGTCAGCAGCTGCCTCCGACATTGATGAAGAGAACTGTTTAAATTTCAACTTCTTAGCCTGAGCCTTCAAAAGGGAACGCCTTGCTTTCTGACCCCTGTGGAAATTGAACCCAGTGATAGATTAATTTTACTCACAACAATTATAAATTGAACATGCAAAATCACTCACAAAAGAGACTGAATAATGAGCTGAAAACTAAATTGTATTGAATAAGTGTACAATAGCCAACCCTGTAACATAATAGGTTGCTTCATTAAATAATTACATAAGGGATTCGAATGCATGAGGAGCAATTCGAATCTAGCATAAAGCAGGCTTACTAAAATTAAGCAAATCCCCCATAGGTGCAAAAAGCGGATCCCAAATCAGTCATGGAGCTCATGAATTGGAAAAAACGCTTAGGCAAGCTAAATAGTGATGGAATGACAACTAATACATGCTTTTACAAGGAGAAAAGAGTGGAGGATGAAGAGGACAAAAAACTAGTTCACCTCACCTAGTCAAACTTTCCCTATTCCCTTAAAGCACTGAAAAAGCAGGCAATAAAGTAGAAAAAGCAGAAGGGCGCCTAGGAGACCAGGAATAAAGAAGAGTTGATTCCTTGAGGTTTCCCAATCGCTACATGGGTCAAATTAGGCAAGTTGGACCACTATGGATAGGTAATTGACAACTTGCATAAGGTGGGACACATGAACTAGGCAAATAAGACAAAAATAATTAAATTAATGTCTAAGGTAGCTAACTATGGATTGATTATTCTAACACCCCCCCTTAAGCCTGAATTATGAGTAATATATCAAAAAATTATAGGGCCTAGAAACAAGGCTTAGTCACCCTTTACATACTGCACGTCCATAGAACCAAGAAAAGAGGCAAAAACCACATGGGAAAATCCTCCCTTAAACATGGATTGTAAAACAAAATTTGGAAATCTTGTCTTCGCTCATGCTTCACGGCATGATCAGAAATCCCCAGCAGTGATTTGAGATTGCTGAAGGTCTTCTCACAAAATTCTTTGGTGAAGATAGCAGCTACTTGTTCTGAAGATGAACAGAAGAGTAGGTGAATGGTGCCATCATGCACAAGCTCTCTGATGTAGTGCATATGGATCTCAATGTGTTTGGTTCTCTGCTTCTGAACTGGATCTTTGCAGATTCGAATGGTACTCTGGTTATCACAGTAGATGGTAGTTGAGTACTCTGATTCGAAACCACACTCTCCATGTAAACCCTGCAACCATAAACATTGAGTTGCTGCATTAACAACTCTTCTGTACTATGCTTCTGTAGATGAGAGTGCAATGGCACTCTGTTTCTTGTTTGATCAACTGATTGGCCCTTCTGCAAGCATGAACACATATCTTGATGTGGACTTTCTGTCTGTGCTATCACCTGCCCAATCACTGTCAGTAAATCCAATCAAATCAAGATCAGATTTTACTTTATAGAAGATCCCATGTGTCCTTGTTCCCTGAACAAAGTTAAGGATCCTTTTGGCTGCTTTCCAATGGATCTCATGAGGCTGATCCATGTATCTAGAAGCCACACTTACTACATAAGAAATATCAGGTCTATTATGTGTAAGATACAACAAACATCCAATCAATTGTCTATACAGTGTATTGTTTACCATAGGTGAAGAATCAGCTTCTTCCAGCTTCACTCCTAAAAGGAAGGGAGTTTTGCTTGCTTTGCAATCCTTCATTCTGAATTTGTTCAGCAAATCCAAGACATACTTGGACTGGTGCACCTTGATTCCAGCTTTGGTTTGAGCAATCTCAAGCCCCAAAAATTGGCTTAAGAGCCCCAAATCTGTCATGGAGTAGGCTTGGTTCATTGCACCCTTTAAGGAAGCAATCTCATCCTTTGAGCTTCCTGTAATGAGGAGGTCATCAACATATAACACAATGATCATTAATGAACCATTAATTAACTTCAAATAGACATTTGGATCTGATTTGCACCGAACAAAATTCAGTGATAGCAAGAAGCTATCGATCTTGGCATACTAATCCCTGGGGGCTTGCTTTATCCCATACAATGACTTTCTCAACCTGCACACAAGAGAAGGGTTAGTAGCAAAACCTTGAGGCTGTTGCATATATATCTCTTCAGTGAGATATCCATTCAGGAAGGCACATATTACATCCATGTGATGTACCTCCCATTGCTTTGAGGCTGCAATGGCTAGAGCTAGCCTGATGGAATCCATCTTTGCCACTGGGGCAAAGGTCTCATTGTAATCTATCCAATGAACCTGTGAGTAGCCCTTGGCTACCAATCTGGCCTTGTACTTCAGTGGTGAACCATCAGCAGCAAATTTGGTCTTGTAGACCCACTTACACTGAACTAACTTCCTCCCTGGGGGAAGATCCACTAGTTCCCATGTGTTGCTCTTCTGGAGTGAGCTAAACTCTTCCTTCATGGAAGTTTTCCATCTTGGATCTCCTACTGCTTCTTCATATGTTTGAGGATCAGATTCCACCATCAAATATCATTTCTCAGAAAAAATAGGATCCTTCATGCACAGACCACTCTCAAATTGAGATCTAGTCCTCCTTGGGTCATTGGGATCCCCAGCTAGCTCTCCTGCTGCATGTAGTGTCTTGGCTTCCCATTTTGGCCTTGTAGGGCTGTTAGGGTCTGAAATAAACTCATCTCCATCAGAAAAATCAGAATCATCATGTTCAACAAACTCTTCACTTACTTTCAGAGGTTCAGGTGGTGAAGAGGTTTCTCCAACTTCCACTGCTGCAAGGGGTTCTTCTTGAAACTGAACACACCTTTCGATGAAGGCTTTGTTTGTGCTCAAATTTATCAGTTTGTACCCTTTTGAATATTGATAGTATCCAACAAATAGACACTCTTGTCTTTGGGGCTGCAAATCCTTTCTCTTTTCCGTTGGAATTCTAGCCCAAGCCCTTGAGCCAAAAATCCTGAAATGGGTCACATCTGGGTTGTGCCCACTCCATGCTTCGAAAGGAGTCATACCATCAAGCTGTTTATGAGGCACCCTATTCTGAATATAGGCTCCACAGTTGATAGCTTTGGCCCAGTACTTTGGTGGCAAAGTTTTGGCCTCCATCATGCATGTTGCCATCTCCTTCAGTGATCTGTTCTTCCTCTCAGCAACACCATTTTGCTGTGGTGTGTAAGGGATAGAATGATGCATCTGAATACCTGCATCTGCACAATAATTAATAAACTCAGACTTGACATACTCACCACCATTTTCAGATCTGAGGACCTTGAGTTTTCTCCCATACTAGTTTTCAACCAAAGCCTTAAAGACTTTGAAGAGGCCAAAAACTTTAGACTTGTGTTTCAGGAAGTAAACCCAGCAATACCTGGAAAAGTCATCTATGAAATTCAATGCATATTTGGCATGACTCATGGACATATGAGGGAATGGGCCAGCAACATCACTGTGGATCAGCTCGAGGGGTGCAAAGGTTCTCTCATGACTAGCTCTCTCAAATTTGTGCTCTGGGTGTTTTCCTAGGATACAATCTTGGCAGACTCCTTTGGAAAATTTTATCTTGGGCAACCCTATGACCATCTCTTTTTCACTAAGATCAAAAAGATACTTGTAATTTAGGTGGCCAAATATTTCATGCCAAATCTTGCTTGCTTCATTAGCATGAATCAGAAGAGCAGAGGGGTTTGAGTAGGGTAGGAAGTGTGAGAACATGTATACCTTCTGAGCATGATTCGCAACTCCTTTTGCAATGACTTTACCACTTGAGATCTCTGTGATCTCAACTTCATCGGGGGAGAATATGACCTTCTTTGGAGACCCAGTGTAAGTCATCTGGTACATTGATAAGAGGTTGGAGGCAAGACCAGGCACATACAACACTTTGCTGAACTGACCATGATCAAGTTCAATCCTCTCTTTGCCCAAACTTTCAGTGAGAGACTCATCTCCCAGTACTATAGGTGGTCCCTTCGACATGTCAAGTGAGGAGAATGCCTCCTTGGTTGAAACCATGTGTCTTGAAGCTCCAGAGTCAATGATAAAACTGGGTGAGCTTGATGTGCCAGCAACCAATGCATGAACTCTCTCTCTGTCATCTGAACTTGATCCTCCTTCTCTCTTATTTGAGCTGTCTGGAAGGGAGATGCCATTCTTCTCCATGAGTTGGGTCAGCATGTCTATTTGCTTCTTCATACAAGAGCTTTTAGTGTGATTTCCCTTATTGTAGTATGCGCACTTGCTCATTTCTCCTTTGTTTTTCTTCTTCTGGTAATTCTTCTTGGAACCTTGTGGCTCCTCTGGAGACTTGTTCTTGTCTCTCTTTTGCTCAGGTGGTTTTTAGCTTTCCTTTTGCTTTTTGAATCCACCCTCGAATCTCCAGCAACCAAAGCTTGGTCTTTGGATGGTTTGATGGTGCCCATCATCACCAGCTTGTCTTGTTCTTGTGTGAGAGATTCCATGAAATCTGCAAGGCTAGGCATCTTCCAGGTTTGAGCTGTCAGTTTTGTGGCATAGAAGGTCGAAACAAACACTGAATAGTCAGGGCCAAGCTTCGAGAGAATGGCCAAGACCAGCTGATCATCCTTCTTTTCGATCCCACACCGTTTCAGCTGCAAAACAAGTGCTTTGAACTTGGAGAAATAGAGTTGCAGAGATTCAAAGCTATTGGGACTCAGGGGGATTAGTTCATTTTTGATTTGATGTCCCCTCATCTCATCTGTCTTTCCAAAAAGATCAGTAAGCTTCTCCCATACTTCATTCGGTGATGTCAATCCATCAAGATGGAAAAGGAAGTCTCTGGAAATACTCAGACACAGGAGACCATAGACCTCATCCCTCCTGTTGTGCCATTTAATCTTCTCTGCAGCTGCAATGGGCTTTGCTTCTGTTACCATAGTCACCCTGTAGAGGCCTTTCGCTCTCAACAGTATCTCCATCTCTGCTTTCCATTCAAAGAAATTGAAGGGAGTCAAGATGATCTTCTGAGATTGATCCATAGCTTAGAAATCTGTCCCGGCTGTCAGTGGAAGGCTCCCAGTCACTGATGTCGAACCTGCAAAACAATTTTGAAGGAGATAAATCGATCTACAATGGATCTGATACCATGTGGAAATTGAACCCAGTGATAGATTAATTTTACTCACAACAATTATCAATTGAACATGCAAAATCACTCACAAAAGAGACTGAATAATGAGCTGAACACTAGACTGTATTGAATAAGTGTACAATAGCCAACCCTATAACATAATAGGTTGCTTCATTAAATAATTACATAAGGGATTCGAATGCATGAGGAGCAATTCGAATCTAGCATAAAGCAGGCTTACTAAAATTAAGCAAATCGCCCATAGGTGCAAAAAGCTGATCCCAAATCAGTCATGGAGCTCACGAATTGGCAAAAGTGCTTAGGCAAGCTAAAGAGTGATGGAATGACAACTAATACATGCTTTTACAAGGAGAAAAGAGTGGAGGATGAAGAGGACAAAAAACTAATTCACCTCACCTAGTCAAACTTTCCCTATTGCCTTAAAGCACTGAAAAAGCAGGCAATAAAGCAGAAAAAGTAGAAGGGCGCCTAGGAGACCAGGAATAAAGCAGAATTGATTCCTTGAGGTTTCCCAAGCGCTACATGGGTCAAATTAGGCAAGTTGGACCACTATGGATAGGTAATTGACAACTTGCATAAGGTGGGACACATGAACTAGACAAATAAGACAAAAATAATTAAAATAATGTCTAAGGTAGCTAACTATGGGTTGATTATTCTAACAACCCCTCCATGATAAGCTAACAGTTTTGTGGAGGTCCTCCATAGTCTTAATCTATAACTGCAATTCTTTATTTTCCTCCCGAAGCTCTAAAATTAACTTAACATACACTTCATTCTGCTTCATCGATTGAGTTAACTTAGAAGTTAACTGATCTAGTGTTGGCTGTGGTGGCATAGATGGCTCTGTGGACTGGTTAAAATCCTATGGAGGACTCATTTCCATTGAAGGTGGATCCAAATCGACAGTAGGAAGGGGTTATTCATGGATGATATCTTGAACAGATGCAGGAATGTCCATTTGATTGGAATCCTTGAGAAACTTGGAAAAAAGACTAGATAATGCTTATAGGGATGAGTTTGGTTTGGTTTTCTCTACCTCGGCCTCATCATCTGAATGACCAATCTACACATCGGGATGAACTGTGGTCTGGGTACTGGGCCAGAGCATACACTGAACACTTTTAGCCTTTTGTCTTCTAGTACGAGGTCGTGAAAAAGGTAGAAATTCAGCAGACAGAGGACTAGTAGGGGTATTTTTCACAGGTGAGTTAGGTTCAAAGACATCTTTGTTAAGGTGGACAATGTTGGGGTTTTCCTTTTCTACGGGCAAGCTTGATCTTGACTCAGGGTGAAAATGATGGGATCATTTATGGATATTGAGGTGGGCGTTAAGCACCTTAAATACAAAAGTCTCCCAAGTTTGGTTTCGCTCCTTGAGCTGATCCAGGATTAACAGTTTGATTAAACTGTGGTGGTATAGACTACTCTTGGGATGAAGGGTATTCTTTCTGACCAAATTCGACATTTTTTCTAAGCTATGGAGGAAAAATAAAGGGAAATTCAAACATCTATTATTGACAAAGTGAGCCAGTAACCAAAGGTGACAGGATTTGAAAACGCTAAACTTACCTTCTGTAACACCCCGGTTTTGACCCCGTTTGCATTAATACATATGTTGTAAATAATCATGGTGAGGAGCTAAGGGAAAAGACCCCACCATTGATTTAGTTATGTTATGTTTCAGATTGGAACGGTCACCGATGGTATATTGGGACATATGGCATATACTAAATTGTGACATCATGAAAATGTACATTTTAATTAAATAACCCAACCAGCTATGTTCACTGCAACTAAATTGAGAAGGGGCATGATTCCAAAGGATAAGGAAGGGGAATGTTGAACATTGAGTCATGGGGGGAGATCCATGTGTCACCACTCTCTTTTTCTCACCACCCCCTTAGTTATTCCATTGTTAGTTGGGGACAGTGATTGGCTGGCAAAATACCACCACGCTCACACTCTCTCCACGACATGCCTTGGGGTAGCGGATGGTCTGTCCACTATGGGGATCGAGAGTATGTTCATTTCCCTCACACTGGGTGGAGTTAAAAGGTTCCACATTCCATTGTTGGGGGTTCTCCTTCCCTCTCTAATGCTGATTGCTAGTCTGTGAGTTATCTTCTCTGTTCACGCAGAAATATGGTTCTCCTCTGCCTCACGGATCGTTCGCTTGCGGATCAATTCGTTCCTCTGTTCATGCAGAGTTTTGTGTCTTTTTCTACCATTGTCAGACTGCATAATGGTTATATTATTTCCATTGCTGAATCGTGGCTGTATTGGCATCAATAGTTCTGTGGGTTGCGTCTTTGTCCATCACACATAGTTGAGAGTTGTTCTTTCCCATTTTATGCCTGTGCAATTTCTCCAGTGGTTGGATTGAGGATCGGGTACTGTGGGTTCATAGTTTTTTGTGGGATGTTGTTTGCCCACGTTTTACTTGGTTGTGTTTTCCCTTTTTGTGGTGGTATCGCTTGAATAATTGCTGAGAGTTCCTACGTTTTGGTTGATTATGTTTTTCCCCTGTAAAAGCTTGAATAGTTGTTTAGCTACTTGCATGTAGTGGTTTTTTCCTCGGACTGCATTGGAGTGGTGAATGAGGGCCTGAGGTGCTTCATAAACCTAGTGGGTTGAGAACCACATAGATAGAGCTACTGAGCTGGCTTTCTTCTCCACAACCCCTGAATAGCACTGGAAGGGAGATCAGGGTCTGAGGGACTGTGTTGCAGAGAAGGGACTGATTTCCTTGTGTTGGGTGTGTGTGGGTGTTCTAGAAGCCAAGTTGCTTCTAGTGTTGGTGTCTGTAGCTCTTCAATGAACTCACCAGCTTAGCATTTATCCTTTCCCAGCTACTGGATGGCTTGATAAACCCAACCTTCTTGGCTTGGCTGATCTGTTGTTTGCCTGATAAACCCAACTGTGTTGGCTTGGTTGATCTGTTGTTCGCCTAATAAACCCAACTGTGTTGGCTTGGCTGAATTGTGTACCCTTGTGGTGTCGTTATCCTTGGCTATGTGTAAGCCTGTTAGTTCCTTATTCCTTGTGGAATCATGCCCAGCTTGGGGGGTGGCAGCATTGCTGAGAGATTGAGGAGCATGCAGGCCTATGGTTAGGTGGAACGTTGCAGCGACGTAGCTGGTTGTGGAACAAGTTCTTATTAAGATAAGTATTCTTGCCTAACTTGTGTCTACAATTATGTTTACTGCTGATGAATGATGATATACATGTTAAATGTTGATCTGTATATGCATGAGTATTGATTGATATGTTTTGCTTCCTTTGTGTATATGAATGATTGTTCCTTGTAATATGTTTGATGTTTTAAGTATCATGTTTCAGCATTACATATATGTATGTTCACATTCGTTGGGCTAGATGCCCGGATGATTTGATGTATAGTAGCGTCCTCTTCATTGGTCGGAGGGTCGGGGATGTTACAATGTGGTATCAGAGCTCTGGTTGCAGCATTTTCCTGAATGGGCCGTGAAGATGCAGTGACACAGATTATGTTGCAACATTTGGGCCTCAGAGGGCTATCAGAAATAGTTAACAGAGGCAGGTAGCCTACTGCCCAGAAGAATCCAAGAGAATGGGTGAAGAAAAGAAAATTCACAAAATTTTCTAAGTGCCAGAATTTTGGCTCATCGAAAAACTTAGTGACATTTTCTTCCAATGCAGTGGAGCACTTAGTGGGAAGGCCACCCGATGGATAGTTAATCCAACGGCCAATGCGGCGGGAGACAGAGGAGGAAAATTCAGAAAATTTTCTAAGTGTTTTGGCCATTGGCACATCGAAACACTTAGACAAAGGGATCGTCGACACCATGGAAGAATTTAGTTGTTTGTCAATCCATCGTTGCGGCTACCGTGTGGACTAAAACATTGACGCGTAGCGCTTAGTGGTTCCGACCGTCGACAAAAGAAAAATTTTTGAAATTTTGTTTAAGTGTTGTGTTGAAATCATCGGCGAAAGTTAGTTAATGAGGCCATCAATGGACATCGGTGGAAATTAGTTGATCGAGCACCCGCCACTGCGGAGGGCCAGACAACTATGCGTTCGACGGGTAGAGCCTGCGACTACCGATGGCACAGAATTTCTGAAAGTTTTCTAAGGAACGGGATTATCAGCGATCGGAGGAGAATAGTCATTAACATCGCCGAGGCATAGAAGATGGAAGAGCCGATACCGCGGAAGATAAGGAAAGAAGAAAATCCAAAATTTTCTCTAAGGCACAAGATCATCGATCATCGAGAAATGTTAAAGGATCGGATCACTAATCGAAAAGATTCAATGAATGTGACCCGCCGTTGCAGAAGCTTAGACAACTATCCCGCTGATGCATTAGTCTCTCCACTCACCGATGCCGAGGTGTTTAGTGAACAGTGGTTCTGAGTTCTGATAACATAACTATGGTGGCGTGAAGTGCTCGGGAGTGTCGATGCTATGGAAGAGTTAGGGTTTGTGGAAACCATCGTTGCGGAATCCTAGAGGACTAAGTGTCCGATGCCACTGTAGAATGCCACCCTAACCGCCGACAAAGCTTTGGCCCACGGAAATTATAATGGGATTGTTGGCCGCCGTTGCGGAATGATAGACCACTGCCGACCTGACACACCAAAAGAAAATAGACGAGCAACTCACAGATAGATGTCTACGGAAACCGTTGTAAGATCACTTCCTGCCGTTGCGGTTGCTCAAGGGACTGTGCACCCGATGAATAGTCGATTTTCTCGCCGATGAAGATCGAAAGTTTAGTTGGTTTGCTACCGAAATGTTGGAGAGAAATAAATGAACAGACCACCGATGAACTAGGTGTTTTGACCACCGAAGGATCGGAAAGATATCTGGGAAGAGGTCCGATTGGGCCTAAGGAAATTTGGGTTTTTTTAAGGATTTTCTCAGTAATTTTTCAAGCAGTTTTTTACTTCCTTTCAGTAAGTTTTTAGCAGATTTCAGCAGATTATCAGCGGTCACAAGGCTGAAAAGAAAGAGAGAAAAACTTTGTGTTTTAAGCAAAATTGTGTTTTATGAATTCCCAGAAGAGGAAGGTAAGTAGTTTTGGTTTTATATTAATGATATGCATCTAATAGTTTTTTACTAACACATTGCAGAATTATAGACAACTTCCAAGAGCAGTACTCTAGAAAGAACAGTGTGGTAAAGAAAGAGGTGGTTCAGTCATGAGAACCCATGATGGGTATGATGCTCAGGATTCTTACGAGCGAGCAGAAGATGCCATGGGAGAAAATGTCCATAATGGAAATGATGACATAGAGTGTAATGGAAGGAGATTCCAGGAGACACCGTCCGAGGTTGCAACCACCATGAAAAGCTTGGTTAAAGCCTAGGAAGAGCAGCATCAGTTGAATGCTGCCATATTGCAGAGTTTGACAGACTTGCAGAAAAAGATGGATTCTGGACGGGGTACATCAAGACCAGAAGGCAGTAAGAGTAGCACTAGGAGAAGAAGAAGGACTTCCAGTGGATCCTCTGACTCTGAAGGATCCAGCGGGGATACAAGTTCATCTTCTCATAAAAATAAAAGAAGAAGGCACCATAGGGGGATTACACTGGAGATTAATTTAGGAAATCTAAACCTCCTACATTTGATGGTGAGATAAAGACGAGACAAGAAGCTGAAGCTTGGCTTCTTGGGATAAAGAAGTACTTTCAAGTGCAGGATTATTTAGGAAACATGAAGGCAAGAGTTGCCATATTCAATCTGAATGGAAGAGCATCCATTTGGTGGGAACATTTCAAGCAAGTAAAGAATATCAGTGAAAGGAAACTGAAGTGGAAATAGTTCAAGAAGTATTTCAGGCAGAAATACCTCTCTGACAGGTATTACGATGACAAGTTCAAGGAGTTCATGAGCTGAGATTGGGACAACAGACCATGGATGAATATGCAAATAAATTATTGGAATTGTTGAGGTATGTTTGGTACATCAGAGATAAAAAAGTGAAGATCCAGCAATTTCTAAGTGGATTGCCTCAAGCCTATAAAGATAGAATTGAGTTTTATGAACCTAGGACCCTTGAAGAAGCAATAAGGAAGGCTAAGTATTGCTATGAACAAAGCAAAGGTAAACCTGATTACCATAAGGCATGGAAGGACAAGAAGAATGAGAAGTTTTACCAAATAAGGAAAGGTTTCAAACCTTCTAGATTCAGGAATCAGCAGAAGTAGCCATCCCAAGCTGCCAGTAATCCAGTTGGAGTGACAAGTGGAAAGCCTAAAGAGCCACATTAGAATAAAGGTCCACTCAAATGTTGGAAATGTGAAGGACCTCACTTGCGCAGATATTATCCACTTAAGAATGAAAGTGCAAGACCAGCTTATAACATTCAGGGAGCAGAAACAGTGAGTCAAGTAGAAAGAGCAGTCCCTAGAATTTATGCAGCACTGGAGGACCACCAAGAAGATCACCAGTCAACTATGGTTGAAGTTGCAGGTAAGATTGTTGAACAATCTGTTTCTATTTTAATTGACCTTGGTTCTATTCACAGTTACATTACACCTAGAGTAGTGGAGATTTGTGCTTTTAAGAAGGACAAGCATAGGAAACCTTGGTTAGTTCAGCTGGCCACTGGGACTAAGAGAAGGGTCAGTGAATTGGTAGAGAAGTGTCCATTGGTTATAATTGGATTGATCACTTGTGTAGATCTGAATTTTCTACCACTTGGTTCCTATGATATTCTCATTGGAACGGATTGGTTAGAAGCTCACCGAGTGAAGCTTGATTGTTATAACAAGACTTTTGAATGCATGGATGAAGAAGGAAATCCAGTAGTGGTGAAAGGTATTCCGAAGGTAATTTCAGTAAGACAGGTTTTAGCAATGTAGTTGAAAATGTTCTATAGGAAAGGTTGTCGGTTGTATGCAGCTCATATTCTGGAACCAACAGGAGATGAGACTCCTAGGTTGGAGGACTATCAGGTGTTACAGGAATTCAAGGATGTGTTTCCTGATGAAATTCCAGGGCTTCCTCCAAAGAGGGACATTGATTTCACCATTGAACTTGTGCCAAGAACAGCACTAGTGTCCAAGACACCCTACAGGATGAGTACACTGGAGATGCTAGAGTTGAAGATGCAACTGCAAGAGTTGTTGGAAAAGAAGTATATCCAACCAAGCGTGTCTCCTTGGGGAGCACCGGTTCTGTTTGTGAAGAATAAATATGGTACACTCAGGTTATGTATTGACTACAGACAGTTGAACAAGGTATCTAATGCACTCAGCAAGAAGGTACAGGAAATGCATGTGGCATCTCTTAGTATTTGCCAATCAGATTTGAGGCAGCAGATTGTTAATCATGTTGCCGGAGATGAATTGTATGCACAGGTAAAATACAAATTGCAGCAGCAAAGTCTTGAGAAGAAGTATGAGGGATATAAATTGGAAGAAGATGGACGTCTCACTTATAAAGGCAGAATTTATATTCTGAATGTAGCAAATTTGAGGAGAGTTGTTATGGATGAAATCCATCAAGCTCTGTATTCTGGTCACCCAGGGTACCAAAAGACAATTGCTACAGCTAGAAAGTAGTACTTTTGGCTCCGAAATGGAAATGGGAAGTTATTTCCATGGATTTTATTATAGGATTTCCAATGACTTGAAGACAACATGATTCCATCATGGTTGTGGTAGACAAGTTGACAAAGGCAGCACATTTTATACCAGTGAAGTCTATGCACAAGACTAATGACATTGCAAAGATCTTCATGAAGGAGATTTTCAAATTGCATGGATTTCCGAAGGAAATACTTTCTGACAGAGATGTCAAGTCACTTCCAATTTTTGGAAGGGGTTGTTTGCATATTTGGGTACAAAGCTAAACTTCAGCACTGCATACCATCCTCAGATAGATGGGAAGACAAAAAGAGTTAATCAGGTGCTTGAATATATGCTTCACATGTATGTGATGGACAAACCAACCAAGTGGGAAGATTACTTACACTTGGTAGAGTTTGCTTACAACAATGGACAGCAGGCATCCTTGGGGATGAGTCCGTACGAAGCTTTGTATGGAAGAAGGTGTAGGACACCAATGACTTGGGACAACCCAGTGAATAGAGTTGTGTTGGGACTAGAATTTCTCAAGGAAATGGAGCAAGAGGTTGTAAAGATTAGGTAGAATCTGAAAGCAGCACGAAACAGATAGAAAATCTTTGTAGATAAGCATAGGATAAACAAATATTTTAGTGTTGGGGATCATGTTTACCTCAAAGTGAATGCAAAGAAAAGTTCCTTGAAGCTTGGAATTTGTGCCAAGCTGTCACCTAGATATTGTGGGTTGTTTGAAGTGCTTGAAAGAATAGGGCCTGTTGCATAGAGACTTGCATTTCCTGCTAGTACTAGAGCTCATAATGTTTTTCATGTTTCTTTGCTTAAGAAATATGTACATGGTCCTAACCATGTGATAAATTAGGATGTGATTCAGGTGGAACCCGAGGGAGAGTTCCAAGTCGAGCCAATACGCATCCTTGACAGGAAGGTCACAATGCTCTGGAACCGATCCATAGGGCAGGTAAAAGTGCAATGGGAGCACTACGGACCTGAAGAGGCTACGTGGGAGCTGGAGGATGCCATGTGATTGGCACATCCATTTTTGTTCAATCCTGTGGAACACTGAGGTGATACCAGTGTAGCATTTTGTTCAAATTTTGTAAAGCACTGAGGATAGTGCCACTACTACATTTCGACCCAAAATCTGACGGCCGTCATGTCGGATTTTTGACACTTTCCTGTCGCATGTACGACACTTTGATTTTTTCTTAAGCGTCGAAACCTTGGCGTCGGTTATCCGACACTTAAATAACCGTCGCTTAAGCGACACCTACATAACCGTCGGTTAAATGTAAAGTGTCGTTTAAGCGACCGAATATTTTCGACGGTAGAAATTTTTTTTTGAAAAATAGCCTCCATAACCGTCGCTTAAGCGACGAATATCAACGTAAGGCGTCGGATATGCGACACCTATAGCTGTCGGATAAGCGACGGCGATCAAAAAGGCGTCGGACATGCGACGGATATCTCAAAATCCGTCGGAAAAGCGACAGTTTGAAAGCGTCGCTTAAGCGACGTCTGCTGAAATTTTTTTTTTTTAAAATATTGTGTAACCTCTCAAATTTTGTATACACCTATTAGAGCAATGAGGCATAACACCTTTCCAGATCTCTTCTGTTGAACCCAGCGCAGAGGTCATTCATCATCTTAAATGGATGGATTCAACATCTGCTCTAGCAGAGACCTTCGCTTTGTT
>LPNX010071877.1:34135-45768 GCA_001517045.1 Pseudotsuga menziesii | reverse complement strand
AAACAAATATCTTGAACTTGGTTTTCAAATGGTTAGAAATGTAATTAGTTATTTGGTTAGAAATGTAGTTAGTTATTTGGTTTTCTGAACTTCTACTTGAATTTGTTTTGGACATCATGTAGAACCTTGATGTGACTGTCCATTGTTGAGAAGAAAAAGGTAAAAACATGTCTCTATTTGTCAATTGAATTTAACAATATTTGTGTAGATATACTGTGATTTTTATCAAGCCTTTGGTGTTTTTTCTCTTGATTTTGAAAAATAGTCAAGTAGTGTCAAGTAGTGAGTGTTTAGCCATGTTTTAGACATCATGTAGAACCTTGATTTGACTATCCATTGTTGAGAGGAAAAGGGTCAAAGGAAGGGTGACAAACTAGTGTTAATTTAGGAAATGAATGTGATCTCTATGATGTTGATAATTGTGGGTGAAGTAATGTGCATCCACAATTTACATCGAAAGAAGCAAGGTGCATTGTAGAATGTATGTGGGGTATCATGTCAATATACTAGGTAGAAATATAAAGGGGTATAAAAAATGTAAATGAAAAAATGGATACATGCAATATATAGTGAAATTAGGGGTTTTTTAAAATCGGGAAGGCATATTGGGAGGGGGTTAAAAAAATGATTTTGGGAGGTATTTTCCAATATTTTTTGAAAATAGGGGTATTATTTCATATGCCACGAACGAACGTGCTATGGCATGGTTTCACTAAGTGAAGACCCCGTGGCTCCACCACCTTCCAAATATATATTATGATTGACAAGACAATTTTTTTATAGCTAAGAATCCTTAAGGAAGGATGAGTCAAGTCCTAATGTTGAATGAAAAAATGATCTGCCCACAAGATACTATCACCAAGAAGTCATCCTAAACACAACACTTCTTGGTCAGTTAAATTCCTTTCCAGGTAGCTTCCACCCTCAACCCTTAACCTTCAGCGATTGAACAGCTAACCTAGATAGTAACTTAACCTCCATAAATAGTGATGAGAGATTTACAATAAACTACATTCCAACCAATCATCCAATAAAATGAAAATGTTAATGCAAAGAAGTTTAAGAAATTGTCACCAAAAACAAAACAATTTTGGTCTAGTGAAGATGATCTCACAGTAAAGATCAAAACGTCATACCTAAACGCAGTTATATACCCACCAAAACAACTCATTCCACTTTTTTTTCCATTTTTTTTTAAATGAATGATAATCAATTTCCGTTCACATTAATAGCATAGGAAAAACATCCTGAAATGATATATATTTACATAGCAGTGAAATTACAAATAAAGAGGCATTTGCAGTACTCTAATTATAATGCAACATACTCTTCTGTAATTTTACAAAACTGAGCGGGGTTGGTCCAACCTGACAGAATATTTCTGTACCATTTCTGTTAAGTTCAATAACAATGGTGGTCCCCGAATGAACAATACTGAAGTAGGCCATAAAGATATGGCATAATCATGGATCCCAAGAGTGTTGGCACGCTCGTGGAGGGGTCCATTGCGGGTCCTTCATGGCAATACGGCCAGGCGCTGGAATGTATTTTTCCCAATCAGAAAGAGTGTTTCGCAGATCGTTGAGCTTGGCCTTCAGTCCTTTACAACAATTGGCGTGCATGGTGTACACCAGGCTCAAATCTTGGCTTCTCTGGCAGTACCCTCTGAAGTATGTCGTGTCCAGGAAGACAATCTCAAGACCTCTGCGTGGGATCTCTGTGCCTTTGATTAGGTTTAATACATCTTGTTCGTTTTTTCCAGGATATGTTGATTTCGACTCATACCAGAACTTGAAGAAGCTGATTGTCCGTTGATTGGAGCGCACGTACATGAAGCCGCCATTGGGGGCGTTGTGGAGATCGTGTGGGTTACCATTGTAATTGTCTGAAGCGATATTCATGTCAGCGCTTGGCGAGAACCTTGTGAAGGGATCCCGGAACCACAGTATATCAGTATCCTGCAACCCATTGAAAATTTAAGATGATTATGATCTTACTTAGACCCTATATATCCGAGAAGAAAATGAAATCTGTGGAGTTTTCTTACACGCTATTACTGATTTTAACCGATACTGTTAGACTGAATGAAGGAAAAAAAAGGTTAACAGAAGAAAATATCCAGTCTTCAAAAGCACCTACAGTTGTGTAGATTATATAAGCAGTAAAAATTTATGCGGAGTTTTGTAGGTATGGGAAATGCAAAGCAAATTGGATTATATTTGTTGGAATGGTGATGTTTTTTTTGTTTTTTTCTAAATTTCGTCGCAATGTGGAATCTTCGGGATAGGTAACGTAATGGTGACACGAAGCAATCAGACAAAGGATATCATCAATATTTTCAACTTTAACATCAATATATATATATTATAAAATTGAAAAGCAAAGAAGTATTATGAAGACTTATGGTGATTTTAGAATTTAGAGTAAATTGACATTTATGCTTTCAAGGAGATGAGATATGTGTAAGATTGTAGTTTAGATTGATTTTATTGCTCGAAATATTAATTAATCATAAATTTGTATTTAGTTTTAGTCAAATCTGTAAGAGTCTGTAGTAAATTTGTACAGAATAAAGTGTTCAGAGTAAAATAAATTTCTAAAAATAAGTTTTTAGGTAGATACTTATTACAGTTTTTAATGATAAGTGGATAATTCAGTAGAATCAAATTTTAGTGTGACTATATATAAAAGAAAAGATTGTAAGTGAGAAAGAACTTTGAGAGAATAGAGAGAATTTTGAATAGTTTTGTGAAGAGTTTGAAACTCAAGCTTATGTGTGTTTGAAATTGTCTACAGCCAAAGCTTTGTAAAAGTGAAACATACAAATTTCCAAGTTTATATTAGGGCAATAGTTTTTTGTTATGTCCAGACAAGATTTATAAATTCATTGTTATGGTTGAATGCATGTTTTATTTAGCGGCACATACATTCTCTCTAGAATTAGATAAATGTTGTTTACATTTACAGTTCAAGTGAAAGACACATAGTTGTGTCTAATTTTACTCCTAAGTAACCTGTGGGTGAAAAGTGTTTTTCATTTCATAAGTCTTTAGACTAAGAAATCTCCTTTGTAAAATTTCGATTAACATAGGTCAAGTCAAAAGTGGTCGAAGTCTAGTAAGTATTGTCCAAGGTAAAGAGTCAGTTAAAAATCCATATAAGTATCTCCACCAAAAGCAGTATATCAAAAATTTGTGGGTCACATTAAACAAGAGTTAGACTACAAGTATAAAGAGGTGGAGTCTAGACAATAGTTTTTTTTGTATGACCTATATTGCAGAGGATAAGACAAGTGTACTATTCATATTTATTTTATGGTCGTAGTTCCAAATTGAAAATAAACAATAATAATAGATGCATAAATAAGAAGTAGTTCACAAGCAAAAAATAATATCTTGTTCTTGGCACTTAACTTTAACTAGTGCCATGTTTGTGTTCATCAACCTCAAGTTAAATGGCTCTAAGAGCTGCATACAGATTTTATTACATTACACAGGAGTAAGCCATTCATTCTCCGGTATAGCTATTTCCATTTTTAAATCATAAAAATAGATTCAACTGGCTCAAAAACCAAAATACTCTGAATATATCATTTCCAATTTAATTAATGAAAATCTAATTTAATTCCAATTTAATGAATGAAAATCTAGATTTCTACCAAAATTTTATCACTTGATTTCGAAAAATTGACCTAAAAAGCCAATAGTAAAATGAATAGCTGACTCCACGATTTAAGGTCATGACGATAACACTTACCGAAAAGACGTAATTGTAGCCCGCCTCCAACACCTGGCCAAAGAAACGTAGCCTTCTCCACATCATCTTCAAGTAATCTTCAGTCATAAACAACTTCTCGGCTGAGTAATCGACCCCTTCTGTCTTCATCAGATAACAGTGGTCATGAATCTGTCTACAGCGGTGGAGTGCCTTGTTATCTACGGCAACGATGAGAAGATTCTTCAACAACTGTTCAGTCCCGTTGCCGACTCGGAAACTTTGCAAGAACATATCGATCATGCTATTATTCTCCGCCCACGCAGCGTTCACCGACGTGATTATAACCGTTCTGTTTTGGTTCGCAGCCTTCGACAGTGTTAATTCAAGCTCCTCATTATTATTGTACTGCAAACAAACCTGTAATATTATTGTTCTGCCCGAAAATATATTCTCCCTCAAAACTTGAAAGTAACAAAAGAGCATAATCCTGTTAACATCTAATGCTCCAATATTTATCGCATAAGTTATTGGGAAAAAATAGAATAGCAAGGTTTACATGGATATCAAAAATTTTAATGGCTATGCCCAGGTTTACATATGCAGGGTTGGAATTTCAAATGTATTATATCTGTCAATTTTGAACCAAATCTATTGAAGTTTTAAATCATTTTACAGGACGTTTTAAGGGTTTTTTTAAATGAAAAGTGGAATGCTTATTTTTTAATTTTGATTTCATTTATGAGCAAATCGCCTGAGCCATCAATTTACTTATTAAATTTCATACAGAGACATATTAGTTATGTTTAGACTTTCTTTTATTTGAGATTCGGGATGGACTTTGAGATTTAGGGTAGATTGCTGTCTATGTTTTTTCATCTAAGAACGAGAATGAGACAGGTGTATTGTTGAGATTGATTCTATAGCATAAGTAGACTGCTGTCTATGCTTTTTCATCTAAGAACGAGGATGAGACAGGTGTATTGTTGAGATTGATTCTATGGCATGGCAAGATTGATTTTTTTGTAGTCTATCAAAATTTGAAATAAACAATTATAAAAAATAAATAAATAAATAAATAACTGGAAGCTACCTAATAACTGGACTAGCTGGTAGTAATTCAGTTATCTGAAAATAAATGGATAAATAAACAATTATAAAAAAATGAAAATAAAAAATAACTGGAAGCTAGCTGGTAGTAATTCGTGGATGGTAAATAACAAGAAGAATGTGATATAAAAAGTTCATGGCAAATAACAAGAAGAATGTGATATAAAAATAAAAAGAATATAAAAAATAATTGGTAGTTGATAAATGGATAAATAAATAACCTGCACTTAAAGTCATTAAAGTGTCTTCCATTCCGTAACTACCTTCTAGCCATAAACTATATAGACGTGGGAATATAAACAATTAAGCACTTACATGATCTGCTGTGATTTTTGAAGCATGATCTGTAATTCCGTTGTAAGATCCTGTGATTTTTGAAATCTTTGCAAATTTGGCCGAAATGGAGCTTAAAACGATGGGATTGATTAACGCCATTTGGGCCTGGTTCAAAATCGCTAAGTAGACGAATCCAATCACTGTTACGCAGAGCAGCACCACGATCACAGTCCGCACCTCGCTTCCACTGTCCGCCATGGAATTACGCCTCAACTTCTTTCCTTTCAATCTTAATTACAGACTTGAATAAACATACAGACACATATATACAAGCCCTTCTTGCAACACGGCATTCAATGTTCTCCGCTGAACATTTCTATGGAAATCATTTCCATTACGCTTCCTCAACTTCTCAGAGGAGAGGAACCTTCCGAATGAATATAAATCATGTAATAGTGGCGGGTGTCACGGTAACATATTTAATTTTAAAACCATTTTCGCACGTTTTGGGACCTTCCGATTCGAAGAATAATTGCGTGTTGGGTTTCGCAGAGCATGTTTAATTCCATTTTAAAATCATATACACACGGTTTCATTTATAGAGTCAACAAAAGTATTGGCGCTGCCTTAGTTTGAAAAGGACAATGTGGGTGACCATTGCCCTTTAGCGGACCCATGGAGGCCGACGAGTTAAGCAGCCTATCGAGCCCACTCCAGCGTCAAGTTTGAATCCTTTCCCTTCCTTCAAAGTGCAAAGTCAAAGTTAAAATTACTTTTTTAAAGAGTATATGAGTCTGTCTAATCATTAAGAGTATGTGTTATCTCTATGAAGGTTACTGGTTCAAAATCCACGGGTAGGGCTGGAAGGGTAGGCGACATAGGTGGAGGTCTCAGCCCTTGCTAAGTCACAAGCCCCTGTTAAATCACAAGTTCTTGGTATATCTGACTTGTGGGCTATTGGGTATATCCGTGGGAGGTTGCTAGTTCCCTTGATTCAAAAACACAAATTACTTTAAAATTTGAATTTTAACCATCCAATTAATAAGGTTATAATTTATACTAACATTTCAAAAGAAAGGTAGCATTTGAAATTACCCATCCATATATTAAGAATTGTAATCTCAATATACCACTATGGTCACTAGTGCATTAATTAGTTGAGTAGTTAATTTGGTCACATTACCTAAAATTAGTCACTATGGTATAGACAACATTTTTACATAATACTACAAAGTGCACATACTTCCACGAATAAGAATTGATATGTATGAATGAAGAAAGTGTGTGTACTGCTGCTATAAAGTGTGATGCTTGAAGATGCATGTTGCTGACCCATTGTTGCCTTTTATTCATGACTGATGTTACTATTGTTAATACTACTGCTGCTATACATTCGGTAATCACATTATGCATGAATGACCGTCTTAAATGACAGAAATATACATGATGTTTGCACATACTATAGAAAGTTGGGTGGACATGATTGGTTGGTGAATGTTTTATTTCATGAAATGGTTGTTTTACTACTGTTGTCATAAGAATTATTACACCATATGGGGATGCTTGACCCATTTGACTTCTCAAACATACAAGGATGCCCAAACAAGTTAAGCAAACATCGTTGTCTCAAGTCTAGACCGATATTTCACAAGGACAAAGACACAGTTGCGACACATGTTACAAAGTTTAAAGAAGTCCTTGTGACGTGGGATATTACGGAAGAGGATACGATTATACAATTATTTGTAATGTCCCTTGGTGTGGGAGGGAACAAGGGCATGGATGCTTGGTATGATGGACTCCCCCATTGGGGGGTATCCTCATTTCGACAATTGATCGAAGTATTCTGTGACCAGTGGGATCCTAGCATTAACAAGGAAATACTGAAGACTATGAATCACGAACAAGCCGCAAAAGAGTCTGAAGTACTCCTTGATGAAGAAAATGAAGATCAAGAAGCCATAATTGAAGAAACCCAAGAATGCACATAACTGATAAAATTTCCTTATCCTCCATTGACGGTCTCTTATGATGTTTTGGCTCTCTTGGAAAAAAGTTACGAAAATATGGAAGACGATAATTAGCAGGAGTTCCTCGGTCTGCCGGTACATGACTCTTCGAGGCCTTGCAGTATCATGATGGATCCAATCCCTTTTATAGGTATGGGAAGAGAAGTTTTTCTGATCGTCAATGAAGCTCCCACTGTCTTCCATCCTCATCTTGTGGCAAGTATTGAAGAAACTACTTAGCCCTTTCTACAATATCTTGGTAAGTCGTTAATGATCCATCTCAACAAGGTTGGAGCATATATGTGGACAGGTATGATTTTCATTCCTCAGTTTCATGGTATTTATTGTTTATCTTTTCATTTGAAACATGAAGGTATGAATTATTTTGCTGACAACTTCAAATTTTCAAGGATTATTTGGAATACTAACTTGTTTGTGAAGAAGACAAGTGATATACATGTATATATGAAGAAACACTTAGGTGGATGCAAGAACATGTTATGTTTGACATACAAGGGTCTGTGAAGGCCTGCTTTGTCGATTGCTTTTCTAGATCAAAATCTAGTGATCAATTGCAAGAATTTTTTTTTCTTAACACCGGAATATGATGGAAGCTTCCCTTACACAAGATCATGATACGTACTCAACATATCATCAATGAGGTATTAGCCTGGATTACATTAAAGGACAAAGGTAAGACATCAGGAGTGAATTACTTACTTAAATGGTTACATTGGTGGTATGATTTTACCTAACATATTATGATTACCATGCTTAGAGTAGGTAGGTTTAGCTGCATTAAGAATCTTCCTGTGCTTTGCATTTGATGTGTCTTTTACTGTCTAGTTATTTTTTATTGTTCTTGGTTTGTTTCCCTCATTTTGCGAACAAGACAAGACGGAAGTGTCTTCCCTTAGATGCTTTTAATCTCCCGTACATTTGATATGTGTGTAGGTCTACAGGAACCAGTAGATCCACATGTTCTCAAGAACTCCCGAGAAGAGCACTCATCTCACAGTTGGAGACAGTGTTACATTGCACATGTACCTAGTGCATATTCAGGTGTACCCAAGGGAGAGAGGCCCATTTTTTACCAGGAAGGATGTTATTAAGCAATGGTGGTCATGGATGGGCCCTTTGGTCCTCCTTTAGGGGTACTATGGATTAATAGCACTATTGACTTTCCTTTAAAGGGGTTTTTAACCTCAGGGTTTGTGTCCGGGGGCCCGAAGGGTTGACCACTAGGTATCATGGCTCCATATCCTACCTACGTGCTACGGTGGCCTCTGCTTCAGATACAAGACACTCATATTCATTCACAGTCGCTTTGGACACTCTTTTGGCCTTTCAGTTAGTGGGTCATTGCTCTCTCTGGCCTTATTTTCTCATAGGAAAGCCACCCTCCATTCCAAGCCTTTTCATTCTTTGAGGAGGGCATTGAGGGATTTCACAACATTCTAGCGGTTAGATGGGGTATAACGCCCTCCCTCTAGCTCACTCCGGCCTTTTGTTCGTAGTGATTCGTTTATTTGAGCATGTTTTGGAACCTGGGGATACAAATACCCCAGGTATCCTACTTTAAGCCTACCTCAAGCTATATTTTACTATTATTTTCTTTT
This sequence comes from Pseudotsuga menziesii, assembly GCA_001517045.1. Lineage (NCBI taxonomy): Eukaryota > Viridiplantae > Streptophyta > Pinopsida > Pinales > Pinaceae > Pseudotsuga > Pseudotsuga menziesii. The sequence continues at coordinate 37,040 of LPNX010071877.1, read as the reverse complement.
AATTTTCAGTTGACATTTTTATAATTTCAAATTTACTTATTTTAAGGCATGTTGGCCTGGATTTTATTTGTAAAAGTGAGTGTGAGATCATATAAATAGGTCTCCTCACTTTCATTTTCGAATCAGAACTTATGGGATAAATCACTATGCACTTATTTTACCCTTCTTAGGGTTTCTTTGGATGGATGTGCTCCTCTTAAGGAATTTTTCTTGTTAATGCAAGTTATTTTGTGGAAATTCTTTGGTGAATCTCTGCTTTGGGCGATGCTTCAATTTGTTGGATGAACACAAGCACAAGGACATCAGGCTTCTTACCTTTTTGTTGGATGTTGGTGGATGTGCATGTCTGAGTCTTATTCATAGCCTTAGAGCTGCACTTTGCCCTAGGATAGCCCATTACCTTCCTTATTTTCACCTTAGAAAACAATGACAGGTCTCCTTGTGAGGATTCCCCAAGGTTTCTCCTTAGTTTTTCTAGGCTAGTTTCTTAACCTAGGACCCTTCCTCACTGGGTTAGCCATCTTCCTAAGAATCACTAAGTTGGGTAGGGCTTGTGCTAGGGTTTCCCTAGGTCCTCACACTACTTTCTCTTGCACACCTAGCTTAGGGTTATCTTTTAGAGTAGTTTAGGTTAGCTTAGGATAATTCTTAGGTTAGTTTAATTGGTTAGGGTCCTTTCATACCCTTGTTGGTCCTTTCATTAACCCTCACTACCATAAATTAAGGCCCTTTCCACCTTCATTGGACCCTTCCCTAACCCTCACTTCTACCTCCTAAAACCCAAGCCTCACCCTCACTAGTCCTCAACCCTCCTTCGCCAAGCCTCTCGTCCTCCTCCCTACTCCTTGGAGGGCTATAAGGCCAGTGTATTTATTTATGCATTAGGTATCAGTAGCTCCCTTATTAAATAAATACAAGATAAAATTGAAGTGGCAATGGAGCATGGAGACACATGGAGACTATGGGGCCCACACAAGCTAGAAATTTGGTGCCACATGGCATCCTCCTCTTGCAATTTCGAATCCATGGGAAGACTAAAGGTTCTTGGATGAGTTATAAGGCTAATACACTTGGCCATATGCATCATAGGTCGAATTTGGGATGAATTGTAACTTACATGGGAGAGAAAGAGTCATTTTGGATTTAGTGAGACACTTGGACTAGATTCCCTGGCTCTGTGACAACAATGATGAAGATGCTATGAAACCTATGACGAAAATCAGATATGAAGACTGACATCTAACGTATCTGAAATGTTAGGACAAAATAGAGCATCCACGTGGGCTCCCATGTGATTTGGGGAATCTCAATGGGCTCCAACTCGAATTTGGGGAAGGTGGAAGGCTAGCAAAGGGAGGACACCTGGAAAATCATGAGCACACACCTTAATTAAAATTGGCTTATGTTTGTGGATGGATTGGGAACCTTAAAATTCTAAGGATGTTTTGAAGCAACCAAGAGAGGAGCTTTTGATCATTTGAGAAATTATTATTTGTGAATTGTGAGAGCTACTGGATGACTAGTTTTCTTACCTTAGCCAATTTCGAGGGTGAAAGATTCCCATTCAAGTTGATGTTAGGAGAGGCCACTAAGGTATTTCATGGAGATTTAATGGAGTTGTAATTGTAGTGGAAGCTACATGGAAGATTTTGGGTTCTTCTATTGCAATACTTTCTCTCATCCATTTCCAGTTTTCATTGCATATTCATGCTCATGAAGGGATTGCGCCTTAGGTGAGCCATTTTACTTTTTGGGAGAGATTCTCCTGGTATATTTATGATTTTAATTAGTTCAATATGATATTTTATTCATTCTCATAAAGTTTCAAGTTGAAATACCCAAAATTTGTATGTCAAAATGACTTTTAATGAACAAACAATGACTATTTCCACTCTATTTTGATATATGTCATGGCAATGCTGATTTTTTTTAATGGAGAAATGTATATATGATAAATGTATGATGAATGGAATTTAATTGATGTGTATTAAAATTTTAATGTTCAGTACTTAAGCATTGAAGCCATTTTACTCATTTTAATTGCATTGGGAGAATATTTGGTGCATTTTCCCCAAGGGTCGAAATAGTGATTTGAGAGTTGTTTTGGAGAGAGTCATAATAGTCTGTATAAACTGAACCATGATGCATATGAGACTCTAAAAAATTCTCTTACACATCCCCTACCTCTGTTGAGAAATTCGAGTGGGGTTGGGAACATTTGAGAATCCATTTCCAGCATTTACTCGGGGGGGATTGGAACCCCAGTTTGCTAGTAAAGACTCCTACTTTGATCAGAATATAAAACTAGTATGTAGAAGTGATTGGAGGGATATAAATAATCTATGAACATAATATTCAAGTATTAATATCAGTCATACACACTCTGAGAATAATTTGGATCATTTGGGCCAATTTGGAGACCTAGACATCAACACTAATCAATGGTGGAAATTGGGAAAACAATTGGTCATTGTAATAAAAATTATTAAAAAGGGACATTACAAGGCACAAGGTATGTTTGGTGTTGATTACTTAAGTCTATGTATATTTCTTATATTTTCTAGATTGAAATTTCTTAATAAATAACACATATTTTTAACCATTTAGTTTTGAATTTTTCTTACTTTATGTCTTTCCTTTTTCTTTGAAAATGTAAGAGATCTATGCTTCCCATTTATAAACGTAAACTTTCAACTGAAATATTACCACCTAAGTTGTACTTAGTGGGTTTTTATCAAGTGAGCCTGGTGAACCGGACAGGATTAACTTGTTCGGACTTCAAAAAGACCTTTGGAAGTACTTCTGGGAAGTGCTTGTTGTATCATATTACATGTTCATACCCCATGGGGGAATTGTAATAAATGTTATAGCATGATAGTGCCTGTAAAAGAGTCAGTCTCCTAGA
>LPNX010071877.1:0-33988 GCA_001517045.1 Pseudotsuga menziesii | reverse complement strand
TTAATTAATAAATTGATGAATAATGGAGCAAATCCAAAATCAATAAATCAGTGGATTCTCAGCCGATTTGATTGAAATCGGTCAGATCTGAAGCAGATTGACTGGATTTGACAAATCCTTGACTGAAGGAGGGGATCAAATCAGATCCAGAGTTGATCTTGAGCATCCTTTATGGGGAATTTCGCCCTCCCTCTCTCCTCCACACATTTTGGCTCATTTGGATGAGTTTTGGTGGATGCTTCAGTCAACAGGTTGAGGTGTCAGTCGGATCATCTCTCTGATTGACAATTGCACTCAGTGAGACTCAGATCTGGCTCAATTAGACACAGATCGGGCATTGATGGACTCTCCATCAACATATTTGGTCTATCTCCTTGGGATTTGTGCCCCCCCTGGGCTGGATGGCCTGCAAATTGTATATATCCAGGCACAGCCTCCTCTTCCAAGCTAGTTAGAACTGGGATTGAGGTGCTGCTGCTATTGTATTGTTGTAATTCTTCATTTGAAATAAAGAAAATCTTTGGAGGAAATACAGTGTGGTGCCATTACATGTGTGGATGATTATTGCCATTGTTTTACTGAGGTAACCTGTATCTGTGGTCATTTTTTGCTAATGTCTTGTAGATCTGTGGTTAATATTAGTGATTAGCTTATTAAATCTTGATAGGAAAGGTGTTGTTCAATAGGTTTATTGACTATCACTCTCCTTTGATGCATGTTTAGAGATCTGGATTTAGCATGTCCTATAAGCTTATATGCATGTTATCTTGAATCTCTTTATATGTACTAATCAGATCTCATAAGTTTCTTGGCAAGTTCTTTGATTTCAGCTGAGTTGCAGGTTCACACTTTGGAGAGGATGTTGATCTAGTTTGTTTCTTCATTCTCTTCAAAACCTTCCAAAATGCATAGTCCCTCGACATTCCACCTGAAAGCTCCATTGTGGATCTTCAAGGAAAACAACACTTTTCTCCTCTTCTTCCTCCCTCAAAATCAACACTTTACCCGGTTACTTTTTCAGTTCATAGTTGTGATTTCATTTGTATATGTTTCATAAAAGTAAAATATACATAGATCTAATATTTCATAGCTCATATCCTAGATCTCGCACTTAAAAAAGTTTCATAAGCATCCTAGATCTAGCTGTAGGGAAATCGTCTTTTTTGCATGAATTTTAAAGAAAACTTGTAGATCACATGCATTAGATTTCCTTTCGCTGTTATAAAATTTAATATTCTGCAATATCAATGCACTTTAATTGGCTGCACAAATAGCAAGCCAATATCCCAAGGAAATCTTGCTTTCCTTGGTTCCTTTTTCGCCGGTTTAGCTAGTTTAACCGCATTATTTTTTGAGATAAAGTAGGCTGATCCAAAGGTACTCTTAAAGTGATTCTTGGAATATGTTATTCTAACTTGCTCACTGTCCTTTAGCAGGTCTGACAGAAAGAAAAGGAAGCCGCTGTCCGAAGTGGTCTCAGGAGCATTCAAATCCCCCCAGGGGTCTCCCTTTTCACTAAAAAATATTAATTCTTATTTGCAAAATTGTAAAAACTTGGTTTCAACCTATATAAGGACCAAGAAAGTTCTGATTTATCAATTCTCTGATATTTTAACCGCTGTAATAAAATTATTCTTTGAATAGGCTCTTTCGAGCCCATTCCCCATCCCCCCTGGGGGGGATTTGCGTCGGTGCCTTTTTCGTCGATTTCTGTTTATTTATTTTTTACTAGCATTGATCTAATTTGCAGGGTAGTATACTTGATTTTGTTATTAATTCCATACTCCATATCTTACATTTCAAAGTAATCATAATACTTACCCCACGATTTCCCGATTGACCCGAAAGGGGAAAGAGATTCATGGTAGGATTAATTAAGAAACTAAATCTGTGTATCTGTTTTTTTTCTATCATTTTTTTATCAGCAACTTTAAAATTAACCCCTCCTCGATTCCCCGATTGATATCCACTTGGATCGAAAGAGGTTCTTGGAGGCTTTTCTTTTAAACAAGAACATCTAGTTTAAAACTTATTAAAATTTACAAGACTCTAGTATGTATGCTCTGCACTTGGCTACGGTTCGTCTGATCAGTCAAGCTGTATCAAAATCACTTGGGTGACTAGTATAATTAGGACTCACTCTCCCCAACTGACAAACCATCAGGTGAAAATCCAACACCTAGATCAAACCTCTACGGTGGCAAAATACCCAAAGGAAGCGAGAACTTCTGAAAAGTGACCTTGGGGTGCCAATCCCTGTCACACCCTAATGGGTGCGTTACGAACAATAGCCCCAGAGACTCCATTTCAGCCCACATATTCCTTGCGGGTAGCCGTAAAGGTTTAGTTTTGGACATACTCCAAGTACTCTCGGGTATATATGGAGTCCCCCTTTTGCCTAATTTAATCAACTCATACTTCAATTTTAACTTAAAACATACCAAGATGCAATCGCAAAACATTCACTCCAAGCACATGCAAGCACATTGATCTTATTGATTTGACTCCATTTTAAGGCACTGGTCATTTTTGCTTCATATATATTGTGTATCAGCGTTGTGCTTTCGTGTGTTTATTTTCGTATCTCATCATCTTTAATTGTCTATAGTTAAAATATTCAAACTCCTAAGTAACTCATTCAGTTTAACATCATCACACTAAGAAATCATCCTTAGTAACTTAATAGGGTCTACCCCCCTTGGCTTCGTTAGGAGTTGAGCCTAAACGAAGGAGTCAAGAACAATGTGACAGCCTTGACTCGAGACTTGCCCCCAAGGACACACCGAGTGGCTTGAAGATTTCTGCCAAAACACATTGCTATATATGAATAACTACATCGTTATTTATGAAAATATAAAAACACATCGCTATATATGAAAATATAAAAACATTCATATAAGATTCAGTGATTTATTAACCCTTTCATTTTTGTTTTATCCCTAAACATGGATCTCTCAACACTTTGATGGCTCTGCTTAGTATTTACATATTCATAAATGTGGAAGAATGCAATCTCACCTATAGTCAGTTAGTGAGTCAAGTGGCCCATGGTATTTTTAGACCAATGGTATTCACCCATAGTATTGCTATTGTGTATTTCCTATGTATACTCAGTCTAATAATGAGAAAGCAATCAATCTTCCCATAGTGCTTCTATCTGCTTCATTGTTTTCTTTTACATGGTATCAGAGCTGACAGCGTGATCCATCCATCGTCTAGGTAAGACTTTCCACGGAGTGGAAAGCACATACGGTTAGTAGCATCTGTGTATCCTAGCCCAGATTGCATTATAGGGTTTCAACGCGCAATTTTTTTCAGATCTCCATGAGTCCAACTATGGATATGAATGTGTGTGATTCATATCAATTTGTGGAGCCCATCTGCGGTGACTTTTATTCCAACCTAGGTCCCTTCTCTCAAATGTTGGAGCCCATCTCCCTGAACAGATTTAAATGTGGAGATATGTTATCTTCATGGTTCAAGAGACAACACACAACCATTTTTTGCATAGATCCGTCAAAGATCATGACATTTATTGAAGAAACAACGCTCCTTACCTCTTCCCGAGGTAGGGTAAATATGGCCTCCGTTCAGACCTTCATAAATATTATCGTCTCGCATCCATTGGTATTGAGCAGACGTGTTGATCACTACTTGGTGTTATTCACATCTAGCGAAGGGCCACAGATCTGAACTTGTGCTCTATGGTGCAAACTCCTAGATCGGTGCAGATTCTCGAAATCTAGACCAGATCGGGTTGTTGGAGATTTCAATTAACGTTCTCATCAACAAATCTTACATTGCGAGCATAGGATCTACACAACACCGAATTGATTCTTCGTAGGAGAGAACGCATTAATGGATTGAGTCAAATTCTGTTTGCAAGCTATTCCTTCTACAGCACCTGCAGAAAAGAGCCCGTATAGGAAAATCACACCACTGCACTCTTTCCTTTCGGGAAGATCGTTACCTAAGTATACCATCGCTCCTTTACCACATTGAGTGAGCAATGCCACTGCTGATATTGAATAGGTAAGGAGCGTTACCACCACTCTGCTTGCATTTGGAGAGCGCGCTGAAACTCCGAAACTTACACGAATTTTGGGCATTGCATCCCCTCACCGCTCTTTTCTATTAAAGAAGGAGTGATGCTCGATTTTATTAAATAAAAAAAGGGGGAGAAAATATAAGGAATTTTATTTTTTTAGTCATATCATATAGCTAGTACCAATAGTTTGAAATTGATCTCCAAATCCATTCTTACCGGAGCCAACTATGAATTTTGGTGTATCAAGATGAAGACATTCATCCACCTCAACAAATGTTGGGATATGGTTGAAAATGAGTTCAAAGAACAATGCTCTGGCTGCAATGAATAATTCCCATAAGAGTGTTGTCAGGGCTCGCCGAGACCAAGATCTCACAGCTACATGGCTGATCCAAAGTTGCATCGAGGAGTCTATTTTCCTGCAGATCTCAGGAGCTACTAGCACATATCAAGCTTGGACTCTACTTGCATCGGCCTACAAGGCAACTGATAAGACTGAAAACCCTAGGCCTTCAATTTAAAAGTTTGAAGATGAAAGAGTCATAGATCAGTTCATGACTAGGGTTTCAGATATTGTGACCCAATTCCAAACCTATGGTGAACCACTAGAACAAAATATCATTGTTCAAAATATTCTTTGGTGTCTCACCAAGAAGTTTGTTATGCTAGTGATTGCCATAGAAGAGGCAAAAGATCTGTCTCAGTTCACCCTAGAAGACTTGATTGGATCTCTTCTATCTCATGAAGCTCAACTCAATAAAGAAGAAGAGTCATTGAACAATGCTTTTAGCACCCAATATTCCCTCAATAGAGGTCAAGGAAAAGGAGGATGATGTAGAGGAAGAATAGGCCAAGAGCCTCCAATTGCAGAGAGCGGAACCAGTCACAGTCACAAACACTCAGATCACTCTCACAACTCTCAAGGACGGAGGGGGAGAGGCAAGAGATGGACCAATAAGTCCAATGTTTAGTGTAACTACTGCAATAAGTATGGACACTATGAATGAGAATGCAGAAAGAAGCAAGCAGACCAGAACAATAGCAAAGCAAATGTCTCCAGAGAAGAAGAAGGATCATCAGAGGTGATGTTTCTGTCTTATCAAGCAACTAAAGAACATTGTAGCTTAGATCTATGGCTACTATATAGCGGTTGCAGCAATCACATAACAGGTAACAAGTCACTATTCTCCAGTTTGGATTATGTTGTTGTCACGAATATCAAGCTAGGAGATGACTTTCTGGTTCCAACAAAAGGAAAAGGTACTATTCATGTACTTACGAAGCAAAATGAAAAGAAGTTCATTCATGATGTGTTTTATGTACCTCATTTGAATGTAAGTTTGATCAGTATAGGTCAATTACTTCAGAACAAGTATGATATTAGGTTTTATGATACATATTGTGATATCTATGATAAACCCCCCAGTAAGAGACTAATAGCCAAAATTGAAATGACCAAGACTAGAATATTTCCTCTCAGTATTAGAAGTGCCAAACTTCCACAGTATGTAGCCCATAAAGTTTCCAGTCTAGATGAATCATGGTTATGGCACTGTAGATTCAGTCATCTTCCTTTTAAGAGTCTCAATCTCCTGCAAAAACAATCAATGGTCAAAGGGTTACCGGTTATTCATGAACAATCTACACATGTGAGGATTGTATCGCTGGTAAACATCATAGGAGTTTCCCCACTTCCACGTATCGAGCCAAAGAACATCTTGAGTTAGTTCATACAGACCTCTGTGGAACCATGCAAACCCAATCCATTAGAGGTAGTTTTGTTTTTACCGTTATTGATGATTTTAGCAGGAAAACATGGATTTATTTCCTCAGGAAAAAATCAGAGACCTTCTCCAGGTTCAAAGATTCCAAGGCTCTCACTGAGAAGCATTATGGAAATTTCATTAAAATTCTTAGGTCAGATGGTGGAGGTGAATATGATTCACATGATTTTTCATGCTTCTATAAGCAGCATGGAATCCAGACACACTTCACCACTAGATACACTCCACAGCAGAATGGAGTTTCTGAACAAAAGAAATGGACTATCATGAACATGGCCCGTAGTATGTTGTCACACAAGAAGCTATTAGATGAGTATTGGGTTGAATTTGTTCCAGATGCTTAGTCTACTTTCTCAACAGATCACCCACGGTGACTGTCCAAGACAAGATTCCTGAAGAAGCAAGGAGTTGCACTAAGACTAGTGTTGCACATCTCAGAATATTTGGTAGTGTTTCTTTTGTGCATATACCTAATGAACTCGGAAGAAAAATGGATAAGAAAAGTGAGCGCTGCATTTTCACTAGTTACAGTGAACAACAAAAGGCACACAAGCTGTATAATCCTGTCACCAAAAAGTTTGTGGTGAGCAAAGACATAAAATTTATTGAAGACAAATGCTAGAGTGATCCTTTAGACATTCACCAAGAAGAAAGTTCAAATATGCCAGATCTACCTATCAGACTTCCAGGATTGGTAGTACAGCAGCAAGAAGAAACAACAACAGGAAGTCCACCACAGAACCAGAAAACCAGAAGCTTGAGAGAGTTATATGAACAAACTCCAGTTCTTGAAAAGCAACTTTAGTATGCTCTATTCTCCTTCCGACCCACATCTTTTAATGAAGCAGTGAATGATGCAAAGTGGGTAAAAGCCATGAATGAAGAGATTGATGCAATAGAGAAAAACCGGACTTGGGATCTTGTTGGCATCCCTGCAGACAAAACCAGTATTTGTAAAACCTCAAAATTTCATAAAAATTTAAAATTTTTCTTGTGACAATTAATGTTGACAAATCGTCGCTTAGAGAGTCACTTAACTGCTAACAGTTAACATTCTAAAGGTCTGATCTAGGTATTAAAACAAATTCATTTATTAATTTCTATAGTACTTTCTTTAATAACTGCCTTCAAACTTTAGTAATAAGGATCGATCTAGAAAGTAAATGGTTTGAAGTAATAAATGTAAAAATCAACTGTTTATTTAAATGTGAATGCTAGGTACTAAAGTGTGTTTCTTGCTTACTGAAGGGACTTCTTTTGTTGTGTCGAGGCTTACTTAGCTTATTGAAGCTAATGTAGTGAAATGATGATTCGTGTACAGGTCTTCTTACAGGTAAATCGTTTTCTTTCCAGATTTCAGGATCAAGATTAAAATCCTAGCTGCAAAAGTAGAAATGCTAGACTACTTGTTTAATTTAAGATTTTGATTATTTGCAAGTATCTCCAAAAACTACACTTTTCATAAATCCACTGCTATAAAATAAATTAATATGTCACCTAAAACAATGCATTAATTCTTTTCTTTACAAGCTTAGTGTAAGCTATATAGAATTTTATAAAGTTAACTGATAAACAAAACAAGCATACAATGAAAAGAGAAAGAATCGCTTAACCTTAAACTATATCCATAGGTTCTTCCTATATAAATTATAGTTTTTGAGTTATTCGAGATATAATCATTTTTAGATATGAACTTGAGGTACCAGGTTTTATACAACTAACAAACTTTTGAAGGTGACTATACCAACATTTTAGCTAAGGTTCTAAGTTATGATGTGCATATATATTTAACATATTTGTATGTTTCTAATGCACATATATATATATTAATAATCTGTTAAAAAATTTATAAGCTAGCACAATATTTATGGAAATTACTATGCAACAATTTACCCAGTTCGTAATGCAGGCTAAAAAAAACACCACGACAATGGACTATAGAGAAACTCGTCCAGAACCCACAAGATTAAACTCTTGGTGGAATCCACATGTGATAAGGTTATTGGTTAGGGTTTTAAATGTGTAACCCTCACTTATGAGTCAACCCAGCCCTAAAAATTGCTCATTTCTTCATTTTTCTCGTTGTCGTGAGACCGAGCCGACAGGCTCATGACCCTTGGACCTCTGTTGCCAAAAATGATCCTTTACGACTCTTAACCCTGAATACAAGCGAGCTAAACCTCATTGAACTTCATGGGTGGCTTCAGGAGATAGATCTCGATATTGGTCTTCGTGGTGCGAGTTATCAGTAGATCTCTTGGCTTCTGCTTGAGGTTTTTACGATCCATCGTTATTTTTTCATGCTAAGGTCGTAGACTAAGAGTTTCTTTTAAAAGGTGGCTCGATACCACGGTACATTTGCCAGGATTTGAATGATTTTCAAAACAGTGGTGGTGACAAAAAGAAACAAACTAAAGGTAACTACTATTACATCCTGCAAATTTTAAATATTTTCACAGTAAGAAGGTATCCTTTTTTTTATAAGAAACAAAAAACAAATCAAACTTGGTTGTGCAGGCATTACTACGGCTGGCACCCGTCCTTCCAAAGTCAACAAGAAGGGGGTTTGATTGGGAAAAGAAGAGTGTTCGAGCTGTTGTTGTCGACTTGGTAAGCCTCGGTCTTACCACCTAGGTTTCTCCCTTTGGCGAAGAAAAGGGTTTTGTTGGCGCAGAAGGTAGTGACTTCTTTTGTTTACTGTAATTTTTATTTTTTAACAGGCTGTAAGGCCTTAACTCTGTTAAGATATACTGTGTTTAAAAGAAAACATGCTAGGGTTTTCTTTGCAGACTTGTATTGTTGGGTAACAATTTATAATTCGTTTGGCTCAACTGCTCCGGTTGTTTAAGGATTGTTAATGGATAAAACGTTTGGGTTTTAAAAACTTGTTTTGTTTTTAATAGATTTTAAAGTCTAAAGTATTTATGTTTTCGGTTCTAAGATGTTTATGTTTTGAATTAATTTGTAAATTACTTAATAAGATTATCGATTTTGATAAATTACTTGCGATTCTAAACTGGAAAAGCATTTGGCATAGAACGATTTTTTATTGGAAAATATCTTGGTGAGGATGTGAACTCTGTAAATTTTATTTGTGTAAAGCTTCATTGTTTAAAAAGGTAAAATCAACTATTAATACCAGAATAATTTCAAGTGACTTTGTGCATTCGAAAACTGAGGGTTTGAATCGATGACCCTAGCTTGATTTATTAAACTTGGTTTAATTTAATAGATTTTACCCCTGTAGTGTAAATTTTCAATGGATATCTTATATATATATATAGAGTGAGACTTTGGAGGAAAAGCTATGCTTTGAAAGGAAAAGAAAATAACGTGTTTTTCATCACAGGTTCTTTTTTTTTTATTTAAACCCTCCATTATTTGGTTATGTTTACTATTAATTATTTGATATTTGATATTTTATTTATAGTGTTACTGCAATTACATAATTGTTATTTGTAAACCTAAATTATTATTATAATTTTCTTATATTGTTGACATAATCTATAGTTTTTTCTATTTATATTATTTTTCTGTTCTGTAATAGTTAATAATTATGTTTATATACTAGGTTAAGCCTTACATATAATAATTTTTACTGTTTTAAAATAACACAGTTACACAAACTGTGTATTGGTTTTCTTTTAGTAAACATTCTCTTAAAGTACTTTATGGTTATAAATTAAACAATTGTAAATTTAACTAAACTTCTTAAATATAGGAATTCTTTCATTAAACATTTCTAGGTTTTCTTTTAGTAAACATTCTCTTAAAGTACTTTATGGTTATAAATTAAACAATTGTAAATTTAACTAAACTTCTTAAATATAGGAATTCTTTCATTAAACATTTCTATAAAGATTAACACTAAAAAGTAAATCATCAGATTCCTACATATCTTGATTCGATTTATTCATCAAACTTAATCCCATCTATTGTACTAGAGTACTACCTCCTCATAGGTGTGGAAAAATACAGTCAGATAATCCATTAATCAGTAAAATTAAACTAATCCTAATCATTTACTCTAATACATATTTAACCAGAAATTTCTTTTCTATGTTTGAAGAATAAAAGATTTAACTAACTAATTTTTAAATTAAAAAAAAAACAAATGAAGCAGTCATATAAATACATTAACTCCTAAATTCATATGTTCCAGTTCCTATGCTTGCATAGAGAAAATTAAATTACATTTAGAACCTAGTAATATAGCCGAGGAGACAACAACTTAAGGAGCTCGTTCCTCCCAAACAACTTCTGAAGACAACTGAGCTGCAAATCTTAGGACCCCGAGCCTGTCTACTGGTCCACCTGGTTGAAAGTGATGGGTGAGAGAACAGGTTTAGAAACCCCTACAACTCCACAGAGTAATAGTAATACTTCTTCCTATAACAGTAGGAACTCAGGCAAAACAGTTGCACTAGTTAGGTAAATCAGCAATTTTCCATTCAAACACTTCTGCATGTCCCCTCCATCAAATCTCTTGTGCACAAATTTCACTCAGAAATTTCACAAGTAAAGATTGAACAGCCTTAGTTGAATTCAATGGGTAGTTTTATCAGCATGCCTAGGTCTTTTGGGTCAGTTTTTCACTTAATGAGTCACCTGCTCTTGTTCCACTTTCTTGGGGAACATGACCACGAAAATAGGAAATTTTCCTCCTGCAATAGCTAGAAGTAGTTTGAGGATGTTGCCAAGTGTCAATTTCCTCTCAACCTAGCCTATTCCACCAAGTCACCAATAGACACTCATTCAACAGCCTCATTAAGCTGTTGTCTCATCTTTTATTCATTAATTAATAAAATATCCAACAATTAAATACAATTATCATTAACCCCACTAGGTCAATAATTACAAACTTTATAATAAAATTAAAGCATAATGTCTTCTCAAACATAAAATGTCTTTGCAAATCTGGGGTATGTGATAGTATTGGAGTCAAATGGGTCTATAAGTCCAAAATGAATTAAAAAGGAGAACTTGAAAATCACAAAGAAAAGTTGGTTGCCAAAGGATATGCACAAAAGTGTGGTGTAGATTATGATGAAACATTTTCTCTTGTAGCAAGGATGGATACCATCAGAGTTGTACTTGCCACTGCAACACAAAATCAATGGCATGTGTATCAAATGGATGCGAAATTTGTCTTTCTTAATGGATTTCTTGAAGAAGAAGTTTATACTGTCAAAGGTCATGAAGATAAAGTGTATAAACTGAAAAAGGCCTTGTATCATCTAAAACAAGCTCCATGAGCTTGGTATAGTAGGATTGACTCCTACCTCATCAACAATGCTGAAGGTTTCAGCAGAAGCAACAATGAGCCCACTCTGTATGTCAAAACAGAGCAAGGTAAAATTTTGATGGTACGTCTTTATGTGGATGACATGATTTACACTGGTAATTTGATGCTTGAATATTTCAGGACAGACATGAAAAATGAATTTGAAATGACTGATTTAGGACTAATGAAGTACTTCCTTGGTCTCGAAGTTACTCAAACTGCCCAAGATATTTTTATTTTCCAGCTTAAGTATGCTACTAATGTTTTGAAGAGATTCAGAATGGATAAATGTAAACCAGTAGAAACCCCCATAGCTCTTGGCACCAAGTTAACCAAGAATGATGATGGACCAGCAGTAAATGCTACACTCTATAAACAAATGGTAGGCAGTTTAATGTATATGACTACTAGTAGACTTGATTTGATTTTATGGAGTGTCCCAAAGACTCTCACTGGAAAGTTGGAAAATTAATTCTGAGATATGTTGCAAGCACATTTGCATATGGCCTCTGGTACACTCATACACCATAGAGTACTCTCATAGGGTACACTGATAGTTATTTTGAAGGTAGTCTTGATGATAGGAAAAGCACATCTAGTTATGCTTTCCATTTGGGTACAAATCTGATCTCTTGGGCATCTCAAAAATAACCCATTGTCAACATCTCTTGTGCAGAATATGTAGCAGCCAACATAGCAGCTTGCCATGCAGTTTGGCTAAGAAGACTTTTAAAGGATATGGGACACACTGTAAAAGATCCCACTTCTATTTTCTGTGATAATAGCTTTGCAATACATTTGTCTAAACATAATGTATTTCATAGAAAAAACAAACGCATTGACACTCGCTATCATTCCATTCGTGATTTAGTCAATAATGGACGAATTTCCTTAATGTTTTGTGGTTCTAAGGAGCAGCTGGTTGAACATGTTCACCAAACCATTGGGAACATCTCCATTTGTACATCAGAGAAGGCATTTAGGCATAGACACTGCTGAAGATGTACTACCAGTTGAGATTAAGTGGGTGTGTTGAAGAATGTAATCTAACCTGTAGTTAGTTAGTGAGTTAGGTGGCTCATGGTGTTTTCTGAACTATGGAATTCACCCATAATATTGATATTATGTATTTCCTATTTATACTCAGTACTAAGTATAATAGTAAGAAGGCAATCAATCTACGCATAATGCTTATGTCTGCTTCATTGTTTTATTTTACAAAATCTATGAGAATATAAAGTTGTTCAGCCTGATTATAGACTTACATGATCTGTAGTTCCACTGTCTGATTCTAATAAACTGTGCAAATTTGTCCGACAATGAGCTTAAAACGATGGGATTTATTGTCGCCATTTCGGCCTTGTTCAAAATCGCTAAGATTAATCCAATCGCCGTTACGCAAAGCAAGACCAGGATCACATTCCTCGCCTCGTTGTGATAGAACACCATGGAATTACGCCTTAATTTCTTTCCTTCTAATCCTATTTGCAGCCTTGAATAAACATAGCAATATATGTTCCTGTTACAAGACGTTCAATATTCCCTGCTGAACAATTTTGGGTTACATCATTTATACTCTGCTCCTTCGACTTCTCAGCCGAGCATGAGGATTTGATAAAAATATGTGGGTGTTACACTAACATTGAGTAATAGAACTCCATTCAAACAGAGTAATAGAACTCAATTCAATCAAAGAAACATTGAGTACTAGCACTCCATTCAATCAGAGAATCAGAGAAATGGTTGAAATCATTTACAGAGTAAAACTAAAAGAGTTGACTGTTCTGATTTTTTAACCATAGAAACAGTAACTTTTCAAGAGTATATTTGACATATCCAACAACTTGCAAATCAGATATATCAATAACTTGGTACTTAGCAGAGGTAGAGATGTTCTCAGTGGATAGGCTTCTATTTAAGAGGTTACCTACCCTTCAAACCACCTAAACTTATCTCTATTGCAGATTCCCTGCATCCAACAGCCAAAAAGCAGAGTCAACAATTGACTTTGCTCCTTGCCCGTTGAATGGAGGGAATCTGCAATCGAAATAAGAATGGTCCTTCAAACCTTGTTACAATAAGCCAAACAACTTTACCCAGATTTTAAACGTGTAACCTCAATGAGAAGACCTAAGGTTACTTCCTCGGCCAAAGCTTATCGTCAGAAGTTAATGGAACACGCATTCTAATATAAAAACTATTTGACGGATCTCAAGCATTTCAATATATGATCGAGTCTTTGCAATAATACCGGAGTTATATATCAGAATAATAACCGGTGACCCCTCGATTGGTATCAGCCATCTTTCTTGACGTTGATTTTGCCAATTAGATTATAGCAACTTCTCGCTTCGCTCATCTTCTTTTTCTATAACTAAACTTTCCATTTTTTTATTTTGGTTGGCGTTGTGTCAAACCGAATGGGACACGTTCTTTGGCGATTCTCCTTGTATGGGAATACATTTTTAATATGCATCAAATTTTTATTTTTTTTAATAATATGGTTGACGTGAGGCCAAGGTCCAACATGGGACGTGTTCTTCTCGCGATTCTGTTTATATGTGAATAATTATAACCTTAGATATGCTTCAAGCTCTCAATATTTTATTACAAGAGGCTCGTTTGACCAGAAAATTTATGCTTGATAAAGAAATAAACTAGTACTGCTACAAAGCATCATGTAGGAGGTATCTATGTATCAGTTATGAATGTATTAATTATTTTTTATATTCTAGTTTTAAATAGTTATTTAAGTTAAATTTGTAATAAATACTAACAGAAAATTTATTCTTGATAAAGAAATAAACTATACTGTTACAAAACAACATGTAAGGGTATCTATGTATCAGTTATGAATGCATTAATTATTTTCTATTTTCTATTTTTTATTTTTTTAATAAATATTCTAAAATTATTAGAATCATAAATATTGTAAAATTGAATTTTAGAATGTATAGTGTATATAAAGAAGAGATATTTTGATTAATTTATGACTAATAAATATTTATATATCACAAGTTAAGTTTTTTTGTGCATAGTTAAAACTTAGTTATCAATATATATAGAAAGAGAGAGAGTATAGTTGTCACATCCTCATACAATCTAGAAAAATTATACTTGGTTATTCTACCTCAAATTCTAAAATATAAACACTTAAAAGATATGATAATAAATAAGTTCTTTTCATTTTCAATTTCTTAATATCACAAAGATATATATATACACAATAAGAATATATGAAAAAATATATAAATTCATATGAAATTGAATGTTATCTTTATTGCATCTCATTAGGGAAATCTAAAAACACTTATAAACCATTTTAAACCATTCATTATTATGTATTTTTTTTAAATTTGATTCTACCATAATATGTGTTTTTCCATACAAAATGAACTTTTTTTTATTGTATAAAATAAAAAATTATTAACTTTCTTTATATAATATCATTATAAAAAACAATTAAACGTGGACCCATGGAATATGGTTTCAACTATTAATATTGAGGAATCAACCATAAATTTGGTTAGAAAATTTGATCATTTTTATTAAATTTATAAAAAAATTGCAATACCTAAATATAACATATAACTCTTATTTTGAAACTCAAGTGATAACCAACTATTTTTAAATACTTTGAATTAAACCAAAAAAATTAAATTATTTACTAAACAAATTCTCATACCAATAAAACTTTCAAAACCTCTCAATTTTGTTATTAAAAAAAACTAAATTTATAAAAATAAGTAATGGAATGATTCATATTAATCAAAACTCTTAGAAAAATAAGTCAAAACAAATTCAAATTTGATCACTCCTCGAAAGCAAAACTTCAAAAAAAACCCTTGGTATTTTTGGTCCATAACCTTGGTCTCAAGCCATATCATCTTCCATGTCGCCATGTCATCCTTTATTTCCTTGAGCTCAACCATCTTATTTCTTTGGCTCCATTAATGTTCCATCAATACCTTGCCTATGAGGGATTTAATTGACTGGTGCAAATAAAGAGATCAAGGGTAAAGAGTCATCTTCAAGCACGTATCTCTAGGATCTTATACCCAATCTACCATGTCTTCAAATTCCTCTATATGCTGGAATGTTTCGTAGGTCACCCTTATTTCCTACTTGGCCTTAGCAATTTCCTTCTTAACCTCCGTGGGAATACTATCCTCGTAGTATCGAAATGAGGCAATGGCTCTTCAGAGATCCTTGATGGGTAGACGAAGAGCCTCCACCTTCTTGTCTTTCTTTTTTAACTACTATGAGAGTTTATGCAACCACAGAGGTTTACTAGTGAGGCAATATCATATCATGTCTATTCATATTAAGGGTTTTAATACCCTTAAAAACGTCAAAAATATATTTCCTCGTATTAAGGGGTCAAGGGAGGACTTTAATTTGACATAGTAATATAAATATTGGGGGTTATTTTATTTGGGTGGTCTCATGAATAACCCCCAAATAATGGGATACATTCATACCTCCAAATCATGGGTTCAATTCATACCTTAAAATCGTTGGTTGGATTCATATTAGTCCTAGGTTTTGCTAAGGAATAAACCTCCAAATCGCAGGCTAGATTCATACCTCCAAACAATGGGATGGATTTATATGAGTCCTAACTTCTCCTAAAGAAGAACGTCCAAATCGTAGGCTAGATTTATACCTCCAAATAATTCAACTTATAAAGTCTTTATTTTTTAGAATAATTTTTTATGTTGGGGTTTAGGTGGGTATTGATATTTAATCAAACCTTGATCCACAACAACCAAGAAAAGTGAGATCAATCTTTCTTGGTTCAGTAGAACCAAGAGAAATTAAATCAATCTTTTTTGACTAATTATTTCTTTCAACCTTTTGTATCTTCTATTAAGATATATTTGGAACATTCATAATTGTAATTTCAACTTGTATATGCAAGGCATGAGTCTTAATCTTGTATTGGAACTGACATGAACATAGAAGAAAATCTAAATCCTTATTTACATGCCCTATGTGTTATTCATTATCATTAAATGGTATCATATAACACTATCTATGTATATTTATAATTATTGCATGCTTGAAATTTAACAACGGATACTTTTCCCTCTCTTGTAAAGAAAAAAAACTAGACTCTAACCTAAGAAAAGGGAACTAAATGTCGTTAATTGTCGTTAATTCCCTTTATTGTAAGAATAAATGTACATGAAGTGGAGACAATTCATTGCATCGTGTGAATGGCCCAAATCCAAGCTATGCACATTATCATATCTTGTTATCGGAAAGTAAGAGGAATTTTTCTAGACAATTCATTGCATCGTGTGAATGGCCCAAATCCAAGCTATGCACATTATCATATCTTGTTATCGGAAAGTAAGAGGAATTTTTCTATGTTTATTTGATTTCAAACATCAATGATGTTTGTTTTGATAAGAAGGTATGGAAGTCCATCCACGAAAGGGTTTTAATTTTGAATTTTTATGGAGTTTAATATATTAAGATTATAGAAAACATGTTCTCTCTATGGATATACTTGTATTTAAACGATATAAAATCGATACATTGGCAAGCTGTAGTGTGAAACATCTGCAATTCTCATATTTTCTAAGCTTTGCATTAACTATTGGACTATCAATATTTTACATTCTTTGTTACCTTCATCTCTTTATTGGGTTTTCTTTTAAGCACTTTTCCTTTCTCATTACTAATTTGTGGGGTCTTCCACTATCCAACGCTACAAATTGATCTCTCTATCCTGCAATCCTAGTGGGATCATTATTAGCATTATACTATTATTTAATTTGGCATCATATTTGCTTATACTAAGATGTGTTAAGGATCATGTTTGTTACACCTTGATAATATCATGGGGGCTTCACTTGTTGACCAATATCATAGCACGTTAGTTCATATTGTGGGTTTTAAAATTGTCAAAAATCAAACCAATATATTGCATGTATTGGGGGGATGAGGGGTTTAAGGTGGGGGACGGTAGGGTGGTTTATAAGGATTGGGGTATAGAAAAAGGCCAGGGAGAGGTTTTAGGTATTGGGAGGGGGTTTCAACAAAAAGAGTTTGGTTCAATATCTACCAAAATTAAGGGGTGAGAATTTTGAGTGAAGTCCTCGTGGATAATATGATATAAAGGGGGTATTAAAAATGGGTTGGTAAAAATGGATACCTACAATATGTGAAACTAGGGATTTTCTTAATTAGAAAAGTATATTAGAAGAGGTTAAACAATACAATTTTAGGAAGCATTTTCAAATATTTTATGAAATTAGGGATATTCTTTAATATCTTTTGAACAGTCATGCTATAACAAGCTCACTGACTGAACCTCCCTATATACAACCCCTCCCTATTGTGAAACAAAAACATAAAAAAGAAAGACGTGAAAAAGAGAAAACCCAAAACCATAAACTAATGAAAACCAACCATAAACAAACAAACAAAAAAGTCAAACAAAAAAACAAAACAAAAAAACCAACCATAAACAACAAGAGATATTCAAGCCATCCCTTGGTCATATAGTTAACCTTATTCTCATACACCATAATTCCAACAACTTTTTGGTATGCGCCAGCTTAGAACTACACTAATTGCTTTCATTCCAAAGTACCTTTGCCTCGCGAACTCTCCAAACCATAATCACATAACGATTTCATTTTCATCATAGTGAATTCACTCATTCCGTGGAAGATTGCATTGCGTCATTAGCACAATGAATAGTCTGTGCCCTTTGCCATGAGTTTGACACCATATTGAGAGAATTTGATTTAGAGATTAATTTTTATTTAGTGTTTTTAAAGTCTTTTATAAAAATTATTGATTTTTGGGAATGTAAGAATTAGTTGTATAAAAGAATTAGATTCATAAAGATGTGTCATAAAATCCAAGGACACCATAGTTCATTTGTACACAAAATACTACTATCAAAAACATAATTTAACCCTGTGAACAAAGTGGCTGATAGTTAGTATAAACAATAATAAGGATCTGCCAATATAGTGGTAAAGAAATATTTGGACATGATGAAGGGCCATCTCACAAACCAGAAATTGGAATTTGCCAAAGAGATAACCATTTAAAAGCCTATTTACGGCATTGAACCATGAACAAATCAGTGCTGGGATTCCACTATATGGTGGAAATTCAGTTGGGCACAACGTATGTTTGGTGTTGATTGTTTAAGTCTAAAGATGTGTGTATATCTTATATTTTCAAACATATATTCTTAACTATATCTAGATTTGAATTTCTTAGTAAGAAAAAACATGTTCTTATAGATTTACTAATGTTTTTGCTATTTTTTGTTTGAAAATGTAAGAGATCTATACTTTCCATTTCTAAACGTAAACTAGCAACTGAAATAACCTTTGAACTGCATCGCTATATATGAAAATATAAAAGCACAATGCTATGTATGAAAATATAAAACATCCATGTAAGATTCAGTAATTTATTAACCCTGTGCTGTGTGTTTTATCCCTAAACATGGAGCCATCAACACTTTGATGGCTCTGCATAGTATTCACATATCACATATTCAAATCTATGAGAATAGTTGATGGCTTTGCATAGTATTCACATATCACATATTCAAATCTATGAGAATATAAAGCTGTTCAGAGATTATAGACTTACATGATCTGTAGTTCCACTGTCTGCTCCTCTGATTTTATAAAACTGTGCAAATTTGTCCGAAAATGAGCTCAAAACGATGGGATTGATTGTCGCCATTTCGGCCTTGTTCAGAATCGCTAAGATTAATCCAATCGCCGTTACGCAAAGCAGGACTAGGATCATAATATTCCTCGCCTCGTTGTGATTGACCGCCATGGATTTCCACCTTAATTTCTTTCCTTCTAATCCTATTTGCAACCTTGAATAAACATAGCAATATATGTCGACGTTAAATATTCCCTGCTGAACAATTTTGGGTTACATCATTTATACTCTGCTTCTTCAACTTCTCAGGCGCTATCTTTTGAGTTTGTTATAACAGGTTAATGAGCAACTTTACTTCGTCAATTTTGAACCTAGTCGCTATTTTGAACATATAACCTCTTAAAAAAGATAACACAAATTCTTAACTATTAAACCCACTCAAATACTCCTACATGTATAAAGAAAATGAAGATTTGATAAAATATATAGCTGTTACACTACTCCATTCAATCACATAAACATTGAGTACTGGAACACCATTCAATCACAGAAATTGTTGAACGCGTCTATACACTAAAAAACAAAAACTGGCGCCGGGACTTGAACGTCAGAAGTGGGGAGACCGAAGGTTGCTTCCTCAGCCAAACCCTAACGTCAGAAGTTAAATGGAACACGCATTCTAATATAAAAATTATATGACGGACTATGAGGAATCTCAAGCATTTCAATATATGATCGAGTCTTTAGTTATATATCAGAATAATACCCGGTGACCCCTCGATTGGTATCAGCCAATAGCAACTTCTCGCTTCGCTGATCATCTTCTTTTTCTATAACTAAACTTTCCATTTTTTTAATTTGGTTGGTGTTGTGTCAAACTTAATGGGACAAGTTCTTTGGCGATTCTCCTTGTATGGGGATATGGGAATATATTTTTAATATGCATAAAATCTCCTTTTTTTAATAACTTGTTTGGCGTGAGGCCCAGGTCAGTTTATTTAATAACTCGGTTGGCGTGAGGCCAAGGTCAGTATGGGACGTGTTCTTCTGGCGATTCTGTTTATATGTGAATAATTATAACCTTACATGTGCTTGAAGTTCTCAATATTTTATTTCAAGAAGAGGTTCAGGTTCGTTTTAGGGTTGAAATCGTAAGTTAAAAAATAACACTTATCTCTATAAAGCATTATTTAGGAGGTATTCATGTATGTTATTTATGTATCAATTATTATATATATTTTTATAATTGTTTAATTTGAATTTGTAATGACTATCATAAAATTAATCTGGACAATATATTTATGTCGTACTTATATAATCTAGAAAAAATATTGATACTTGTTTATTTTAAAATCTCAAATAAATACACCTACAAATATAAATTATTTTTTACCATAAACTGTTTCATAAAATATATTATGATTGTTTTAAATTTTTTACCATAAACTGTTTCATAAAATATATTATGATTGTTTTAAATTTTTTGATATTATAATATTGTTATTATAGATTGATCTTCAGTCTTAATTTATTATGAGTTTATAAAAGACAAATTTATGAAGATGTAACTTTTTAAATATTTTATCTTTTATTAAAATTTTATGTATCAACTCTATATTAAATACTCCTTTATATATGTTATAAAATATGATTATGATGCAATATTAGCCCAGCAGCTGTACCGTAATAGAGAATCGATCCGGTCTGTCTGGTTGATGCGGTGTAAGTGCCCCTTCGGCAAAGCAAATAACTGAATCTTTTAACTCGTTGAATAGAAACTGAAGATGGTATAGTTGGAGAGAATGTAGATAATTTAAATGAATTTGTAAATAATAAAAACCAATATGATGGTGATTGAAAGGATTATTAATGACAATGATGGAGTTGGCGATGGCCATAATTATCTTAGAATTGAGTTAAATTATATAATATCTATAACGGTTGACATTTTGATAATTTTAATATTTTGTAAATTATTGTATAAAACTTTGTTTTATGAAATAATAAAATTATTAAAACCATAAGTAGTGTAGAACTGAGTTTTAAATTTTAGTTTGTATCTAGCATGCATAAAGAAGAGATCTTTTGACTAATTTATGATTAACGAATATCAATAGAATATAAGTTAGGTTTGTTTTTTATGAGAAAGAGTAGTTGTTTTATCTTTTTTATAATTTAGAAAAAATATAGGTGTTTGTCCATTTCAAAATTTCAAATAAAAACATCTATAGTTAATATCCTCCATGCAAACTAACAAGAAATATGTTACGACTAAGAAATAGATTTGCATGAGTAAGAATGGTAATTTATAAATAGGAAAAGAAAATATTTAATAAATAAAATCATTGTGTTTACATTAAGAAGTATGACCGGGAAAAGTACATTACATTATATTATATTATATTATTACTATTGGAAAACTTGTGCGCGTTATAGAACTACAAAATGCACACGTATTATAGAACTACAAAACGTGTGTGCGTTATAGAGCTAAAAATATACCACTATATGTAATATGTCAAATGTATGGATAATAGTTTATAGGGGGTGTGTAAGGGTCAAGGCCTACGAGGATGTTGGAAGTTCAGGTGGGGATGGTTAATAGTTGAGAGGGGGTGGGGAAGGGTCAAGGGCCTAGGAAGATGTTGGAAGTTCAAGTGGGGATGGTTAATAGTTGAGAGGGGGTGGGGAAGGGTCAAGGTCCTAGGAGGATGTTGTAAATTCAAGTGGAGAAAGATGAATGGAATGGGAACATTATGGGTTACAAGGGTGAAGGGTTGTGGGGATTGAGAGAATTATTAGGAGGAGAGGAGGTGTTGAAGACATATAGGGTTATAAGCAGTACACAAGACTTGAGTGATGAAGGGGGATAAGGTGGAGGGGAGGATGTGGGTGATGGTTTGATGAGAGAGGGGATTGGTGAATGGAAAGGTGGATATGGATTATTAGAGGAGGAATAGGATGTGTTGGAGGAGAGAGGCAAAGGAGGGGTAAATTGAAGAGATGGGAACGAGATGCGATAAAACAGAGAATAGGGGTGATAATGAGGTAGGGGGTTGGGGAGAAGGGATAAGTTGAAAACATAGAGAGAGAGAGAATGGTGTGGAGAGAGTGTGGGATAGAATAAGATAGAGAGGGAGGAGGGGGGTGAGGGAGGGATGGAGATAGAGTGAAGGAAAGAGATATTGAGGGAGTGATAGAAGGTGTGTGTGAGAGAGAGGGGTGGCGTGGGGGTATACACAAGGAGAAAAAGGGGCAGGTTCACACATGTAGAGAGAGAGAGAGAGAGAGAGAGATGATGTCAAAGACAGACAGTGGAGGGTTGAGAGATGGAGAGAGAGGGAGGTTGTAAAAGAGAGAAACACGAAGAGGGAGGGGTGAAAAGAGATAGGGAGGGAGTGATACAATTTGAGACAGCGAGAGAGAGAGGTATAATGGAACAGAGGGTTGGTAATTAAGGGAGAAGGGAGGGAGATATTGATAGAGGGAGGTAAATAGAAGGTGGAAAGAGAGGGAGAGACAGAGGGAGTTTGTGAGATAAGGGGGGGCACACACATAGACACACACACACAAATATTATGTGGGAGAGAGGGGGATAGGTGAATGACAGAGGGAGAGGGGGAGGGGTGAGAAATAGAGAGAGAGTGATGTAGGGAAGGATAGTGAGGGAGGTATAGAGAAGGTGGAGAGAGATTATGATATATAGGAAGTGAGGGAGGCACACACACACACCAATAGGTTGTGTGGAAGAGAGGGAGGGAGGGATGAGCGACAAAGAGGGAGGGGGGTGAATGATATAGAGAGTGATATGGAGGGAGGGATAGCGAGGGAGGTATATAGAAGGTGGAGAGAGACTATGAGAGAGGGAGCGTGAGGGAGTGACACACACAAATAAATATATAAAGAGAGAAGGGGGGGACACACACACAAAGAGAGAGAGAGAGAGAAAGAGAGAGAGAGAGAGAGAACGGGGGGGTAAGTGATAGAAAGAGAGGGGGGTTAGTGATAGAGAGAGAGTGGTGGAGGGAGAGATAGTGAGAGAGGTATAGTGAAGGTGGAGAGAGGTTATGAGATAGGGGGATGAGGGAGGGACACATACACACACACACACACATATATATATATAGAGAGAGAGAGAGTGGGGGAGGTGTGAGAAACAACGAGAGAGGGGGGAGAAATAGAGAGAGAGTGATGTAGGGAGGGATAGTGAGGGAGGTATAAATAAGGTGGAGAGAGGTTTTGAGACTCTGGGGAGTGAGGGAGGGACACACATGGCACACACACACACACACACATAGAGAGAGAGAGAGAGGGAGGTTATGAGAGAGAGAAGGGGGAAAGACACACACATACACATAGAGATAGTGAGATATGGAAATACAAAGGCAGGGAGGGCCAATGAGTAAGGCATATAAGGATAGTGAGTAAGGCACATGTGTATCCATAAATGAAAAAAATATTATTTAGGTATCGAGACTTGGATTTCTTCCCTTGACCATGTTGAGGCCTTAATACCCATATCCAATGCTCAAAACCTCTTAAAGGCATGTGCATATTTTCTTGGAGACCAAGCATACCTTGAGTAGGTCATCTGTGGTGCTTTGAGGAATTGTTCATTAACATGGGTGCCTCAAATATTCCATTATGGCCTAAGGAATGAGCATATTCCCTCAATCATGTCTCATAGGTCCCATACCTGCCGCTCAAAACCACCTAATTCTACTAACATCCATTTTTATGGTCCAAATATGTCTATGAGATGCCATGTGTGATTTTTTAAGGCATCCTTCCTATCCCTATATGCCTAGAAGATTTAGTTAGGGCCTAAGGCCATAGTTTCCTCCCTTGACCATGTCCATGGCCTTGAGATGCATACCTAGTGCTCAACAAATGATGATGGAATTCATATCCATATTAAGATTCACATGATTCATTTTCAATGTCATGTGTGGTGGTTGGAGGCATCAATTTTGGCCCTAAATGGTTAACAACTTCCTTTAAGGCCTAAGGACCAAGTGTTTCCCCCTACCCATGTGAAGGATCCTAATATCTATACTTAGTGCTAAAAATGTTCTAACGGAACTATTATCCCCATTTAAAGGTAAATGAAACCATGGAAGGATATATTGAGGTTGTTCAACACATCATTCTTGTCTCTAGATGGATAGAAGCATATTCTAGGGGCTAAGGCCTAGGTTTCCTCCCTTATTATGTCTAAGGTCCCAAGACACATACATAATACTTAGAAACCCCTAATGGCTCCCATATCCCCATTCAAAACAAAACTATTAACATGAGAATTCATCTATGGTGATTCAAGGTGTCATTCATGGACCATGAACCCTAAAATATGGGTTACAACCTAAAATTAAAGCTTTATGTACCAACCATGATTAACACCTTATCCTCCATATCTAATGCTAAAAAAATCCTAATCATGACCATATCCCAACTTAAAGGTTGAGGATACCCTTAAGAGATCATGTGTGTTTGTTCAAGGTGTTGTTCTTGGCCCTATATGTCTATAGGAATCCTTTAGGACCTAAGGACTAGGTTTCCTCCCACAACCATGTCTACGGATATGTTTCTAGTGCTAAGACAATTCTAATGCACTGCATATTCTATCTTAGATGCAAAATATCACATACGAACATCCTATGTGTAGGTTCGATGCCTTGTTCATGGACCTCAAGCATTAAAATCTACCTTTAGGACATAATTCTTGAGTTTCCTGCCTCAAGCATACTCAAGGGACTATGACACATACTTAGTTCTCAAAACCTTCTAATGGTGTCCATATTACAACACAAAGAAAAATTATGCTCTTGGGAGGTTAGGCATGGTTGTTTGAGATGTTGTTCTTAATGATGCTAAAACATTACTATAGGTCCTAAGTCTTGATGATGCAAACTATTGTTTTTATTCATTTCCCTAGCCATGCACTAAAACCATTTTTTGTGGTTCTCCATAACTCGTATATGTTTTGTAATTATAAAACGTGTGCCCATTTTGTAACTATAAAATGCATGCACATTTTTCCTAGCCTAACCTATGTGTCATATGACATGTCAGGATCGAGATTAACCAAACTAAGCATTACATAACGTGAGCCCATTGTGTTTTTATGTATCATGAGCGTGTTTCCAAAAAGTAGGATTACATCTAAAACATCCCTCAAATTCTTTCACGCACCCAACAACAAGGTCTAGAAATAATAGATCAATGCAATGGGTTGGAAACAAAAGCACCCAGTTTCCTAGTTTGACTAGCTTTGCCTTATCCATAGAAAAGCAAAATAAAGCAGAATCTATTGTAAAGTGTTGTATACTAATTTTGGATGGTCAAAAGGTGGTTAAGATCAACCCAAAATTAGAAATAAATCATTCCTATGATATAGATGACATGTATTGACTTTAAGGTGTAAGTGGATGCCAACTAATTAAGCTAGTGGGTGAATAATTAATCAAATAATGATTAATTATTTTATCCTAAATTATGAGTGGGTTTAATATATTCCAACACCCACCTATAAGTCTGACTTTATGATGGTATGACAAAAAAAATAGATGCATACCCGGTGGTCCCAGCGGCATTCACAATCTCACAATAAGCCTCGGGGATAAATCCCAGTTCATAGTATCTTCAAATGGGAAACCTCCCCAGAAGAGAAAGAACAATTAGTATTTAATAAAAACTTTAAGATTGAAAGGAAGGACTTTTTGGTCTTAGAGGCAAGTTTGGAAATTATCACATGGAATACATGCTTTATATATGTAATTACAATGCCAGAACTCGTTTCAAGCCCTTGTTAGCTCCCGTACCTTGGACCCACCACCCCACTTGGATTGGATTGCAACAACCAACCCTTTTAGCCCTGAAGCTGCACAAGATAGAAGTAAGATTAGAGGAAATTTCAACTCAAAATGGGCCTCCTAAAAAGAATTAATAAAATAATAGTTAAAATAATAAAATAATATTTATTAATTTTGGAGGAAGAAAAGAAAAAACTACTTTTTTGTTTGTATTTTTAACATGTATCCCTGTGTTTTTACTCAAATTTTGATCGGGAGAGCTCGTTGGATGCGGACTTAAATTTCGTATCCAACGAGTACCCACTCAACATACTTTTGACGGACCCCGCTACCCCAAAAACAAGAAATATCTGAAAAAACATGATGATGATGTCATCATCACGTTTTTTCAGGTATATCTTGTTTTTGGGGTAGCGGGGTCCATCAAAAGTATGCCGAGTGGGTACTTGTTGGATGTGGAATTTAATTCCGCATCCAACGAGCTCTCCCAATCGAAATTTGAGTAAAAACACGGGGAGATATGTTGAAAATACAAACAAAAAAATAGCTTTTTTATGATACCTATCCCCAAATTTATATTAAAAAGGTGTTTAAGACCTATACGGTATTTCAAATTTAAATCAATTTCATTGGCTAACACATGATGACATGGAATTTGAATCAAAGTTAAAAGGCCCATTTTGAGTTGAAATTTCCTCTAATGGTAGGTTTACAGGGTGTATTGGTTGTGACTCTAAATGTGAGCTCCCTCCCTTTCTCCCTCCTAGTTAGCTCTGTATAGTTTTTTTCAGTTTCAATTTGAGCATGGCATTGTGAGTTGAGAAGTATTGTTAAGCTCTCGAAGTATTTGTTCCTGGCGGTAGTAATTTTCATATTTCAAGCTCTATGGACCTAAGGAAATCCCGACATGAGTAGTCTCTGAGTGGGTTGATTGGGCTCAAAGTAAAAAGCATAGTTTGCTTGGTGTCCGATAGTGAGCAAGTGTCGGTGCATTATCTTAGTGAGTTGCATTGTATGAGCTAGTTGCATGACCAATGGTCCCGCGGTGACCACACCAAGGCCTTCATGGATGAGAACAATCCCTAAATATGTATTATTATTAATCACAGTTTTAACATCGTACAGAACCATTTCAAACACCAAAAATTCCACCACGATATCCTCCACCATGTCTATGGTCACCCTTTAACAATTATTATGTCCAGAAAAGTGAGGAAAGAGGCAAAACCACATGGGGGAAATCCTCCCTCAAGAAAGGACAAGGCACAAAATTTTGAAATAATATGTCTTCAACATATCCTTATCTTCACTTGAATGAGCTGAGTGAACTACTTCTAGATGGAAGACTTGTTGAAGAAGTCATGAACTCCATGATCATGCGCTGGAGTGTAGAACCTACAAGAAGGAAGAGGAGAGACTCCTTGTATCTCATCATCTGATGAAGTAGGAGCATTATCTGAATGCTTCTTGTTGCTGTCAAACTTTGATATGAAAACATAATTTGAAATGGAAAATATATCTATGCATACTCCTTCCCAAAGAGTACAAAAAATTAAGACAATTTATTTCACACCCAATTCCCTGAATAGCTGCAAAATTGTGATGGGAATCACATGTCAATCTTCCAATATGATGTAGCACATGTATAGATATGATATGAGGCTGATAAAACTATGATATATCAGAAATATTAGCATATGGAATAGCATATACAAAGGCTTCAATGGCTCCATGACAATATAGGGCTAGACTAGGAAAATTATGAGCAACTGGGGAAAACTGATAGGTGTAAAAATATGAATGATGGATTAGCATAAGATCTGAACCATAAGTGTTTAGAACATATCCAAACATATTTAATATCAGTCCAAATATGACTAAGGACATGGATAACTAGCCACTGAAGGATAGGAAAGACTTCAAACCATGTAAGATAAATATCACTGCATAAGAGACTAGTGAACTTGGGATTTGTATAGTCCTAGGATTATTCAGAGGTATGGTAGATGGTATGTATGGTGGTATTATATGTGTCATGACATCCATATCATCCTGCAAACAATCTTCTAAATCAGGTATACAAGCTTGTGAGGAAGAGTTGCTCAAAGACAAGTCAATATCTAGTGAAAAATCACAAGTCAGTGGGAGATGAATCTAGTGGAATAAGAGGAGGACTATTAAAGAAAGGATCTGATACTTATGATTCTAATATATCAGAGACTAAATATATATCAGAGACATGAGAAAAGGAGAGGACTCTGGCACTCAAATCATAAGTTATATCACCTTGGAACTGCGCAGTTTGACATTCTTTCGCACACCCAACAACAAGGTGTAGAAATAATAAATCAATGCTATGAGCAATGATGTTGAGATGAAGCATAGGAAATAGATCTTGCTACTAAGAATTCTCATAAGCATACACAGGAAAAATAGAGAGAAGAAAAGAGATTGAATCATATGAATGAAGAGATGAATATTGGTGTGTATCCTTCCATTGAATAATGATGAATAATAATGTACATAAATAGTACATCCCTCATAGGAAAATCGAGCTATATGGAGACAACTCATAAAGCTCAAAAAGGCTGACTTACCAAAACATACCAAACCCCCATAGGTGGCTAAAGCACTTCCCAAATCTATCAAGGACCTCACGAATTGGCAAAAGCATGAGTGAGTTGTCAAGGAGATGGAAAAAACATGCTAATCCTAGAAAATGGAGGAAAAGTCATGAAGGATGGGTTGGCAACAAAAGCACCCAGTTTCCTAGTTTGGCTATCTTTACCTTATCCATAGAAAAGCATAATAAAGAAGAATCTGCTGTAAAGTGGTGTATACTAATTTTGGATGGTCAAAAGGTGGTCAAGAACAACCCAGAATTAGAAATAAATCATTTCTAGGATATAGATGACATGTATTGACTTTAAGGTGCAAGTGGATGCCAACTAATTAAACTAGTAAGTGAATAATTAATCAAATAATGATTAATTATTTTATCCTAAGTTATGAGTGGGTTTAATATATTCCAACACAAAGGAACATAAAGAGGAAGCAACACACCAATGACCCCTTTGAAAACAAACAAAAATGAAAATGAAATAAGTCCATATTAAACATAAATTCTCTTAATGAAACTAGGTTTTAAATTATGTCTAGCCATTTTGTTTTTTAACAATTCATTAGAAAATATAATTATCAAGAATATGCTCTACAATAAAGAATTTATTATATATTTTAACTTAGAATTTATTATATATTTTAACTTATCCTTGTTGTTAATCTTTAACACTAAAATTCATATAAAAATGCAAAGAATATGCACTACAATAAAGAATTTATTATATATTTTAACTTATCCTTGTTGTTAATCTTTAATACTAAAATTCATATAAAAATGCAAAAGCCTCTCGTTGAGGGATTAGATGTAACAATGATAGCAAAGGCAACTGAAAATCTTTATATTGGCCATGGAAAAATAGATAGAATTATCTTTATCATGGCCATGGAAAAATAGATAGAATTTTATAAGAATTTCATGTAATCTCCACCTTCCCTTCGTGATTTGATGTTTTATTTATTCAAAGAACAACCAGCCTTGGATAGACTATAAAGTCGTTTTATGTAGTAATTATTTTGACTTGGCCTTCTTGTCAGCAGCCTTGGATAGATGTAAAGTCTAACTTGGCCTTCTCATTAATCTTCAAATGCTTTAAAAAAAAATCATTGATGCATGATAACTGAAAAGTAATTATGGCTTTTTGTATATATATAATTCAAAAATTTTCTAAATTCTACACAAACATGATGTAAGGCTAGGTGAACATTACAATCTCAACAACCACCGGAATATCATAACACACCCATGGAAAAAAAATGATTTAAGCATAGATAAACATTACAATATCATACTACACCCATGAGATATCTATGAATTAAATATAAAAGTCTATTTAATTTGGTCATGGGACATTAATTTTGCCTTTGACCAGCAAGGAAGGAGATGATAAAATAAGTTTGATGATTTCATATAATATTTATAACAATTAAATTTTGGAAGAGATGATAAAATAAGTTTGACGATTTCATATATATTTATAACAATTAAATTTTGGAAGATTCGGAACATCATTATCATGAAAATGATGTTAATAACAAAAGTTTTTATAATGGCATAATTGAAATTTGTATGAAAAAGAAAGGGACTTGTTTTTTAAATGATTGAAAATATAATACCACCAAAAAATCCATGAGGAATCGTTATTTTTTCCATATCGTTTAATATATTTAAATTTTATTAATTTTATTTGTGTAATTGGATAACGCATCCTTACCAAACTATGTTAATTTTCCATTTATTTAATAATAATAAAAAGATTTTATTTATTTATTTATTTATATATTATTTTTTAATTATGTTCATAGTTCTATATATTTTAGAATTTTGGGGTGGATTACTATGTATGTCTTTTTATCTACCGACAAAAATGAGATAAGCGTACTGTCCAGATTGATTTTATGGGCGTCGTCCAAGATTAAACAATAATGAGACAAGTGTATTGTCGAGATTAATTTTATGAACATCCTCCAAAAATAAGAATTAATAATTTCAAAAAAAAAAAAAAAATATGTTAATTAACATGTGATATGTAGAGTTATTGATAGTTGTAAAAATTAAAATTAATCTTCAACTATTAGATTATTATCTACAACTACGAGCTTGACTCCATGGATTATTATATACAACTATTAGCTTAACTCCAATGATTCTAGAACTATTGGCTTAACTTCAATTCTAATCACAGTTATATTGGATAACTATTAGCTTAACTATTAGATACAACTATTAGCTTAACTCCAATAATTTTACAAATATTAGCTTAACTTTTAGGAGTCTAGCTAATGTGCACTCATGTCACACCATTATTAAGAAATCTTAATAAAATAGTTAGAACTCCTAGTAAACTCCTCCAAACTCTTGTATCTCTTAGTTGGGCATCTAGCTAATATACGAGGATTGATTACGATAGGGCATCTAGCTAAATCGTATTCTAGAGATAGGGCATTGGTTGATAGGAATGCTCTCTGGATTTGATTTGGCCAAGGTGACAGAACGTAATTCTTGAAAGGGTGATGGATTTTTTTGTTAAGGTGGTGAACGTGGATCCGAGGTGGACAATGGCGGACACAAAACGTTATCCTTGGAAAGGTGGTGAACTTTATGGTTTCACGTCTCTGATGGCGGATAAAGACTGTTTTTCTTGGGATTTTGTGTTTCTTGCTTGATTTCTTGTGGGCATTAGGGTGCCATGTTTTAAGGGAGTTACGTCGACCCTGTCCTTGTAGTACAGAACATACTTATCACTTTTTATTATCCACTTTTTGGTCGTTGTCTGGCTTTTAATATTGTTTTCAGAGCGTACCCTTTGTGATTTGTTTTCACACCTGTTTGGATCTGTGGACAACACGTTCCCTAGAGTGATTTAATGTCATTCAGGGCAATGAAACGAATGGCACGTACTCCACCTTCCGGACGCAAGGAAATTATCACGCCTCGGGGTAAACGAGAGGGGCTAACAGTTTTGGATCCGATTGTTAGTCGTGCATTACCATTTGTTGAGGCTGATGGAGCGGGAGGTATTGTAGCATCGTAGGACGTAGTTTCTCTGAACTGGGTTCTTAAGTTACCTGATTTTATTGGACTTGGAGGACATCAGGGATTTCATATGTTAGCACATTCTTGTGGTGCATCTGTGACTTCTGTGACGGACAGAGGTATTGAAGGTTTTTCGCAATTTGTTGAGGTCAGGAAGACTTCATCTAAGCAGGATTTAGTTTCGGGGTTGAATGGGCTCTCGCCTTCGTCGCTCCCTGTACATGACTTGGATTCCTTGGTGGTTGTTAAAAGGTTGAAACGGCCTAGTAAGGTCATAAGGAAGGGGAAAACGGCGACAATGGTGGTCGATGAGGATATTTTCCTGAACGACATAGTTTTGACAAACGCTACTACCCTGGTTGGTAGATTCGATGGTAGGAAAATCAGTGTTGAAGGTGTTAAAAGCTGGGTCGTGGGCGTTTGGACTGAGCGCATTAGTTCTTGCCCGAAATTTTTTATCCTGCCGCATGGGTGGATTGCTTTTAAGTTCAATCTGGAAGCAGATGCGGCCACCATTCTAGCTGGGTTCTAGAGATGGCATAACTCGGGTTTGTTATTGAAGAGGTGGACGCCTTTATTCGACCCGCGAGTGGAAAGGTATGATATGTTCCCTATATGGGTTAAATTACCTGTTGAAATATTGTAACTTCAAAGAATATTCTTTATGTATCTTTTGTGGTCCCCGATGGTCCAACCAGGAGAACCACTTGTATTACATTGTACCCCGATGCTCCTAATCGGAAGAACTAATAAGAGTCATGAGGTAGTCCCCTCTAATTGTAAAGGTGGGTCATCAGCACCCCAGTGTGGTTACTTGAGCCTACATGTGTAACACGAGCCTACATGAGTTAACTTAAGCCGACAAGTTAATTGAGTAAACTTTAAGTAAACTGATGAATATAAATAGAGGTGTAGTGCTCCTCATTTGAGACACACACACTCACTTGGAATAGCGCACTTATGGAGGAGAGAAGTTGCTGGAGAAGGAGGAGAATCAGGTTTTTGATCTCCTTGTTGGTTTTACCTTTTTCCCTTTTGGGGCATCTATATTGAGGAAGCTTTTGCTGGGTTTTTCCCTTTAGGGTTTTCCCAGGATAAATATGTGTTGTTCTTGTGATACTATTTCTTTCAGTGATCCTGTTCTATATGCTTTTATTATGAAAAATGAAATGATATACTGATGTCTTAGCTAAGCATATGAAAATTTAACATGGTATCAGAGCTAACCTGAATAGGGCAGCTTTCACAAGTTACAGAAGCTAGGGATTCTTATTTTTTGGATCTCTCTCCACAATCAATCAGCAAAAGAAGGCTAGGCTGACTCTCCTTTGAAGGGTGCATCGTTCTGTCGAAGCGGAATTCGATTCCGAGCATTTTCAATTTTCGATGTGGAAATTAGGGATTTCTACAGAAGACGAATTTTTGAGTGAGACCAGCATAGGATTGTTCTCCTCATCAAAACCGAAGTTTAGAGACCTGGATCAAGAATTTTGGTTGGGTGAATCTCCGGGAAAGTCAAACCCTAGTTTGACCCCGAGCTAGAAAAACCCTAAATACTAAAACTGCTACGTTTTGGCACATTCACTATATTCAGAGATTGGCGAAGGATCAGGAGCTGAAAATTACAGGGGCCGAATATAAAATCCTGATGAACACTGTGTCCAAATTTCATCTTCATATTCTCTGTATTCCATGAGATATGTTCTCTCCAAGTTAGGGTTCCAGCCTCTTCCAGAATTCATCCCTAAACAGGACACCTGAGGAGAATTGCAATATCTTGGGCTACAGAGGTCCAAATGGAATTCCTGAAGATGTTCCAGAAAGGGCATGGACTTTAATTTTGGTGGTACGAATTTCAGACTCCGAAGATGAACCAGTGACACGTGGCATGACGTACAACTTCGTTGTTCTGAACAGTCCTGTAACAGGTCACCTTGGGAAAAGGATCATAAATCCCAAATGGTGAAACCAATTCTGATGAAACCTGCAGTGGTGGATCAGGGACTTGCGAGGTTACCTCAGTACAAAATTTCAGACATATAGGAGCGGACATTTCAGAGATATCACAGAAACAGTAACAGGCATTTCTGCAGGAGAAATTGGAAAATTAGGGCTTCCTGTTCCG
The DNA here is from genome assembly GCA_001517045.1 of Pseudotsuga menziesii. Classification (NCBI taxonomy): domain Eukaryota; kingdom Viridiplantae; phylum Streptophyta; class Pinopsida; order Pinales; family Pinaceae; genus Pseudotsuga; species Pseudotsuga menziesii. Next base: position 626 of record LPNX010071877.1, on the reverse strand, counting down.
GGAGCTTCCCTCCACTGTTTTCAGAAATGGAGTACATTGGACAGCTCCATTTGAAGAGATCTATCTGTCTAGACAATCAGATCTGAAAGATTCCAAGTTTTTGAAATTAGGGTTTTTGTGACAAACCCTAGATCAGTCAGCTCCGGAACCAGGACGGACACCTCAAATCAGTAAGATCTAATCCTTTGCTATGTTCATTTGAGGTTCTCTTTTCAAAGTGATCTATGACATCAGCGTGATGATAAGCTTGGTGAAGTTGACAACTTCCAAGCCTAGAAGTATATGATCTCTCTTAAGAAAATGGATTGGACACCTACATGAGCATAGAGGTTCCAGTTTCAGAGGGAGATGAGGATAGAAGCCTTTTCTCAAGAAGAACTTGGTCAAATCCCAGAAGATCATCGATGATTCAGTTACGAATCAACTTGTACTACAAGTGTCTTCCCTAAAGACATTGATGAGGGTTGATTTCTTGACCAAGCTATTTGAAGGGAAGAACATAGATCAGAATATGACCTTAAGATACCAGCTGAAGAATGTGAAGATCCAGAATGCAGAGACCATGCAGTCATAAGGATATCTCAAATCAAAGAACAACTTCAAGTGGGGATAGAAGAAGTGAAGAA